>JAYESA010000015.1:53435120-53750120 GCA_036927795.1 Iris macrosiphon
GAATTATAGGCCGATAAGCAGGAGGTCGGATAAGCAGGGAGATAAGCTGCAGAAAGCTGCAGAAGCAGCAAGGAGATAAGTAGCAGCAGAAGCAGTGAGGAGAAGCAGCAGCAGAAGCAGCAGGGAGATAAGCAGCAACAGAAGCAGTAAGGATAAGCAACAGCAGAAGCAGCAGCTACAGTAAGCTACAGCAGCAGCTGCAGTAAGCTACAACAGCAGCGATAAGCAGCAGTAGCAAGTGCTTATATGTAAGTTAGGGATAAGTTTAATAAGCTATTGATAAGCTAGTTATATATATATATATATATATATATATATATATATATATATATATATATATATATATAAGCACTAGTTAGTTAGCATTGATTAATATTATTTCTAGATTACCTTGAGTGACACTAAGGTAATGAGAGTTGAGGTATCTTGGGTACGAGTGTTAAATATCAAGGGGTATGTTAGTATATTAGTTAGTATACTATTGTTAAAAGTTTAAATGCATGTTAGTGTATAATTAGTTGTATGGGTAGTTAGTTATATGTTAGAATTTGAATTACTTTGTGATACTCGGGTAATGTCAAGGTATTGGTTTATACTCAATGTATTGAGCTTGTATATCAAGATGGGTGTGTAGGTGGCGTGATACCGCATTTGGTTCAAAGCCAAGGTATCCACTTAGCATTAGTTTGACTAGGAGTATTATATATTTTGTCTTGTATATATATATTATAGTATTTTCATATCTAATAACTTGAGCATCTTATGATACAGTATTTTATTGGTATCCTAGTATCTTAGCATAGCTAGTATGGCCTAGTTACATAGTGTATAGACCCAATATCCTAGAGATGGATTCATACAACCTAGAAATAGCTAGTTTGACCAAGTTTGACTAGTTTGACCTAGAGTTGATCTAGTTTGACTGTTTTGACTTAGAAATGGCTTTATGACCTATAATTAAACTAGTTTAACTTATTTTATTCTAAAATCTTGTATTGATGCAATATACCATATATAGGTCTGTGTGATACCATCTTGGGCATCGAGAGACATACCTTGCTCATGACCTCAGGCGAGTACATTTTTCTGTTAGTTTTTATTTCATAATAGTGTATATATCTCATGTTCTAGAACTGTATACTTGATTCTGACACAGTGGTTTCATGGACTGGTACTACATGGATCCTATCAGGAGATGTTATCCCTTACCGTGTTCAGCAGGTACTCCTTTACATATATTTTATTGTGTGTATCGGATATTGATTATCATGTACTTCGTGTTCACATACTGCTCGTGTTCAGTGTGCCCATATTCTTGTTCGTGTGTCGTGATTGGATCCATTGGTATTAGTTAGGGATGTGGGAGTAGGAGTTGATTATGTGATCAAGCCCCAATATATTCGTGTACGTGTCGATTACATACCTCACTTGTAATCGAGTTACCTTATTGTATTCATGTTTAACCTAAATCGATCACACAATGAACTTGCATTCCATGGCACATTAGTTGGATTTCAGTTATTTCTATTATATTGCAGATATTCTATTGCATGTTCTTCTTTCCAGTACATTACCTGTTTACTCTAGTTTATTTTATTCTGTTGTTTAGTTATCTTGTATTCTTTTCTATTATATGTTTTATATGCTCGATTATGTATTTGAAACTGCATTCAGAGGTATGTACTTCGCTCCAATCCTGACTGGATATATTTTTCCAGATGATTGGCTCATAGATCAGTGTCCTATATTCTACGGACCGCAGGAGGGCATACCATTAGAGGATACTCCTGTAAACCAGGGGAACTTAGTAGCAGAGCCTGAGAAGGTTTATATTATTTTGGTGGACTTGTATTAGACTGTTATTGAGACTTTGGTATATATATTATTTCAGTCTTATGGATGTATTGTGATTCTTTTCCTTTGTTATTCCATTTATGCTCTATCTTCCCTAGTTTGCATTATGATTGAGTATAATTCACATTTATGAGATACTATATTGTTCCTCCACTTGGAGTTAAGACGATTGAAAGGTACCTTATATATAATGTGTGAGATGTTTATATAGTAGAGTTGACCCAGACAGCGTTCTACCATCGATGCGGCGACGTAGGCTGGACGTACCCACGTACTCGTGCCCGAATATCTGGTGCGGGTTATGACAGATGTAGGAGCCCATTTCTATTGGTCCACATGTGCATAGCTTATGTAGGAATATGAGCACTATGGCTCATATCCCGTTTACCCTATATATATATATATATATATATATATCCCGTTTACCCATTGACCATATATAGCCTTTCTGTTATACAAAATGAATCTTACATTCTAAATATAGGAATTGTAAAGCCAATACTACATCTGATCATGTGGCTATGAGGAAATCATTATGATGGTTCAATTGAGCCTTACTTTTCTACAAAATTAGCTTCTATATTCCGAATCTAAAATCTAGAAATTGGAATAAGCCTTAATATTAGTGTTCTCTAATTCAACAAGTTGACCACAATATCCAAATCTTCTTTCTCTGTGTGTGTGTGTGTGTGTGTGTGTGTGTGTGTGTGTGTGTATGTGTGTGTATGTGCAATAAAAAACTAGGCCAACTCGGACCCAACTAGGTCAAGTCCGAGTCAGCTCAAATCGTAATATGGGTCAGACTAGTTTTGGAGTTTTAGATCCGAGTCTGACCAGGACAAACCCACTTCTCATGACTGGCTAGACCGGCCAGACCTTGACCCAGTCAAATTCGGGCCTGGGCTGGCCCGACTCGGCCCACTAAATACCTCTAGCAATATCTGGATATGAAAATATGGGTGATTGCAAGTATGATAATGGCTCACTAGCATCGAAGAGCAATAAAGTTATCCAGGGGTCCATCTTCTACACCCAGCCACCAACACTACTTGGAACGTTCTAATTAGACGCTACATAGAGAGGATGCGGAGCTGAGAGAAAGATATATAAGTGCTAGCTAATATAAACAGGGTAGAGTAGGATAGTTGCCATAACCAATCTATAATTTTGGTTTAAGTATGGATCGATCATTTCAAGCGCATCGAACAGTAAGTACATTAATTCAATCAGACCATAGTTACCGATCAGGCAAGATCCTAGTAATTTGATTTTGTTAACGTTGTTACCACAACCATGATTCATCAGTACTTTGAGGCTCCACTAACTGTCATGCCCCGATCTCCCGCAGAATTGGCCATCCCTGCTAGACGCGAATCACCGTACCAGCGCTCCCGCAGGACGATCGTGCCCATCAGGACATGATACCGTACGAGCACAAGCTGCGCCCGTGCAAGGCCATGAATCCGAACTGGCAAAGAAATAACTAAGTCACAGAGTCGCACAGATAGTCAGAATACAGCAAAATAAGAAACGAACAGGCGATTGGTAACAAGTTCACAGAGTCATCAATAGCGGAAGCATTGAAATGAACATAAATATAGATGTAAAACAAGCGCTTTATTATATTGATTCAGTATTACAAGCGGCTCCAGGCCGAGATTTACAAGTCGCTCAAGCCCTCTCTCGAAACAATAAAAGTGTGCCAAGTGGCTACAATATTGGAATGATAAATAGGCAATGTTCCAAAATTATGTCTTGTATAAGTGCTTCCGCTCCGGATGCAGCACTCCAAGGCTCCAGAGTGGACTCCACATCATAGCTCGCACGAAGGGGTTTTCGCACCGAAAGAGATTCTCTCTCACCCTGTAAGCAATCTGGTGGATTATCAGTACCTGAATGCACTGGTGGGGAGGCTTCTCGTCCGCTCGACAAATCCAAACACGTTATATAGGTTCCGTGCATCATCTATTAAATTATCTTTTTAGTCTTGCCTTTGGATCAGTTTCATGGCATAATGTAAAACCTAACTCGTGTGGCAGTGTGCCATATGATATAAGAGTAACATAGCGAGACTTACCAACTTACCATTCGTCCTTCCCATTCCAAGGCTACCAAGTTAAACCATGAACAAATATATATAAAATCAAGGATTCACATAAGCAAAACACATGTGTCACGAGCGGGTTCCTGATTCGGGGGTACGAGTTACAAGGATTTCTTAGAAGTGTTGCAGAAGATTGTTCAAGTGTTAAAATATCTAATGCTCATATCCGTTCAGGTGTGTTATACTAGATGTCTTAGGTGTGTTATACTAGATGTCTTAGGTATTTAGATACATATGTGGATACAAATGTGTTACTCAAAAAAGCTGCCTCAATGCAATGACTCGCACGCGGGTTGGCACAATCGAGCCAACTTAATCTATATGACAGAAGGTCACTGGCATGACTTCCATAGTGGAAAATATAGTCTCGAGGCAAGAATAGTGTGCAAGAAATATATAATACAGGTGGTATTGCACACATTCTGCCGAATAACAGACGATTATCGGTTGGTTCCGTCTAGATTGGATCGGCCCCAGTGCCCCGACGACCGTCTCTGGAACTAGATTCAAAAATCTTTCTTGTGCATAAGTTTTTCGTGACCGCGCGTATCCTCAAGTATTTCAGATTCTCGCAGGTACAGGTACATATACAAGTACGGGTTAAGTCAAGATCAATCAGGTATAGTATCAACTTCCTGAGCCGTCAGATTCAGTACAGAACGAGTATTAATTTCTAGAGATGTGATGATGCTATTTTGATTAACTTCCTTGATGTAGTCCCCTAGTCCAAAAAATGCCTTGGCGACCTAACGGTCCCAAATACTTTCAATGTTTCTATACTTGGCTCAAAACGACTATCTTGATATCCTTCCTGCCTCTACTGAGCGAACCATAATAGTAAAGTGCATTAATTCTTGACATGCATATAAGTGACGAGCATAGCGAATATGTAAAGCAACTAAGTATTGAAACAGTGTGAATATAACTTTAAGAAAACATTGCGGCAAAGCCATACTTCTAAATTTAGCGATTACGCTAACACACGTCTAAGGGGTAGTGCGAGGAGTAAAACTGTACAGGGGCATATAGAGTGGCATAATCTATGCGATGAGCAGTGTAAACATGTGAAGCAGTGTACTACGAAGAGTTTATAATGATCTACTCAAAGTATTAGCGGAGTCTACTTGCACGAAGCTAAGGTAGCATGCGAGGGTCCAACTCTATAAGCCAAGTTTCATTTCCATGTTCCAACACAAGCATTACAAGATGGGATTATTCCCTTAGCTAGGTGTGTTGTATTCTTTATTAGCATTCAAGGGGTGATTCACCTAGCGACTAGCATATATTATCCATATTTTTAATTGTGCAGGCTAAGCAAATACAGGTTTATCGTAGCCACCCACCTTAGCGATGATTCGCCTCGGTCGAGCGATACTCTGAGCGCGCATTTGAAAGTCTAAGTCTGAACTCCTGAAGGGACAAGTCTGAAATCATTTGCCTCAAGCAAGTCTTCTCGCAGAGCAAAGCGGTTCGGGTTATCGCACTAGCGCCATTTGAATCAGCTATCCGCTTGAACGGAACGGGTCATTATATTATAAACCACTCAGAACAAGTCACATCCTCGAGACTTCCTGAGCGCAAACCTTTCTATCGTATACTATCGAATCTATCTCAAGCATAACAATCTGTGTCACATGTATGCTGGGTCTATCTCAATGAATTACGCTATCATTCAATCTAAGCTCAGACTCAGTTTCTACTGCGCCTTAGCGCAGAACTTATCGCTTAATGCGGGGTACTTTATAATCAATATTAAATGATGATCTAGGGCTGAGGCAACTTATCCAAATCGTTATACTCTTCCAAGCATATCTAGCATATTCACTTATAACAACATTCGATTTCAGCACATCACTGAGTTTGGATCGTACACATATTTTAGGCATCCCCGAAACACATGTATTTCAACCAAGCTTAGAGATAGCGGAGTCGGACTAGTTACTAAGGAAAGTCTTAAGGGTTCTCGTCTTACAAATCATGATGATAACTCCAACAAGGTCAATCGAACCAGGTCGAAACATTCAGCTGTCGATGGACAAACAATGCTGGAACATCGACCGGGATGAGATGGCCAAAAGAATGTCCGACCCTACTTCAAAACTAAAGGTCTTTTAGCCATTTGCTGGTCGCCAAAGATGAGATCTTCACCTTTGGAAGTACAAAAAGCGTAGGGTGACCGGGCCAGTCGAGCCCCTCTGAATCAGTGTTGGCTTTGAGTGGCCGGTGAGCAAGTGGTTAGTGGCAAATAGTTCTTTGCTTTGGTTCTTGTGCCTGAGACCAAGGACTGAAGATGTGATCCAGATGTTGCAAAGGGATTTCCCATCTTATGGGGGTGTTATATGCACTAGGTGCATCTTAGGCTCTATAGATGATATAATATGGAATTATGCGAGAATGAAAGACCAGGTAGAATGATTGTTGGGGAGCTATTAAGAATATCCTGAAGTCTCTTTCTGGTATAAAGGATGACGTACTTGTATATGGTGACAGATGCCTGGATTAGATCGGATATACCGATACAGATATTAGCCTCGCATGTCTAAGCAGGGTCTGCACTACTACTGTCAATAGGAGGTGGCGCAGATGAATTGCCAGTGTTAAGCATATAGACGAGTTCATCGATATTCACTCTATGACCAAAATGTCTTGCTTAGGGCACGAGCTGGGCTCGAACCAGCACTTTCCAGATCCGGTAAGTCGAAGAGCTTACAAGATTGTCAAAATCTAAGTCATTCAAATCCTACTCAAAACCAAGCATTGCACTACCGTCAAGCACGATCTATCTGATCTACCGACTAGTGTCTATGTCATATCATCGATTTTATTCGTGTAAAACATAGCACACACTTACTGTTCCAAGTCTAACTCTAAGTTTTGTTGTCCCAGTTCTATGGCTTGCTTAAGCAATACTCTAAAGTCGGTTATACAAGTTCTTTCACTCTGCACAAGGTCGTCTGCCTAATTACTAGGTCAGCTCACAAGGTCATAGGTACAGTTCATGCTCATAACTCATCGTACAAATTCGTCTCACGATGCTCGCCCCAATTCTTAAGGTTAAACCATTATTTATTTGCATAAAATATTATACCCAAGCTCGTTTCACTCAGATTTCTAAATATCGAGCACAAATCATCCTACTCATATCTACACGTTTATTTGTACAGGGTCCGAGTGCGTTCAGTTAAATTCATAATATATCAATGTCGCATGTCAAGCCTAGCAATTCACATAGTCTATCTCCTCAAACATGTTTGATAGAACCCGTATATCCATTCTAAGTCTAGACCACCAAGCCATAATTAAATTTTCAACCACCGATCGCAATCATAATCTCTAAGTCGTCCAACATGATTCATGTATCCGCTCACGAAACCATCAAGCATGTCTTACTCCATATTCTAGACTAACTCATCCATGAAACACTTCTCATTCACTTGTATTCTCAAACCTGTCTCATCGTGTCAAACCACTAGTCAAGACGATCCTTCAATTTTCGTGCTCCGGTCTCCCGTAAGTTCGATCATCCTCGCTGGACATGAGATCACTACGCCAACACTCCCACTGAATAATCGTCCTAATCCGGGCATGACGCATGTTTGAGTATGGAGTTGCGCTCGCATAAGACAAGAATGTCAAATGTTATGGTTATCATCGAAATGATCGAGATACCTTATTATTACACTTCGCTCCATCTAAGTTATTTATTAATCCACCATGTCAAGTACATCCATGCTGTGATCATAATTTGTCTAGCCAATTCATCCAGCTTTAATGTTACCGTTCAAAAAATTCATAGTCTACTTCTAGCATTCCTCAAACAAGTAATTTCAAAACTCAAGCCAAAGTCTATCCACCTTCGATACGTTCTATTTTACCAAGTTCGTCTGAATAATCACCGAACATGTTCCCATAAATTTGATCATCCCCGTTGTACGTAAAATTACCACACTAGCGCTCCCGTGGGATAATCGTTCTCATCCGGGCCTGATGTCGAGTATTTTATTTTGAACTAGATTCAAGATCGTTCTTCCAAACTCTCGATCGAATCCGTTATTGCTTACCTCTTTCATCTAACCATAATATTTATTTATTTGCTTCAATCCGTGCTATCTTCTAATTATCGATACCATATTAAGTCTATTAATTTTTAACCATAATATACATTCCCAAGCTAACTTCTATCGAGCTATATCCCATTCAACTTTAATCCATTTTGATTCAATTCAAAATGCACGCACAATCCACCAAGTTTTCTCGATCAAGATATTGATTCCATTACCTTGAATCACTATTCGATATAAGCCTTATCACTTGTTTAACGTATTCTCAATCGTTCGAACTAACTATCGCACGAGATCTATAATTCATTTGAACATTTCCAAAATGATCCATATACCACTCAAGAATTGAGTCATCCAAATAAATCCTCAATCGTGTTCGCATCACTCGCTCGCATATTCACCAAGTCATTCCTTAGAACTCCTATGCGATACCTCAGCGTCACCTTGATTAATCTTAGTCTCTTATATACCCCCATTAATAGTCATCCAAGTAAACCATATTTGATTTGTATCTGCCGACACGAAATACCGTCCGAGCTATTTCTCAAAATCCAAGCACTATCCTCTATATTCGCCTTAGTGATAAATTGATATTATTTCTATCAGTTGCCATTCTAAGTCTGACTTATCCTTATCTGAATGATATCCTCAAATCTCGCTCGCAAACTTGCTAGTACCAAATAATCTTGGCGCGCGATACTCAACACAACTTAGTCAAAAGGTTGTGTGCATAACTAACCGTCTATCTTGTACACTAGCCCGCTTGGTAATCACGTAGGTATAAGGGTTCACACATAACTTATAAATTTTAGCACGAGTCTAACCCACAAGGTCTGAAATAGGTTGGCACAAGGGCCTTCACATAACTATCCAGTTCAAGAAATTATATCATTCATATGCACTTTTGAAATTATTTAAACTCATTGTATGGAACATCTCGATGGTTCAACGAGAGAGAGCGTATGTACATAACCCACGAATGAGATTTCAAAACTGAGAGAGTCGATAAGAATTCCAAAGACGTAAAGCCATGCTCTGATACTAATATGTCATGCCCTGATCTCCTGCAGAATCGGCCGACCTCGCTAGGCGCGAATCACCACGTCAGCTCTCCCGCAAGACGATCGTGCCTATCAGGATATTATGCTGCACGAGCACAAGCTGCGTCCGTGCAAGTCCATAAATCTGAACAGGCAGGAAAATAGCCAAGCCACAGAGTCGTACAGATAGTCTGAATGCAGCAGAATAAAAAACGAGCAGGCGATTGGTAACAAGTTCACAGAGTCGTCAATAGCGGAAGCATTAAAATAAGTACAAGTATAGATGTAAAATAAATACTTTATTGATATTGATTCCGTATTACAAGCGGCGTCAGGCCGAGATTTATAAGTCGCTCAAGCCCTCTCTCTCGAAATAATAAAAGCGTGCCAAGTGGCTATAGTTGTGGAATGATACATATGCGATGTTCTAACATTATTTCTTGTATATGTGCTTCAGCTCCGGATGCAGCACTCTAAGGCTCTAGAGTGGACTCCACGTCTTAGCTCGCACGAAGGGTTTTCGCATCGATAGAGGTTTTCCTGCACCCTGCAAGCAATCTGGTGGGTTATCAGTACATGAATGCACTGGTGGGGAGGCTTCTCGCCCGCTCGATAAATCCAAACATGTTATATAGGTTCCTTGTACTATCTATTAAATTATCTTTCTATTCTTGCCTTATGATCAGTTTTATAGCATAATGTAAAGCCTAACTCGTGTGGTAATGTGCCGTGCGATATAAGAGTAACACGGCGAGACTTACCAACTTACCATTCGTCCTTCCCTGTCCAAGGAAACCAATTTAAATCGAGAACTAATATATATAAAATCAAGGATTCACATTAGCAAAACACATGTGTCATGAGCGGTTTCCTTATTCGGGGGCACGAGTTACAAGGTGTCATGACCCGCACCCGGTGTAAGGGTACATGTCCGGAACAACGCCCAGCCTACGCCGCAGAATCGACAGTAGAACTCTGTTTGGATAATCTATCTAACAATATAATGAGCCACCAACAATATCAATATACTCAATTACAGATCTAAGATGGAAATGAGCACAAATATGATAAAAGAATAGAATAGTCACAATACACTCATGAGTCTAAAATAATAACATCAATGAGTCTAAAGAAAACTAACCAATAAGCTGGAGACAAATCCAGTACAAAAGAATACTTAGAAGCTATAAGTCCCGGGTCATCTGTCTCAGTCGGCATGAGTCCCTCCTGAGCCAGGGTCTCTGACTCTAATCCCACAACATCCCTAGGCATGTAATGTGTAGGGTACCACTCTTTAGTGTCATTTGGAAAAAATATATCCAGTCAGGAAAGAAGCAGAGTACATCTCTAACAACAGTTCTAATCAATAATATAAACTATGTAATAGTAAATAGATATGAATATACAAGATGCAACAATAGGTACAAGAGAGATATTCAATAAGAAAATACTGGAAGTAAATACAAGAATGAGGAATATGACAATGAATAAGAATACTAATGACTAAGTGTGTAAGAACCCTAATTATGAAAACCGTATTAATTATTTTTATCTATAGTTATGAGCTAAATAGAGAGAATAGATTTTATTAGATTTTATTGGAGGTGTTTGTGCATTTAGAGGATTTATAGAGCCATTATAAATTTTTCCTAATTTATTCCATGTAGGAGACCCTTTGAACAGTAGCTAGCTTAACCGTATACACCAATATAATTTCTTAGAATTTTCTATATGTATATATAAATAATTAGAATAGAATATTGGATCTCAACCGAAACCGAAACTCCTAAACCCATTACCCGCTTGTCCCTTCTACGCGCGTAAAAGTTAGAAATAAACAACAGCAGTAGCAAAACCAACTTTTCTTCCCTACGCGCGTAAACAGCAGCAGCAGTAGTAACAAAACCACCGCCTATCTTTTTCTCCCCCGCGTATACTTCTTCGCACGTAAAACCCAAACCCCAACCCATTAGGTAAAGAAAATATCAATAGCAGAAGCAAAATCCAATTTTACTTTGCTTTACTTTCCCACACGTGTAAGCTTCTCATTCCACCGCTCCTTAACACTAATATTACTAAACACCCCTCAACCAAAATCAAAACCAATGAAAAGAAAGAAACAACAGCGGTAGTAGTTTTAGTTTTCTTAAACACTAAGTTTCCCCACCGCCTCTTATTCTCTATATATATCCATGCAATACACCCCAAAACCCTAAACCTCACTCCTTCAACTTAATACTGTTGTAGACGCTTGCACTATACGGATATCTTACTTGGCAAGTATACCTTGCCAAATTCTCCTGTTTAAATTATAAATTGTTGCATATATTCCTGTTGCAAAATACATATAACTGTGTGCGCCCGAGATTGACTCGGGTGCAGTCGACAAATACATCGATACATAGTATAACTGACTTAGACATTAGCAGACTCACCTGCAGATGCGAGGGTATTCTGATATCCTCCTAGACCCTGATACTTATACACGCATCACGATTGCAACTCATGTTGGGATGCGAGTTCGCGTACTCGATTAGCTACCGGTGCGTGGAACACACATAACGGTTTAGCACGTAGTCAGGATTATCTAGAAAGTTATGACTTGGCATATAGCTACATGGTATGCACATTGTGGATTCGACTTGTATATCCGTATTGGGCGGGAAAGACAACTAGTAGGCGTATGGGACACCCACCTCCTTTATTACAGATACCACACTCTTCGGAGTTATACGGACGTATATATACTTTGCAGATACCACGTCCCTTAGAGTGTTGGACGTTATATATATACAGATACCTCATTCTTCGGAATGATGGACGTTGCAGATACCACACTCTAGAGGATGTTGGACGTTATGCTTACGTCTACCCATACGTACCAAGGTTGTCTTCACAATTGCATACACTTAGATGGTTAGCTCACCCTTTATCTATTCAATATTTATATATGGCATGCTTTTTATGTATCTTGTTATGTCCCACTGAGGACCTGGTTCCCTTCCAGATTTAGATGAGGCGTACTATGCCACGGTGTACGGACCTGGGCAGGAGACGAGGTACGTATCCGAGGAGGAGCTAGAGGTGCTGTCATCCGAGTTTCTTTGATCTTGAGTAGACTTACCATCTAAAGCTGGAGCCTCTTTATCTAGATAGTCGATGCTCTAGTCATGTTATATTCAGTACTCTTATTTTAGTTTTTGTGGTGGGTTTGTTCCTACCAGACATATCTGGATTTGTACTATGATATTTCAGACTTAGCACTTATATTCCAGTACTTATTTCAGTGTTCCTTGATATATATTGTGGATGAGATTAGATGTTACCTATTATATGCTAGTACTAGACTTTTTAGTATTTTAGGACAGCGTAGCACGTCTCTTTGGGTCCAATAAATTAGGTTTTCCTTCAGAGACGTGTCAGCTGGCTAATGCCACGAGGCCTGGTTCCACATTATTTTAGGACTGGGGCGTGACAAAGTGTGTGAGTACTAGCTTTAACATGTGATCGGCTTGGGAACTTGATATAAGATTTATGGCCTGGCTAATCATACGTGCGGTGTATTATTAACACTATTCAAGAACAAGACTTGATACAAGGAGGGTATGATCACATATCTACACTACATACTCCCCAACTCCGATTGGTATAGTAGATCCAACCATGGTACGCTATCGAACGGGATCCTCTAGGAATATAGCTAGTCTCCTCGAGAATCAGTGTCTGTATATGTACAAGAAGAACAATGAAATAAGGCTTGCACAAGATATACCATATACCAAGGAATAATATCTCATGACGAGATCGGAATATACCAATCCGTGTAACCATCGTGTCAAGAAAATATGGATATCTACACTAGATACAATAAACATAGAGGATATCATAAATGAGAAACTATCTGTAAGCCCCCTGATTTTTCAAGAATTTTAATTTGGATTTTCTGGGATTTTTCTGTAATTAAAACCTAGGCATTTGGTAATTAAATGATTTTTAATTATTGTTAATTAGTATTAGTTTATTATGGTAATAATATTTTATGGTGTAAAATGGAAAATTGGACATAGGATAATTTTCTGTGAATTTATTGGACTCCGGAAGCATTTATAAAGCCCTAAAAACTATTAAATAAATAAACCTAATTAAACCCTGAACTGAACTGGGTTTATTTGAAATAAACCAAACCGGACCAAACCAGTTTACTGAACCAAACCCAGCCTTAGCGGGTCGGGTCGGATCTAAACCCGACCCGAAACCCGCAGACCCGAACCCATACTTAAACACTAACGGATCGGGTCGAATCCGCCGCCCGACCCGTCGACCCGGACCCAAACCCGTTAACCCCAAGTCAGATTCCTATCGGGATTACTGTTCTGACCTATTTAAAGGCCTCGAAGTCTGTGCCCAGCCGTGCTGCAACCCTAATTATCAACTCCGCCGCCGCCGCCTTTCTCCAGCTCCGCCGCCCGCAGCCAGTCGCTAGCCGGAACCCTAATCTCCGTCGCCTCCTCCTCCCCGTCGTCTCCCCCTCTCCTCCTCTCCACCTCCCTGCCGTTCCTGACGACCCTCTCCCCCTCTCTCCGTCGTCTTCCTTCTTCCCCGCCTCCGCTGGCCTCGCTGTCCTCCTCGCCGTCCTTCTCTCCTCGCCGAGAACGATCACCACCACCCGCTGTTCACTACCTCACTCGCCTCTGTCTCCCCTCTCTCCTTTCTCTTCCACCTGGACTCGCCTCCCTCTCCGCCCTCTGCAGAGCTTCACCACCGGAACCACATCTCCCCTCTTCTCTCCCACTCCCCTCGCTGCCTTAGCCCGCTGCCCCGGCAACCGCCTTCCTCCTCAGCCCGCAGTGCCATTCCTCCGCCACCCTCGCTGCGTTCCTCCGGCTCCCCCGCTGTCTCTACCACACCACCGCCCTTACCTCCTCCTGTTCTCCTCCGCCTCCGTCAGCCTGAGCAGACTCGCGCCGGCCATCTCTACCCCGCTCCGCCGAGTTTCACTGAGTCGACGAACTGAGCCGACATCCGCTGAAGACCTCTGCCCAGAGCAGCTCCTCCGTCGTCGTAAAACCTCAACGAGCCCAGCACCTCCCGCAGCTCTAGCCTCGACCAGTCCAGAAGTCCCCGACGAGTGGCAGAACCCCTAACCCTAACCCTAGAACTCGGACACGACACGGACACGAGAAATCGGTCTTCACGGAGCCCTGTTCAGGTACTCTTTTCTCTCTCCTCGCAGCCCCATTTTCGATTCCGTCAGTTGTGTCGTGTAGACTGTATAACCCCCTCGATGTCCGTGCAACTCGCTTGGTGCGTTGCGTCCTGTGGTGATAGCAAACCGCGATTCAAGAACAGGAAAACCAACGCCCTGTTTCACCCCGGAATTGAGTGCGCCCCGCCAAATGGGACGACTTGGTCGCACGCGGTCTTTACCAAAACGTGTGCGTCGTTGATACAGATGTGTGGGATTTTACAGAAATTAATTTGGATGTGCGTGCACACCGGAATCAACGCGTATCCGTCGACAACGTCCCGTATCCGCCCGTTTTAAAATACGTTGTAACTTTGTGTACACACGTCGGATCGAAGTAAAACTTGCACCATCGGACTCGTAGCAATACACTGGTCCTGTGACCCAAGTTTGGTTCGATTCTGAGAACGTTGACAAAATCGTGTATCGTGGGCCCCACAGGCTCCACTTGACGGACGATTTTGTGATCGGCTCATCGGAATCCAATTCTGGAAGTTTCGTTGGGTTCGTATCATCGTTCCTGACCTGTTGACACTAAGGTTGACGAATTTGGAGACCTTTGACCCTGACGCATTTTTCGGTACGAAGCGGCCCACGTGTGGACCCCGCTTTGACCCGGAAATATCATTTTTGCCCCTGTGTCCAAATTGGACTTAAGGACAGGCGTTTCTAGCTATTTGATATTTTTTGAATCTAATAGTAATGTTTATTTCAGCAACCAGAGGAGTACCTGCAGATCACATTGAGACCAGAGCTACAGTTGGAGCCAGAACCACAGGCAAGTGTACCTTGCCAAACCCTGCTGTTTTGCTACTTATTTTCTTGACTTATTTATACATCGTTGTGCAAGTATACCTTGCCAACTTTGCAGTTCTTGTTGTATATTTCCTTGCTTTATTTATATTGTTGTGCATGCTTGACCTAGGACCGTGTGACTTACTTAGCGTCCGATTTATAGTCGGGTGCCAACACCGTACGCGGTGTTGTGTATTGTCATCTAGAGATGGACATTCGTGACCCTTTACATTCTTGTACTTGTCTTATCAAGTACACTATAACCCAGGACACTTGACACTATTTATGAGACATGATCTTTCTAAGATATTCATGGTGATTCTGTATAGGATACAGGTTTATGACATAGACATTATATCCATAGACATTATATGACTTGCTGTATTAGATATGATCGTGCGTGACATGGACATGAGGCATCATGGACATGAGATGTGTGGTTACATTGGGTGGGGAAAGACACACAGGCTACAGGCTGATCATATATATAAACCCCTATTATTGTGAGGCACAAGACTCTGAAGCCCGAGCTTGGCCCATTACTCATTATTACTGCTACCGGCTCCCCGACACCGAGCTTGTAGTAGCTCAGCCTGAGTACTCGTGATGCTCTCATCTTGTATTTCACATAGATGGTTACTTACTTACCCTATTTACTTCATTATTTGCTGCACTGCATTTATTTTGGCTTGTATTTTCTGTACCTTGTTATGTCTCCTGAGAACCTGGATCCGGATTATGTCCCCAGGATTTGCAGACGAGATCTATCCTGAGGTATACGGGACAGCAGCAGGAGCTGATACAGGAGCTGTACCGACACCCAAGGACGAGATTGTGCTAGAGGACTTCTCCTGAGTATTGGCTTGAGATACTCATTTATTTTTGTTTCTAGTTACTTTATTTCCTGTCTATTGCCTGGATGTATCAGACTTATTCTCGAATTGTTCTTCGAGAAACTTTTATTGAGATATGTCAGATTATATTTATTTATATTTATTCTGGTATTTGATCTGTGATTATCGGTTGTGGATGGGATTAGAATAGTCCGTAACTTGTATCATTGGACCTATTTATTGTTGTACTACAGCTTAAGTACGCCCTGATGGATCTACTAAATTGGGTTTGTCCATCGGTACGTGCTGCTGGCCATTATCACGCGTCCGGTCCCTCGGTATTTTGGGACTGGGGTGTGACATAGTTTTTGTGGTGGCCCATGCAGGTCAACGACTAAATTGTTCGTTTTCAACTTAGGGACCAAGCAAGCCTGCAATAAGAATAGGATAAGTTTTAAGGATCTTATCCACTTGCTTGAATCGTTCTTGATATCTATGTGGAATTCGAATCAATATTTTGACTTGCATCCTGCCTTGATTCCTGTGTGCCTCTTATAGTTTATTTTTATGCAGAGCAATGGATTCACAAGCACGCGACGAGACTCCCGTAGGAATACCAAAAGTTGCAGATGTCACCTATGACGATGAAGTGACACCAGTTGGTGGAGGTCAATTAGAACAACAAAACAGTCAAGATACCTCAAGAGGTCGGCAAGACGACGTTCCACCATTGATGCAGTTTACTCCACCGATGCCTACCTTTCCACCAGGGCAGGCTATGGATAAACAACAAATGTTTCGAATGTTCTACGCGATGATGCAAGCCCACTAGAAAGTTCATCAAGAAGCTCAGCAAAACCAAGCGGGGAAGTTCATCAACAGATTTAGCTCGGAGTTACGGAAGTTAATCAGCTCAAATGCAACAACCTTAGACTCGGACGTTTTTGCTGCAGCATGACCCATGGAGCGTAACACAAGGATAGAGACCAGCCAGAAGCGGCCGTATGCATCAGCACCAGACCAAGCACAACAAGAAAGAGTTGCAAAGCGAGCACAGATGAATCCACCACCAAGAGCAGCACCCAGAGCCTCATTCCTTTCTACTTGTTACTACTGTGGCAAGATAGGCCATATTAATAAGGAGTGCAGACGCAAGTTACGACTATGCTTGATTTGCGGAACCAATCAACACTTAGCTAAGGACTGTTCTCAGCATCGAGAGAAAGCATTGATGATTCAACAACCAGCCACATCAGCACCATCCGGAGCACCACAGGAAGAAGTTGCAAAGAAGTCTCACATGCACCAGCCACCAGAAGCATCTCCTCAAGTACTACCTATCTGTCAGCATTGTCGTAAGTGAGGCCATATTGAGAACGAGTGCAGACGCAAAAGGAAATTATGCTTAGCTTGCGGATCCAGTCAGCATTTATTAAAGGAATACCCCGAACGTCAAAAAAGAGCACCAATGGTAAACCAACAAGCGTTACCAGCACTAAGGCCAACCTCTCCAACATTGGAAGCACCGCAAACGAGAGTTGAAGGAGTCAGACCACCAGCCCCAAGAGGATATCAGCCGAGGCCACCCTTGGCACCGCAAGCAACACTCTTCCAGCAGGCTCAACAGCAGCAGAGAAATCAACTGCAAGGACGTGAACAAGCTCCAGAGATGACTTTGGAAGACGCACAGACTCATGGAGTAGCTAATGCGCGTAAGTGATTTGTAGTTATTCGTTTCTAGTATTGTTTTAGCTCGTGCATGTTGGTTCGTGACCTCAGCCTCAACCTAGTAGTTTTAACTTGCTAATAATTGATAACCGTAGAGATTGTAGAGTCTGTTATTATTATGGTTGCTTGGTTGTTTTTGTTTTGTGAACTTGATTAATTTGTACCTCCTTTCATCATCATCCAACGAACTTATAATTGTTGTACTACCTTTACTTATGCCACTAATATAGCCTAGTTTTGCAAGCTTACTCTTCTATCGAGCTTGATCATGACATATGTATTAGTGGGTTAACACACTAATACATTTCAGAATCAGTGTACTACGGTCTGATCAACCATGGTACGCTTGGTTTGCCCCTTCGCATAACTACCGTACGTGGATTGAGATATATATAGCGATTAGTAGACGAATGTACTTGCCCTTTAGATATGTCTGAGTATATCATATCTGCTACATAATTGTACCAATGCGAGCATGTGAATAGGAATTACCAGAATAGGATTTCAATCCACAACTGCTTGACCATTCCCATTTGAATCTTTAAACGCCTTGATCCCGATACTTCTATTTTATTACCTCACCCTTGAACTCTTTATTATTGATCTCCGTCTTCCCTTATTTCGGAAAGATGAAACCTCTTGCTTAGTATAAGTTTGATATATAGACAGTACCAGATATACCCCACAGGCCGGTCGCATTGTTTGATGACCCTTTTAAAAATGATCAAGGGAATACCACAGATGATATGTTTGGTGTTAAAAACTTTGAGGATTCAATAGCATGATTACATAATTTGGGGCATAGCTTTCTTACATGTATAGCCTTAGATGATAGATGGGTAAATTCTAAGTTGGGTAGAGAACGCAATGCTCACTTGAGAGAAATTTATTATCCTCTAACCAAGTGAGATTTAATAGAGGAGACCCTACCCTAGTTTAATTTCGAGGACGAAATTTTTATAAGTTGGGTAGATTGTAAGCCCCCTGATTTTTCAAGAATTTTGATTTGGATTTTCTGGGATTTTTCTGTAATCAAAACCTAGGCATTTGGTAATTAAATAATTTTTAATTACTTTTAATTAGTATTAATTTATTATGGAAATAATATTTTATGGTGTAAAATGGAAAACTGGACATAGGGTAATTTTCTGTGAATTTATTGGACTCCGAAAGCATTTATAAAGCCCTAAAAACTATTAAATAAATAAACCTAATTAAACCCTGAACTGGACCGGGTTTATTTGAAATAAACCAAACCAGACCGGACCGGTTTGCTGAACCAAACCTAGCCTTAGCGGGTCGGGTCGGATCTAAACCCGACCCGAAACCCGCAGACCCGAACCCATACTTAAACACTAACGGATCGGGTCGGATCCGCCGCCCGAACCGTCGACCCGGACCCAAACCCGTTAACCCCAAGTCGGATTCCTAACCGGATTACTGCTCCGACCTATTTAAAGGCCTCGTAGTCTGTGCCCAGCCGTGCCGCAACCCTAATTATCAACTCCGCCGCCGCCGCCGCCTTTCTCCCTCTCCAGCTCCGCCGCCCACAGCCAGTCGCTAGCCGGAACCCTAATCTCCGTCGCCTCCTCCTCCCCGTCGTCTCCCCCTCTCCTCCTCTCCACCTTCCTGCCGTTCCCGACGACCCTCTCCCCCTCTCTCCGTCGTCTTCCTCCTTCCCCGCCTCCGCTGGCCTCGCAGTCCTCCTCGCTGTCCTTCTCTCCTCGCCGAGAACGATCACCACCACCCGCTGTTCACCACCTCACTCGCCTCCGTCTCCCCTCTATCCTTTCTCCTCCGCCTGGACTCGCCTCCCTCTCCGCCCTCTGCAGAGCTCCGCCACAGGAACCCCATCTTCCCTCTTCTCTCCCACTCCCCTCGCTGCCCTAGCCCGCTGCCCCGGCCACCGCCTTCCTCCTCAGCCCGCAGCGCCACTCCTCCGCTACCCTCGCTGCGTTCCTCCAACTCCCCCGCCATCTCCACCACGCCGCCGCCCTCACCTCCTCATGTTCTCCTCCGCCTCCCTCAGCCTGAGCAGCCTCGAGCCGGCCATCTCCACCCCGCTCCGCCGAGTTTCACTGAGCCGACATCCGCTGAAGACCTCTGCCCAGAGCAGCTCCTCCGCTGCCGTACAACCTCGAAGAGCCCAGCACCTCCCGCAGCTCCAGCCCCGACCAGTCCGACAGTCCCCAACGAGTGGCAGAACCCCTAACCCTAACCCTAGAACTCGGACACGACACGGACACGAGAAATCGGTTTTCACGGAGCCCTGTTCAGGTACTCTTTTCTCTCTCATCGCTGCCCCATTTTCGATTTCGTCAGTTGTGTCGCATAGACTGTATAACCCCCTCGATGCCCGTACAACTCGCTCGGTGTGTCGCGTCCTGTGGTGATCGTAAACCGCGATCCAAAAACAGAAAAACCAACGCCCTGTTTCACCCCGGAACTGAGTGCGCCCCGCCAAACGGGACGACTTGGTCGCATGCGGTCTTTACCGAAACGTGTGCGTCGTTGATACAGACGTGTGGGATTTCACAGAAGTTGATTTGGATGTGCGTGCACACCGGAATCAACGCGTATCCGCCGATAACGTCCCGTATCCGCCCGTTCTGAAACACGTTGTAACTTTATGTACATATGTCGGATCAAAACGAAACTTGCGACATTGGACTCATAGCAATACGCTGGTCCTGTGACCCAAGTTTGGTTCGATTCTGAGAATGTTGACAAAATTGTGTATCATGGGCTCCACAGGCTCCACTTGACGGGCAATTTTGTGATCGGCTCATCGGAATCCAATTTTGGAAGTTTCGTTGGGTTCGTATCATCGTTCCTTACCTGTTGACACTAAGGTTGACAAATTTGGAGACCTTTGACCCTGACGTGTTTTTCGGTGCGAAGCGGCCCACGTATGAACCCCGCTTTGACCCAAAAATATCTTATTTGCCCCTGTGTCCAAATTGGACTTAAGGACAGGCGTTTCTAGCTATTTGATATTTTCTGAATCTAATGGTAATGTTTATTTCAGCAACCGGAGGAGTACCTGCAGATCACATTGAGACCAGAGCTACAGTTGGAGCCAGAACCACCGGCAAGTGTACCTTGCCAAACCTTGCAGTTTTGCTACTTATTTTCTTGACTTATTTATACATTATTGTGCAAGTATACCTTGCCAACTTTGCAGTTCTTGTTGCATATTTCCTTGCTTCATTTATATTGTTGTGCATGCTTGACCTAGGACCGTGTGACTTACTTAGCGTCCGATTTATAGTCGGGTGCCAACACCGTACGCGTTGTTGTGTATTGTCATCTAGAGATGGACATTCGTGACCCTTTACATTCTTGTACTTGTCTTATCAAGTATACTATAACCCAGGACACTTGACACTATTCATGAGATAGGATCTTTCTGAGATATTCATGGTGATTCTGTATAGGATACAGGTTTATGACATAGACATTATATCCATAGACATTATATGACTTGCTGTATTAGATATGATCATGCGTAACATGGACATGAGGCATCATGGACATGATACGTGTGGTTACATTGGGTGGGGAGAGACACACAGGCTACAGGCTGATCATATATATAAACCCCTATTATTGTGAGGCACAAGACTCTGAAGCCCGAGCTTGGCCCATTACTCATTATTACTGCTACAGGCTCCCCGACACCGAGCTTGTAGTAGCTCAGCCTGAGTACTCGTGATGCTCTCATCTTGCATTTCACATAGATGGTTACTTACTTACCCTATTTACTTCATTATTTGCTGCACTGCATTTATTTTGGCTTGTATTTTCTGTACCTTGTTATGTCCCCTGAGGACCAGGATCTGGATTATGTCCCCAGGATTTGCAGACGAGATCTATCCCGAGGTATACGGGACAGCAGCAGGAGCTGATACAGGAGCTGTACCGACACCCGAGGACGAGATTGTGCCAGAGGACTTCTCCTGAGTATTGGCTTGAGATACTCATTTATTTCTGTTTCTAGTTACTTTATTTCCTGTCTATTGCCTGGATGTATCAGACTTGTTCTTGGATTGTTCTTCGAGACACTTTTATTGAGATATGTCAGATTATATTTATTTATATTTATTCTGACATTTGATCTGTAATTATCTGTTGTGGATGGGATTAGAATAGTCTGTGACTTGTATCATTGGACCTATTTATTGTTGTACTAAAGCTTAAGTACGCCCTAATGGATCCATTAAATTGGATTTGTCCATCGGTGCGTGCTGATGGCCATTATCACGCGTCCGGTCCCTCGGTATTTTGGGACTGGGGCGTGACACTATCAGAGAATGTACTCGTCTGAAGTCCGGTAAATAGTCTCATAGATGTCTGATACAGTGCCTCGAAGACCTAGATATGGAATATAATATCAATACAAGGATTCAGAATGAAATTAAGTTAAACTAGTCAACTTCTAGGTCAACAAGCCATTTCTAAGTCAAAATAGTCAAACTAGGTCAACTCTAATTCATAATGGTCAAACTAGTTATTTTTAGGTTGTATGAGTCTATCCTAGGATATTGGGTCCATACACTATGTAACTAGGCCACACTAGCTAATTAGGATACTGGAAAGTTAATATGATACGTATCGTAAGATACCCAACTAAAAGAATATAAAAATATTATATTATGTATATACAATCAATATTAAATATACTAGTCCTAATTACAAATGCTAAGTGGGTACCTTGGCTTTGAACCAATGCGGTATCGCACCACTAAATACCCATCTCAATACCCAAACCCAATACCTTGAGTATCGGCCAATACCTTGACACTTACCTTGGTATCTCAAGTTAATGTCACTCTATATATATTAGCTACCCAATCCAATGACTAACATATATATCAATCTAATATAACTACTAACTAATCACTAACTACTAATACATATATGCATGTACACATATCTATATATATATATATATATATATATATATATATATATATATATATATATATATATATATATATATATATATATATAGATCTAATCAATTAACTAGATAAATATCAAGCTACTAATAAATACTAGCTAAATACTACTAGTTAACTAACCAACTAACTATTAACTAAAATAACTAAAGAAACTAACTTATCAATAACCAACTAGCTAACTAGTAGCTTACCTAGCTGAAACTTGAAGAATACCCTGCTGTTACTGCTGCTACTGGTCGAGGCTTCACTATACTGACTACTCAAAACTGCTGCTGCTGCTGCTGGTCGAGGCTCCACTGCACTGGCTGCTTGAAACTGCTGTTGCTGCTGGGACTTGCTGCTACTGCTTGCTGTAGCCGCTGCTACTGCTGGTGTAGCCACTGCTACTGCTATAGTTGCGTTTAATGCTGCTGTGTTTGCTTCTGCTGCAGTGGCTGCTGTTGTTCACTGCCTGCTGTAGCCGCTACTACTGCTGGTGTATTCGCTGCTACTGTTGTAGTTGTGTTTGCTGCTGCTGCGTTTGCTTCTGCTGTAGTGGCTGCTGCTACTCACTGCCTCGCGATGCATTAGTGCACTCGTTCACTTCTCCCCCCCTACACACACACTAGTATCATACTCCTAAATGCATGTATACATATGTAGAAGCTTGAAAAATATGCTGAGAAGAGCTACACAGCCTCTTGATGCAGAGCAGCGTAAACGGAGGCCTTCAGAGCCCTCAAGCGTACAACAGAGCTTTTTCCGCTAAAATACAGCGTAAAGAATAAAGCTCACAGGACCATCCGCATAAGTGCAGTGCATCCAGGCCGCTCCAGCGTAAACAGAGTTCTTCATCGCCTCTATGGCGTAAAACTCATCCGCTCTCAAAGCAGCGTTATAGCGTACGAGGAACGCTTCGTCTTGCCCGAAATGAACCTGTCAAGTCACACAGTGAATCTGACCTCTGACTCCTGATAAAAAGTGCTGCACGGCTACCCAGACGATGGCTTGAAACTATGGCAGACCCCTCGAGATGCGCCCCACAGTATGATGGCGGATCTCTGCATTTAATACAGAGGATTTGGTTAAAGCATCACCGAACCGTCGTTTACTGGAGTCCCCTCAGCATAAACCGCTCTTTTGCGTACAAGGGAATACGCTGCCCTGTTTTACACAGGCAAACATAAGCTGTTTTACGCTCCGCAGTAGACAAACCGCCTGCCACGTCAAAAGCTGTACTTCGTACGGGATTCGAGGCACGTCTCCACGTCTAATTGCACAGAGCGGTGACAGTTTCTCTCAAGGCACGTCTCTGCGACGGGTGCACAGAAGGGCTACAGACCTTCAAAACACGCCTCCGCATTTAATGCATAAGATGATGGCAAATCTCTGCAAGAGATTTGATTATATCTTCAAAAGTCGTAATTCCGGCTAAGGCGTCCACATCAGCACGGTACGCAGCGGCTTCTACGCCCATTCAGGATCTGTGCTCACGCGGCTTTTACGCCCATTCTGGCACGGTACGCAGCGGCTTCTACGCCCATTCAGGATCTGTGCTCATGCGGCTTCCACGCCCACTCAGTCTCTACGACCACTCAGTCTCTACGACTACTCGGCTTCCATGTCTACTCGGCTTCCATGCCTACTCGGCTTCTATGCCTGTTCGGCTTCTATGCCTACTCGGCTTCTATGCCTACTCGGCTCCTATGCCTGCTCGGCTTCTATGCCCATTCGGCTTCTATGCCTACTTGGCTTCTATGCCATGGTGACGGACATTTGGCTTCTACGCCAACCTCTTCTACACAATGGATACCTACCTACGTGGCTTTTACGCCATGATCTTAGTAGCAATTGTACGCGTTGTGTCCCCTTAGTTGGACCCGCGTCACATGCTCATTCAAAAGATCATCTATACGTAGGCATTGGTTACTTTAACCGTTGTGTAAAAGGGTACTGTACTTTCCACTCCTCGGTTGCTACACCAACGAAGTGGTCACTGTCACCAAAACTCTATAAATAGAGACCCCTATCAATGGGGAACACGGTCGAGAAAAATTGGAAGATCGAACCAGGAGAAAAATTGGAAGATCGAACCAGGTCGAAGAGAGAACAAAGGAGAAGAGAGAGAGAGAGAGAGAGCCCGGAGCTCAGGCAAAGAGCGGGGATCGACGACTTCGGCATCGTGTATCCACCCTCTCCTGCAACCTTCGAAGCTGCTACCTGTCTTCCACGGCACTTCTTCAACATCGCGTGGTCCAAGGGCTAAAGTGATCGACCGCAGATCAGACACCTATAGCAATATCTACCCAGATTAAATAAATTGTACTCCCACATCCTCACATAGGATTACATTGTACAAGTTTTTTTGTAAACAAAAGAAGGCGGGTTTCGCATAAACCCCCTATTGAATACACTTCTATTCTTTCGTTTAATACCACAAACAAGATGGCGACTCTGTTGGGGATATCTTTCTCTTCTAACGAGGAAGCAATTGCTCAACGCGATGTGGTATCTGTAGGAACCGTGAAGAAGACACTGGTCATTCATTTCGACCAGTCTGCCTACGAAGACATGCTTCGAACCGGGGGTAGCTCTCACTCTCTCTCCGTCCAAGACAACAGGAAGCTGCGCAAAGTATGGATGCCCAAGACATCCTCTACCGTTCCTGTGGACTCACCGATCTCTCCGATCTCTCCGACTAATGAGGTGGTAGCGTCGCTCCCTCCGAGCCCTGCACGTAAAATTTAGTCTCCCGCTACGTGCGGTACAGACAAAACTTCGGACAAAGCCTCAGCGCTGACCCAGAAGTATCCACTGCGCTTTACGCGCAGAAATCAGTCTCCCGCTACGCGCGGTACAGACAAAACTTCGGGCAAAGCCTCAGCGCTGACCCAGAAGTATCCACTGCGCTCTACGCGTAGGAACCAGTCTCCCTTGTTTGTGGTATTAAACGAAAGAATAGAAGTGTATTCAATAGGGGGTTTATGCGAAACCCGCCTTCTTTTGTTTACAAACAAACTTGTACAATATAATCCTATGCGAGGATGTGGGAGTATAATTTATTTAATCTGGGTAGATATTGCTATAGGTGTCTGATCTGCGGTCGATCATTTTAGCCCTTGGACCACACGATGTTGAAGAAGTGCCGTGGAAGACAGGTAGCAGCTTCGAAGGTTGCAGGAGAGGGTGGATGCACGATGCCGAAGTCGTCGATCCCCGCTCTTTGCCTGAGCTTCAGGCTCTCTCTCTCTCTCTTCTCCTTTGTTTTCTCTTCGACCTGGTTCGATCTTCCAATTTTTTTCCTGGTTCGATCTTCCAATTTTTCTCGACCGTGTTCCCCATTGATAGGGGTCTCTATTTATAGAGTTTTGGTGACAGTGACCACTCCGTTGGTGTAGCAACCGAGGAGTGGAAAGTACAGCACCCTTTTACACAACGGTTAAAGTAACCAATGCCTACGTATAGATGATCTTTTGAATGAGCGTGTGACGCGGGTCCAACTAAGGGGACACAACGCGTACAATTGCTACTAAGATCACGGCGTAAAAGCCATGTTGGTAGGTATCCATTGTGTAGAAGAGGTTGGCGTAGAAGCCAAATGTCCGTCACCTTGGCATAGAAGCCAAGTAGGCATAGAAGCCGAATGGGCATAGAAGCCGAGCAGGCATAGGAGCCGAGTAGGCATAGAAGCCGAGTAGGCATGGAAGCTGAGTAGGCATAGAAGTCGAGTAGGCATGGAAGCCGAGTAGTCATAGAGACTGAGTGGGCGTGGAAGCCGCATGAGCACAGATCCTGAATGGGCGTAGAAGCCGCTGCGTATTATGCCAGAATGGGCGTAAAAGCCGCGTGAGCACAGATCTTGAATGGGCGTAGAAGCCGCTGCGTACCGTGCTGATGTGGACGCCTTAGCCGGAATTATGGCTTTTGAAGATATAATCAAATCTCTTGCAGAGATTTGCCATTATCTTATGCATTAAATACGGAGGCGTATTTTGAAGGTCTGCAGCCCTTCTGTGCACCCGTCGCAGAGAAGTGCCTTGAGAGAAACTGTCACCGCTCTGTGCAATTAGACGTGGAGACGTGCCTCAAATCCCGTATGAAGTACAGCTTTTGACGTGGCAGGCGGTTTGTCTGCTGCGGAGCATAAAACAGCTTATGTTTGCCTGTGTAAAACAGGGCAGCGTATTTCCTTGTACGCAAAAGAGCGGTTTATGCTGAGGAAACTCCAGTAAACGATGGTTCGGTGATGCTTTAACCAAATCCTTTGCATTAAATGCAGAGATCCACCATCATACTGTGGGGCGCGTCCCGAGGGGTCTGCCATCGTTTCAAGCCGTCGTCTGGGTAGCCGTGCAGCACTTTTTGTCAGGAGTCAGAGGTCAGATTCACTGTGTGACTTGACAGGGTCATTTCGGGAAAGACGAAGCGTTCCTCGTACGCTATAACGCTGCTTTGAGAGCGGATGAGTTTTACGCCATGGAGGCGATAAAGAACTCTATTTACGCTGGAGCGGCCTGGATGCACTGCACTTATGCGGATGGTCCTGTGAGCTTTATTCTTCACGCTGTATTTTAGCGAAAAAAGCTCTGTTGTACGCTTGAGGGCTCTGAAGGCCTCCGTTTATGCTGCTCTGCATCAAGAGGCTGCGTAGCTCTTCTCAGCGTATTTTTCATGCTTCTACAAGACCCCCTTCAAAGCTTTTAAATTCCTCGGAATTTGAAAAGCTTTGAATGAAGCATGAACGGCCCCTCGTAACTCGAAACATTTCTGAATGGAGCGTTGAAACGGCCGGTGCAGACTTTATGGCAGATTTATTGGGGACCGCTGTGATCTCTTTCGCCTATAAAAGGCTGGGGAAGTTCGCCTGTTCTTCCCACATCTTCATCACCACGCAGAGATGATCGCCGGAGTTCGCCGGGTCGATTTGAGAAAGAAGGAGATCATGTTCTTCCAGCATGTAAGGAGCCAAAAAAGACGGCGTCTTCGAGCAAGTGTCCACTGCAACGATGGATCATGGAAGAATATCTTAGCCTCCCTTGCTCGGGATAATCAGCAACTTCGTATGGCGTTGCCCCAGGAGAAAGGAAGGGTCGTATTTGGCCACACAGCTTGCAAGCTGTGTCTCTTCTCCTGTTACCTCCGGTGGTGAAAGGAGCGACTAGCTCTGACCTCGGGCATTGAGTTGGGTGGAATATATCAACTCAATATGTCACGGCACGCGCGGAGCGAGGGATCTGCATGTTTTATGCAAGCCTCCACTCTGTCGTTCTCTTCGCCGGTGATCATTGCCATGTCAGCCAGTTTGCTGGAGCTGACTGACTGCCGGAGAAGATGGATGAAGAATTGAAGCCCAGCGAGAACCTGTCAGAACAGCTTCTGGGCAATCTTCAGACGATGATGGAAAATCCTTTGTAGATGGAGTTTTTCCCTCAGTTGTAATCATGAAAATGAAAAGAAAACCCTTGTAGATTGGATTTCCCTCATATGTAATCATGACTTTAATCTTTAATAAAATCGTCTTTCTTCTTCATGTGATCATCTTGCCATACGTTGCTGTGAAGTCTGAATATGTGTAGCTTCAACACGTCTGAATCTGTAAGTCGACTCTGTAGAAAGAGTGTTAGGTCCTGTCCTTTACGCATAGCGAATAGCCCATAGAACGCTGTAGAGCATTTTGAACATTTTAGAACTGTCCTGTTGCTAGGACTGAGGAACCGCGTAGATCTCTGAACTTCTGATGAACAGAATTTTGGTTCAGTCTTCGTCTTCAAGAGTGACTTCTCGAAAATCTCTTGAAACAGGGTCGAGAAATGGCTGTCAAAACTGAGTTGCCATCTTTTGATAGACGAGATATTCAGACTGGAGTCTGGATGAACCTCCAATTTGACCCGAAAAGAGTAATTTCTCAATGTTTGAACTCTTGTATGTTTCGGGTACTTGGAATATGTTGAGGCCAAGGAGGAGTATCTTCTGTGTGAACTCCTGGCAATTGACCGCTTTGGCGACTGTTCGAATATGCAGAAAGTCGTAGAGCGTGAAATCTTCAGTTGGCTGCTTCTGAGCATAAAACACCGTCGAGCGTGGGATCATAGACTTGTAGTTTCTGTGCGTGAAGTCATGGGTTTGTGGCCTCTCGAGCATAAAAGCTACTGAGCACAAAGGCATCGGGGCGAAAAACCTGACTTGTAGCTGTTGAACGTAAAGTTGTAGATCTGTAGCCATCGAGCGTGGAAAGCTCCTTTAGCGTAGAACTGTATATCTGTAGCTCCTGAAAGGAAAATTTCTCCGAGCGTGAAGTTTGCGGATCTGTTGCTTCTGAGCATAAACTGAGCGCCACCGAGCGTGAGATCATCGATTTGGTATCTGCTGAGCGTAAAGTCGTAGGTTTGTGGCCTCTCGAGCATAAAAGCTACCGAGCACAAAGGCATCCGGGCGTAAAACCATAGACTTATAGCTTGCGAGCGTAAAACCGTAGATCTGTTGCCGTCGAGCGTAGAAAGCTCCTTTAGCGTAGGACCTGCTGAACCGTTTTGCACAAAAAACTTTTCGAATTTGCTGACTGTTGTAGAAGCATGAAAAATACGCTGATGAACTACGCAGCCTCTTAATACAGAGCAGCGTGAACGAAGGCCTCCAGATCCCTCAAGCGTATAATAGAGCTTTTTCCAGCGTGAAGAATAAAGCTCACAGGACCATCAGCGTAAGTGCAGTACGTCCAGGCCGCTCCAGCGTAAAAAGAGTTCTTCATCGCCTCCATGGCGTAAAACTCATCCGCTCTCGAAGCAGCGTTATAGCGTACGGGAGACGCTTCGTCTTCCCCGAAATGAACCTGTCAAGTCACGCAGTGAAATCTGACCTCTGACTCCTGACAAAAAGTGCTGTACGGCTACCCAGACGACGGTTGGAAATGATGGCAGACCCCTCGGGACGCGCACTACAGAATGATGGCGGATCTCTGCATTTAATACCGAGGATTTGGTTAAAGGATCACCGAACCGTCGTTTACTGGAGTCCCCTCAGCATAAACCACTCGTCTGCGTACAAGGAAATATGCTGCCCTGTTTTATACAGGCAAACATAAGCGGTTTTACGATCCGCAGCAGACAAACTGCCTGCCACGTCAAAAGCTGCACTTTGTACGGGATTCGAGGCACGTCTCCACGTCTAGTTGCACAGAGCGGTGACAGTTTCTCTCAAGGCACGTCTCTGCGACAGGTGCACAGAAGGGGTGCAGACCTTCAAAACATGCCTCCACATTTAATGCATAAGATGATGACAAATCTCTGCAAGAGATTTGATTATATCTTCAAAAGCCGTAATTCCGGCTAAAGGCGCCCAGATCAGCACGGTACACAGCGGCTTCTACGCCCATTCAGGATCTGTGCTCACTCGGTTTCTACGCCCATCCGGGCTCTAGGACCACTCGACTTCTACGCCCATCCGGCTTCTACGCCCATCCGGCCTCTAGGACCACTCGACTTCTACGCCCATCTGGCTTCAACGCCCTCTCGGCCTCTATGACCGCTCGATTTCTACGCCCATCCGGCCTCTAGGACCACTCGGCTTCAACGCCCATCCGACTTTAACGCCCTCTCAGTCTCTACGACTACCCGGCTTCCACGCCAACTCGGCTTCTATGCCTGTTCGGCTTCTATGCCTACTCAGGCATCTATGCCTGCTCGGCTTCTACGCCACGGTGACAGACATTTGGCTTCTACGCCAACCCCTTCTACATAATGGATACCTATCTACGTGGCTTTTATGCCGTGATCTTAGTAGCAATTGTACGCGTTGTGTCCCCTTAGTTGGACCCGCGTCACCCGCTCATTCAAAAGATCATCTATACGTAGGCATTGGTTACCTTAACCGTTGTGTAATAGGGTGTTGTACTTTCCACTCCTCGGTTGCTACACCAACGGAGTGGTCACTGTCACCAAAGACTCTATAAATAGAGGCCCCTATCAATGGGGGACAAGGTCGAAGAAATTGATCAAAAATACCGATATCAGATCAAGGTGGGAGAATTGGTCAAAGAGGAGAGAGAGAGAGAGAGAGAGAGAGAGTACCCGAAGCTCAGGCAAAGAGCGGGGATCGGCGACGTCGGCATCGTGCATCCACCCTCCCCTGCAACCTTCGAAGCTACTACCTGTCTTCCACGGCACTTCTTCAACATCGCGCAGTCCAAGGGCTAAAGTGATCGACCGCAGATCAGACACCTATAGCAATTATCTACCCAGATTAAATAAATTATACTCCCACATCCTCGCATAGGATTACACTGTACAAGTTTGTTTGTAAACCAAAGGGCGCGGGTTTCGCACAAACCCTGCCGTTGAAATAACACATTTCATTCTTTCGTTTAAATACTACACAAACAAGCTGGCGACTCTGCTGGGGACATCTTTCTCTTCTGACGAGGAAGCAATTGCTCAACGCGATACGGTATCTATAGGAACCGTGAAGAAGACACTGGTCGTTCAGTTCGATCAGTCAGCCTACGAAGACATGCTTCGAACCGGGGGTAGCTCTCACTCTCTCTTCGTCCAAGACAACAGGAAGCTGCGCAAAGTGTGGATGCCCAAGACATCCTCTACCATTCCTATGGACTCTCCGATCTCTCCGATCTCTCCGACCAATGAGGTGGTAGCGTCGCTCCTTCCGTGCCCTGCACGTAAAATTCAGTCTCCCGCTACGCACGGTACAGACAAAACTTCGGGCAAAGCCTCAGCGCTGACCCAGAAGTATCTTCTGCGCTTCACGTGCAGAAATCAGTCTCCCGCTACGCGCGGTACAGACAAAACTTTGGGCAAAGCCTCAGCGCTGACCCAGGAGTATCCTCTGCGCTTCACGCGCAGAAATTAGTCTCCCGCTACGCGCGGTACAGACAAAACTTCGGGCAAAGCCTCAGCGCTGACCCAGGAGTATCCACTGCGCTTTACGCGCAGAAACCAGTCTCCAACTACGCGCGGTATAGACAAAACTTCCGATGGTGCCTCAACGCCAAATCGGAAGAACAGATCATGCTCCACGCGCAAAATAAAATCTGACCTCTACGGTAAACCAGATGAGCACTGTGATCTCCGCCAGGGGAAGCAAGCAGGCGAATACTCAGCCTCTCGGCCTTTACGCCAGCAAGGGAACAATCTGCCTATCCTCCGGATTACACGAGAAGCCGATGGCCGACTGAGGACCTCTTCAGCTTTACGCCAGTCGGAGAAAATCCCCAAGTTACGTAACGACGCAGGGCGAGCTCAGATTACGGGAAGGCACTCACCCCAAGGATCATCCGCCGCCCAGATGGCCAACCTATTGTACACAGGTAGCATAGGGGTGCCCAATCTCCGCATACCCACTGATGGGAACCGAAGAAACAAATCGTCATCTTCTTCTGTAAATTCTCCGGACTTACGGGAGTATCTGACCCGGAAGCGCGAAGGCAGGAGTCATAAACAGCCTTCAGTTCCCCTAACAATCAAACGCGGGGAGATCTTGTGGGAGGATACGTCAACATCTGACGTCGTCATCACCGGTGGGCCACAGGAAGACTCCATCTTTATCATCCCACCCACCCACGACGATCAACGTCCGATAATCTTCGGTGGTAGGCGGAATACCCCAGTCATGCAGGAGGAATCACGCGAGTCTGAATCTGGCAGAATACAAACCCACAGATACAGCCCGCAGGCATTAAATATTATGCAAATATGGGTTACGACTTAAAACTAAAACAAGGTCTCAACTATGGGAAAGGTAGGCGGACGCCGGTGCGTAGTGATTCTCGCTATCGAGAAGCTCGTTTTGGGTTGGGGTACGCCCTATCTCTCAAAAGACCCAAAATTCCAAAGTCTAGTCCTGTACAGCCAAAGACAGTTTTTGATGAATCAGTTTCTGTAGCCAGAGACCATGGCATGTCCGGAGGTAACATACCACGACAGGACGAAGTAACGTCCAAGGCCAGGGATAGAATCCCCTCCAGACCCGTAGATGATACAACAACGACCATCTCTTCGCAAGACCGCGAAAATCGGGCATCAGGAGCCCGAATACCAAAATGAACCTTCTCCTTCAGCGAAGACGACGTCATTGAGATCTTTGATATATTGATTAAAGGGCACAAGCTTCAGCTACCCAACATCAGGCATCCGGAGAGGGCTGGCAAAGTGGATGACCCAGACTATTGCCTCTTCCATCGGTACACACATCACCCCACGAAGGCGTGCTATGTGCTAAAAAGGAAGATTCAGGAGTTGATAGAGGCCAAGGTCATCACTTTGAATCTGTAAACAAAGGAACGGCCCTTACCCAATTGGATTTCCATTCTTACATAACAAATTGCTCCCACTGTGGTCGCCGAAATTTATATGTGTAGAAAACAAGGAAGAAATCCTTGAACAAAGTGCCATGTCCATATCACCTCTGAGCAGATGTGTACCTCTATCTCTGAGCAGATGTGTACCTCTATCCCCGATAGAGTCACAACCCCAGAAGTTTGTCATGTTCATATTACCTCTGAACAAACCTTCTTGATTTCGGCTATCGATTATCACATCGGTTGTCATATCAACTTAGCACCCGTACTTAACTCTAAGTACGCTAGTGATGCTAGGTCCACAAAGACTGCCATGTCCATATTACCTCTGAGCAGATGTGTACCTCTATCCCCGATAGAGTCACAACCCAAGAAGTTTGTCATGTTCATATTACCTCTGAACAAACCTTCTTGATTTCGGCTATCGATTATCACATCGGTTGTCATATCAACTTAGCACCCGTACTTAACTCTAAGTACGCTAGTGGTGTTAGGTCCACAAAGACTGCCATGTCCATATTACCTCTGAGCAGATGTGTACCTCTATCCCCGATAGAGTCACGACCCAAGAAGTTTGTCATGTTCATATTACCTCTGAACAAACCTTCTTGATTTCGGCTACCAATTATCACGTCAGTGACAGCCCGTCGCCCCCCCTGTGGCGCTCTCCAACAAGCACTATCAGCAAACATGGTGATGACAGATCCCGTTGAAGCAGACGAGCAAGATTCCGAGCCATTTGAGAATGACCCTTGGGCTCAACAAATGGATACGCAATAGGAATTCCGCTTCGAGCAGAGGGAACCTCCAACCAAAGACGAAATTGTCCAGGTTGACGTTGGAAGTAAACTTTCGCCAAAGCCGATATTTATCAGTGACAATCTTCCCCCAGCCGAAAGGGAAGAAATCATACAACTGATAAAAGAATACGTCGACGTCTTCGCATGGGATTATGGGGACATGTCGGGCCTAGACCCGAAGGTAGCCACTCACAAGCTCAACATATTGCTCGACTCAAAGCCAGTGAAGCAGCACCAACGTCGGTTCCGACCGGACATGATGGATGCCATTGAAGCTGAGGTCAAGAAACTGATAGCCTGTGGTTTCATCCGAGAAGAACAGTACCCCGACTGGGTCGCCAACGTTGTCCCAGTCATAAAGAAAAATGGGAAGGTATGTATCTGCATCGATTACCGGGATCTAAATGTGGCCTACCCCAAGGATGAATTCCCTCTCCCCATCACGGACATCATGATCGACAACACCTGCGGTTTTGAACGCATGTCTTTCATAGACGGGTTCTCAGGATACAATCAGATCAAGATGCATCCCGAAGATGAGAAGCACACTGCCTTCCGTACCCCGTTGGGAGTGTATTGCTATACGGTCATGCCCTTCGGACTGAAGAACGCCGGGGCTACATACCAACGAGCTATGAGTAACATATTCTACGAACATCTACGCAAGACAGTGGAATGTTACGTAGACGACATAGCCGTCAAAAGCCGCCTCCAAGGTGATCACATTCAAGACTTGAAGACGGTATTCGAGTTAATGCGCCAGCATCAACTCAAAATAAACCCCGCAAAGTCCTTCCTGGGTGTATCCAGTGGCAAATTCCTGGGGTTTGTCATCACCGCCAAAGGCATCCAGGTGGACCCTGACAAAGTCCAGGCCATCGTAGAAATGCGACCACCCCACAATCTGAGGGAACTCCGGGGGTTCCAAGGCCGTCTGGCTTATATCCGGAGGTTCATATCCAACCTCTCGGGAAGATGTCAGCCCTTTTCGCATCTCATGAAGAAAGGTGTATCCTTCGTGTGGGACGAAACCTGTCAGCAAGCGTTCGGGGATATCAAACGCTACCTCACCAATCCGCCAGTTCTGGTGCCTCCCATCATGGGGAAACCATTCTTGCTGTACGTCCGGGAAATGAATCATTCACTAGGAGCTGTTCTCGCGCAGAAGAATGACGTGGGGCATGAGCAGGCTATCTACTACCTCAGCAGGATGATGGTCGGGGCCGAGCATCGGTACAACCCAGTGGAGAAAAGAATGCCTGGCCCTGATGTTCGCTATCCAAAAGACGCGACACTATGTCACCGGCCAGACTATTCATATTGTCTCCAGGATCAACCCTCTTCGAGTCCTGATGAGCAAACCAAGTATTCTTAATTCCCGACTCGCAACTTGGGCGATGCTGTTAACACCATACGACATGGTGTACATCCCACAGAAGTCCATCAAAGGCCAAGCACTGGCCGACTTCCTAGCTGCTCATCCGATCCCGGAGGCCTCCAGGTTATACGAAGATATTCCCGACGAAGTTGCAGAATGTAATTCCGCGATGGAAAGTGACTCTTGGCAACTGTTCTTCGACAGCGCCTCCAGGACTGGCCCCCAGGGAAACGTAGTTTCAGGGGTAGGAATCGTCCTGGTCACTCCTGACAAACTCGTCATCTACCGGGCATATTCTCTCAATGAGCCATGCTCCAACAATGTAGCGGAATACAACGCTCTGTTAATCGGCCTCCAAGTCGCAAGAGAGCTGGGGGTCGAATCCCTGGAAGCTTTCGGTGACTCTCTGCTTATCGTCAATCAAGTCAGAGGAATATATGAAGTCCGGAATCCAGACCTCATCCCCTACCATCAAGCGACGATCGAGATAGCCACGACATTCAAAGGGTTCTTCCTAGAGCATGTGCCTCGATCCCAGAATCGGAAAGCTGATGCCCTAGCCAGTCTAGCGGCGGATCTGGCCACTCCTATAAGAAGACAGGATTCGGTAATCCTTCTTAACAGAGATTTATTCTGTGTGAAGAACAACTTTCACATAGAATGCAGTTACGCTATGAACACAGACCCCCCTGAAAGGGACTGGAGGAGTCCCTTCATAGATTTTGTCGCCTACGGGATCTTACCAGAGGACCCCAGAGAGGCGGTATCCGTCAAAAGATGATCTTTACGCTTCTACTTCGACGCATCCTCACAATGCCTATATCGTCGGACCTACGACGGACTACTATTAAGATGTCTCTCAGACGACAAAGCGCAGCAGATTATCCGGGAAGCTCATGATGGTGTATGCGGAGCGCATCAGCCCGGTCCTAAGCTGCAGGATCGTATAAGGAGAATGGGCTATTACTGGCCCACTATGATCACAGACGCGATCAGCTATGCAAAATGATGCAGGGCCTGTCAGGTCCATGCAGACTTCATACATCAACCGTCTGAATATCTACATCCTACGATTGCATCCTGGCCCTTCGAAGCCTGGGGTATGGATATCGTTGGGCCCATTCACCCGTCTTCCTCCAGAGGCCACCGGTTCATACTGGCCATCATAGATTACTTCTCCAAATGGGCAGAGGAGATCCCTCTGGCTGAAGTAAAGGCGTCTGACGTAATCAGCTTCATCAAGCACCACGTCATTTATCGCTTTGGAGTTCCCCGAAGGATAAACCACGACAATGGACCTCAGTTCATCAGCCAAGCATTTCATCGATTTTGCGACAAAAGTCGAATACATAATATTGCCTCTACGGCATATTATCCAGCTGCTAATGGTTTGGCGGAAGCCTTCAACAAAACCATTATCAAACTCCTGAAGAAATTCGTTTCTTCAAACAAAAGAGACTGGAACGAGAAGCTGGGCGAATGTCTCTGGGCATACCGCACAACGGTACGGACACCAACAGGTTGTACCCCCTTTTCACTAGTCTACGGGAGCGAGGCGGTTCTTTCCATCAAAATCCAGATCCCGTCGCTCAGGATAGCCGTGACTAGCGAGCTGACTCGAGAAAAGAATGACCTGTTAAGGCTCCAAGAGCTGGAAGGATTAGACGAGAAACGCCTACAAGCTCAGCAGCGCATTGCGCTCTACCAAGCACGCATTTTCAAAACTTTCAATCATAAAGTAAAGGAAAGAGTGTTCAAAGTCGGCGAGCTAGTTCTAGCCGTAAGAAGGCCGATGATTCTCACTCACAGAAGTAAAGGCAAATTCCAACCCAAATGGGAAGGCCCTTATGTGATCGAGACAACGTTCTCGAACGACGCCTACTGGATAGCCCAGCCTAACGGAGACCTGTTAATGGCCCCTATCAACGGCAAATTCCTGAAAAGGTACTATGCTTAATCTCTCCTGCTCAAGAGGAAAATAGCGAGGATCTCGATTCTGACAAAACTACTTCCAGAACGCAATTAGTTGGGTTACACTCTATCATGTCCGTATGACCTCTGAATAGATATGTCCCGCTAAGAAGTTTATCGAGAGTTTATCACGTCCATACTACCTCTGATATCACTCTCACCTAACCTGTCATTTACATTCCGAAATGATGGGTCCACAAAAGTCAGAAAAGAGTCGCCTTTATTAAATTCCCAAAAGAGGCAGAATTATATCTGGGTGAGCACAAAGGAAAAGAAAGGATACATCATGATGGCGGGTTAGCCAGATTGTCAATCAGCCGCCTCAGTGCAGCTGTCCTCTCGTTCCTAAGGGCCAAGGCATCGACGCGAGCCTGCTCCAACCGGGCCTCGGGGGTGTTCGTAAAAGCCAGATCAGCCCTTGTCCGACGGCAGCCCGCACGGGCAGCTTCTACGCGGTCCAACTCCCGTCGCGCTGCGCTCAGTTGGCCGGATGCCACATCTAGACCTGCCAGCGACTGGGAAGTCCACTCCTCTGCCTTGGCGAGTTGTTCCTTCAGCTCGGAGACCCTCGCTGCATTCCCTTCGTGCTCGGATCGGCACCGCATCTCAAGAGCGAGAGCCTCTGCCACGATAGCCTTTCGCCTCTCCGTCTCTAGCTCATGCATCTTAATGAGTTGGTCTAGGCCTTCTAGCTTTGAAGTGAGCCGCGCGGTCATAAGGTCGTACCTGGTCTGGACCTCAGCATCGAGACTGCCCCGAGTCAGCTGCAAATGTTCGTTAATGGGTTGCTCTAAACCATTAACCACCGCCTCCAGGGCGTCAGCTGCCCCAAGAGCGCCGAACTCCCTGATGACTACGATCGACGCCAGAGAAGTCTTCTTCAAGCGCTCAAAATCCAGCCTCTGCGCTAACACCATTGGTATCATCGTCTTCAAACCAGTGTAGAAGAGACTGGTATGTTGCTCAGTCAAAGCAACTAGACCCGACTGAACGCCGGGAGCGGCCGCAACCCCAGCAAGTCCCTCTCCAGGGACGATTGCAGACGAAGTAGCCACAGCCGCCGAATAGACGCATGGCGCAACCGAAGAGGATACAACGGCCACAATCGAAGTCATCGGCATACTCGCGATGACGGCTTCACCTTCCTCTTGAGACGACGAAACCACTCTGGGCGAGCTAGCCCCCGAGGACATTTCCTCCTCAAAATCGGGCGCCTCCATATCATCGCCAGGAGCCGGAGCGGAGCCAGGAGACGCTCCAATGCTGTACTCTCCATGGACGTCGTCCCCTGAGAAAAAGACAAGAGAGTTGATATCAGTATAATAAAAATCTCTCTAAAAGGAAACACAAAAGACGACGTTTACCCTGAACTAGCGGCATATACGACGCATCTGCAGCCGAATCTAAACCACGTCTTAACGACGCGATGCGAGCCATCATGCCTGGAGAAGGAGGCGGGCCGACCGACATCACCAAGAGTTCTGTCAAGCCTTCACCAAGGCGCGGTCGGAGTTCATCAGTCGAAACCTCGCCAGACATGCCCGCTGACACGACGGGAGTTTTACCCAATGCTGACCTCAGGAAAGATTCTCCCATCTGCCTCGGCCCCGCAGGCAATCGAGCTCCGCTGCCCGAAGTAGCAGCCACGACAGCAACCTCTAGCGAGGATTCTCCGGCGCCACTTGCCGGAACTGTAGAAGGTCCCTCTCTAAAAGGCGAGGAACCTCCAGCCGAAGAATCATCCCTAATATGGGGAGGAGCAGGCTCACTCCCGAGTTCCTCAGCGCCAAGAATGCGGAGAGGACGAGCAACAGTCTCCTTCCCCCTCTTTCGAAGAGAAACTTCCTTCGGAGCAGAGGCCCGTCGCTTCCCAGAAGAGACCACCAAAGCCCCCGCGGGCAGAGGCACTTCACACCTCGGCACCGACACCAGAGGCTCATCGGGAGGGCCAGTCTCCTCATCCTCGTCCGGAGAAACCGAAGGGATGTCAACTCTTCCCCCAGGCTTGGGAGAAGGCACCCTGAAACTTCTACGCAGATCAAAATCATGGTGGAAGGTGTTGATCTCTACGTAGAACTGGGCGTAAGAATGAAGAATGCGAAGCTCCGTGGAGGTTGTAACCACCGGCACAATGAAGGTTGCTCTCGTACAACCCATGATGAAATATCGCCACCCTCTAGCTCCATCAATGAGTCTGCCCCGGGACCTGAAGCTGGTAACGACATTGCCCACATGCAACTGGTCGTACCCAAACTGCCTGGCAAACCGACTAGGCAAGTAGGGCTCGAAGAAGCAGTGATCTTCACTTCTGTACAGCAGATGGGACGGTCTAATACAGACCAGCCAATTAAAAGCCTCCGGAGAGAGATCAGTCTTCTCTCCACCTGAATCCTCCAGCCTCGTCCCTGATTAGTTGCAATATACAGGAGGGAGAGTACAGAGGAGCTTCCAGCCATGGCTGAGATTCAACACCAACCGACAGTCTAAGACTATAGTCACGTTCCAGGAGGAATTCTTGTAGTTCAACAAGAACATACTCTCTGAACTGCTACCGGAGCCAGGAGACATAACCCGGGGATTGTGGAGAATTAACCATTTCATCAAGTATAGGTATGGTAATTCCACCCTGGGAAAACTCTCACGCCGAGCTTCGTCAACAAGCAACCCATCAGTTATGGCTCTCAAGCCAACCTGTATGCGGCACACCATGGCAGGAAGCAAGCCCAGTCTTGCCCCAAACACCAGGCGCACTGCCGGCCACAGAATGTTCCGGTGAATGCGGTCCACAGACGCAGTACCAGGCACTATCACCAAACGCAGCCATATGGAGAGGAAACCAGCCAACTGGGCTTCCTTAGACAGAGGCCTGCGACAGCACCTCAAATAGCTATAGACCTTAGTGCCTTCAGGGTACTTTCCCACCCCCTCGGCGAGAATCTGATCCGGAGCTCCAGCCTCCTCCTTAAGAGTCTCCACGACCTGGGCACTAAGCACGCCCAAACAGTTCACGGGCTCATTCTTGCCCCCCGAGACTTTCTCTGACCTGGCAGCCCTAGCTCGATGGAAGAAGAGGTAGGACATCCACTTGGTGGTATGAGCCAAGTCAGAAGGCTCGTTATAAAAAGTGGTGCACGTGAAGTATTGACACATCAGCTCCTGATATACTTCCGCCACCCGAGGGTCCAAGTCCTCCAACTCCCGGTTGGTGGGAACATACTCTTCGTACGGGGTATCCCCCATCGGCAGTCTCGAGACAACTGCCATCTCGTGGAGCGCCAATCCCATCTCTCCCAGTGGAGTGGCAAAGATCCCAGTGAGCGGAATGTACCGCTCCATCAGCGCCAGGAACAAGTTAGGGTTCAGAGGCAACCCGACGCTAGTCGCACCCACAGCGGCATATAGTCCTATGCCCTCCAGCTCTCTCCGAAAGTGCTTCAAAGCCCAGTCAACTAGGCATATCCATCGGGAGTTTGTTGGGGCAATCCACCCACTGCACCGAGAATTCTCCTTGGGATAGACCCCGCCTCGCCCCATGAAGTCATTGCAGAAGGTCGGCAATTGAACCGGCTGGATCACCGAGCTGTCTTCACTCGGGACACTGCCCGGGCACAATCCTCTGAACAACGTCACAACGCCGGAAGGGCGACTGACGAATGACCCCTGGTCAGCTCCTTTCAGATGAAAGATCTTTCCCGGCTTGCCGTGAAGATCAGGAGTCAGCATCCACGACATCTGCCTGGGATGCGTCGCGTGGAAGAAAGCCGAGATGGGATAGTCCCTCGGCATTGTGGGCAGGTACAAAACCAAATTCCCGGCAAGGAAAACCCAGGGCTCCCTCTTAGGCTTCGTCTGGGACCGCTTGTCGATCATATCACCAAAGAGGAAAGCCGGCTTTATGTACTGCTCCCCGTCTATATAAGTCAGGGGCTCCCCGTTGATCATGCTCAGCAGCATTCGCTCGCCCTGAGCCGATATCAGGATCCTCCTTCCTTCAGGGTACTGCGGCCCGGAGATAGGAAATACCACGTAGGACAGATCCTCCAGGTAGTTCGAGTGCAGCATCCCGGCAGCGGAGCCCATCACCTCGGCCAGTGGAGACTCACCTACGTCAACTGCAAAAGTGCAAGGAAAATATGTCATTGCAAGTCTTGCACGAAACATACGGACCAAAGAAACGACAGTCTGTGCTCTACGCAGGATTGTGCAAATCTGGCTATTTTACGCCGGAGGTTTCCCCCACAAGCGTAAAACTCAAGTTTTACGATATACCCCAATTTTCGGTAGCCAGAGCTTTTACGCTCAGAACTACGAAAAGGTGGAGCTTTTACGCTGGCACATTAGAAATGTGGGCGTAAAAGATGAAAACGTCTCCGTGCATTATCTTCCTTAAAAGAGGCTATCAGCACAGAAGACGACCTAGCGCGGTCACGTTCAACGTATGCGAAGGATTTTTCGTCGTTTCTTTTCACCCCGAAGGCTCTACCTCTGAGACCGGGCGCGCTGCTCGTCGGCGGGACACTTCGCTCAGAAGGAAGGTCGCCTTGACCGACCGAAGACTCCCTCGCTGGGGCAGAGGAATGAGAAGAAGAGCCTAGACTCTTTCCCTTAGCAGAAGGGGTTTGTTTCGATGCCATTTATGAAAACTCGAGATGCTCGACGCTGGAACGGTGAGAAACTCGAACAGTCGAAAGCTCTCTTTCGCAGAAGACGGATGGAAAAGTTTTTCTCTCAGAAAAACTTGGGATATATATAGAGTTCGGGCCGACTCCTCGAATCCTCAGACGGACTCCTCGAGACCCTAACCAAATCTCGCAAATTAAATGAAGGGTTATGGTCGGATGCCACGACAGCCCACTAACCTTGAAAGACAGACAGTCAGCAAATTCAAAAAGTTTTTTCGTGCAAGACGGTTCAGCAGGTCCTACGCTAAAGGAGCTTTCTACGCTCGACGGCAATAGATCTACGGTTTTACGCTCGCAAGCTACAAGTCAGGTTTTATGCCCGGATGCCTTTGTGCTCAGTAGCTTTTATGCTCGAGAGGCAATAAACCCACGACTTTATGCTCAGCAGGTACAAAATCGATGATCTCACGCTCGGTGGCGCCCAGTTTACGCTCAGAAGCAACAGACCCGCAAAACTTTACGCTCGAAATTTTTTTCTGTTCAGAAGCTACAGATATGCAGTTCTACGCTAAAGGAGCTTTCTACGCTCGACACCAACAGATCTACAACTTTAAGTTCGACAGCTACAAGTCAGGTTTTGGCCCGGATGCCTTTGTGCTCAGTAGCTTTTATGCTCGAGAGGCCACAAACCCATGACTTCACGCACAGGAACTACAAGTCTACGATTCCGCGCTCGACGGTGTTTTACGCCCGGAGGCTACAGGCTGATGATTTCACGCTCCGCGACTTTCCGCATATTCGAATAGTCCCCAAAGCGGTCAATTGCTAGGAGTTCACACAGAAGATACTCCTCCTTGGCCTCGACATATCCCAAGTGCCCGAAGCATACAAGAGTTCAAACATTGAGAAATTACTCTTCTCGGGTCAATTGGAGGTTCATCCAGACTCCAGTCTGAATGTCTCGTCTATCAAGATGGTAAACTCAGTTTTGACAACCATTCCTCGACCCTGTTCCAAGGGATTTTCAAGAAGTCACTCTTGAAGACGAAGACTGAACAAAAATTCTGTTCATCAGAAGTTCAGAGCTCTACGCGGTCCCTCAGTCCTAGCAACAGGACGGTTCTAAAATGTTCAAACTGCTCTACAGCATTCTATGGACTACTCGCTATGCGTAAAGGACAGGACCTAACACTCTTTCTACAGAGTCGGCGTACAGATTCAGACGTGTTGAAGCTACACCTATTCAGACTTTACAGCAACGTATGGCAAGATGATCATATGGAGAAAAAGACGATTTTTCTTTAAAGATTAAAATCATGATTACATATGAGGGAAATCCAATCTACAAGGGTTTTTCTCTATTTTTTATTATTACATCTGAGGGAAACTTCGTCTACAAAGGAGATACCCCCTCGTCATCTGAAGATTGCCCAGAAGCTGTTCTGACAGGTTCTCGCTGGGCTTCAATTCTTCATCTATCTTCTCCGGCAGCCAGTCAACCCCAGCAAACTGGCTGACATGGCAATAATCACCGACGGGCACGACAGAGTTGGGGCTAGCATAAGTTATGCAGACCCCATGCTCCGTGCGTCGTGACGAATGGAGAGGTCAGAGCTTGTCTTCGCTCTCACCGCCAGGGAAAAGGAGATACAGCCAGTCGCTGTGTGGTCTAACACGACCCTTCCTCTCTCCTGGAGCAACGCCATACAAAGCTGCTGATTATCCCGAGCAAATGAGGCTAAGATATCCTTCCATGATCCATCGTTGCAGTGGACACTTGCTCGAAGACGCCGTCTTTTTCGGCTCCTTACACGCTGGAAGAACGTGATCTCCTTCTTCCTCAAATCGACCCGGCGAACTCCGGCGATCATCTCTGCGTGGTGATGAAGATGTGGGGAGAACAGGCTAACTCCCCCAGCCTTTTATAGGCGAAAGAGGTCACAGCGGTCCCTAATAAATCTGCCATAAAGTCTGCACCGACCGTTTCAACGCTCCATTCAGAAACGTTTCGAGTTACGAGGGGCCGTTCATGCTTCATTCAAAGTGTTTCAAATTCCGAGGAATTTAAAAGCTCTGAAGGGGGTCTTGTAGAAGCATAAAAAATACGCTGATGAACTACGCAGCCTCTTAATACAGAGCAGTGTGAACGAAGGCCTCCAGAGCCCTCAAGCGTACAATAGAGCTTTTTCCAGCGTGAAGAATAAAGCTCACAGGACCATCAGCGTAAGTGCAGTACGTCCAGGCCGCTCCAGCGTAAAAAGAGTTCTTCATCGCCTCCATGGCGTAAAACTCATCCGTCTCGAAGCAGCATTATAGCGTACGGGAGACGCTTCGTCTTCCCCGAAATGAACCTGTCAAGTCACGCAGTGAAATCTGACCTCTGACTCCTGACAAAAAGTGCTGCACGGCTACCCAGACGACGGCTGAAAACGATGGCAGACCCCTCGGGACCCGCACCACAGAATGATGGCGGATCTCTGCATTTAATACCGAGGATTTGGTTAAAGGATCACCGAACCGTCGTTTACTGGAGTCCCCTCAACATAAACCGCTCGTCTGCGTACAAGGAAATACGCTGCCCTGTTTTATACAGGCAAACATAAGCGGTTTTACGATCCGCAGCAGACAAACCGCCTGCCACGTCAAAAGCTGCACTTCATACGGGATTCGAGGCACGTCTCCACGTCTAGTTGCACAGAGCGATGACAGTTTCTCTCAAGGCACGTCTCTGCGACAGGTGCACAGAAGGGGTGCAGACCTTCAAAACATGCCTCCGCATTTAATGCATAAGATGATGGCAGATCTCTGCAAGAGATTTGATTATATCTTCAAAAGCCGTAATTCCGGCTAAAGGCGCCCAGATCAGCACGGTACACAGCGGCTTCTACGCCCATTCAGGATCTGTGCTCACTCGGTTTCTACGCCCATCCGGCCTCTAGGACCACTCCGCTTCTACGCCCATCCGGCTTCTACGCCCATCCGGCCTCTAGGACCACTCGGCTTCTACGTCCATCCGGCTTCAACGCCCTCTCGGCCTCTATGACCGCCCGGTTTCTACGCCTATCCGGCCTCTAGGACCACTCGGCTTCAACGCCCATCCGGCTTCAACGCCCTCTCAGTCTCTACGACTACCCGGCTTCCACGCCAACTCGGCTTCTATGCCTGTTCGGCTTCTATGCCTACTCAGGCTTCTATGCCTACTCAGGCTTCTATGCCTGCTCGGCTTCTACGCCACGGTGACAGACATTTGGCTTCTACGCCAACCCCTTCTACACAATGGATACCTATCTACGTGGCTTTTACGCCGTGATCTTAGTAGCAATTGTACGTATTGTGTCCCCTTAGTTGGACCCGCGTCACCCGCTCATTCAAAAGATCATCTATACGTAGGCATTGGTTATCTTAACCGTTGTGTAATAGGGTGCTGTACTTTCCACTCCTCGGTTGCTACACCAATGGAGTGGTCACTGTCACAAAAGACTCTATAAATAGAGGCCCCTATCAATGGGGAACAAGGTCGAAGAAATTGATCAAAAATACCGATATCAGATCAAGGTGGAAGAATTGGTCAAAGAGGAGAGAGAGAGAGAGAGAGAGAGAGAGAGAGAGAGAGAGAGAGAGAGAGAGTACCCGGAGCTCAGGCAAAGAGCGGGGATCGGCGACGTCGGCATCGTGCATCCACCCTCCCCTGCAACCTTCGAAGCTACTACCTGTCTTCCACGGCACTTCTTCAACATCGCGCAGTCCAAGGGCTAAAGTGATCGACCGCAGATCAGACACCTAGCAATTATCTACCCAGATTAAATAAATTGTACTCCCACATCCTCGTATAGGATTACACTGTACAAGTTTGTTTGTGAACCAAAGGGTGCGGGTTTCGCACAAACCCTGCCGTTGAAATAACATATTTCATTCTTTCGTTTAAATAATACACAAACAACTGTCCGTCTTTCAAGGTTAGTGGGCTGACGTAGCATCCAATCATAACCCATCATTTAATTTGCGAGATTTGGTTAGGGTCTCGAGGAGTCCGTCTGAGGATTCGAGGAGTCGGCCCAAACTCTATATATATCCCAAGTTTTCTGAGAGAAACTTTTTATCCGTCTTCTGCGAAAGAGAGCTTTCGACTGTTCGAGTTTTTCTCCGTTCCCTCTCCGAGCACCTCGAGTCTTCATAAATGGCGTCGAAACAAACCTCCTCCGCTAAGGGAAAGAGTATAGGTTCCTCTTCTCATTCTTCTGTCCCAGCGAGGGAGTCTTCGGTCGGTCAAGGCGAACTTCCTTCTGAGCGAAGTGTCCCACCGACGAGCAGTGCACCCGGTCTTAGAGGTAGAGCCTTCGGGGTGACAACACGACGAAAAATCCTTCGCACACGTTGAACGTGACCGTGCTAGGTCGTCTTCTGTGCTGATAGCCTCTTTTGAGGAAGATGATGCACGGAGATGTTTTCATCTTTTACGCCCACATTTCTAATGTGCCAGCGTAAAGACTCCACATTTTCGTAGTTCTGAGCGTAAAAGCTCTGGCTACCGAAAATTGGGGTATATCGTAAACTTTGAGTTTTACGCTTGTGGGGGGGGACCTCAGGCGTAAAATAGCCAGATTTGCACAATCCTGCGTAGAGCACAGACTGTCGTTTCTTTGGTCTGTATGTTCGTGCAAGACTTGTAATGACATATTTTTCTTGTACTTTTGCAGTTGAATTGGGTGAGTCTCCACTGGCCGAGGTGATGGGCTCCGCTGATGGGATGCTGCACTCGAACTTCCTGGTGTTGAGGCCCCCGGGAGTGAGCTTGCCTCTCCCTATATCAGGGATGATTCTTTGGCTGGAGGTTCCTCGCCTTTTAGAGAGGAACCTTCTACAGTTCCGGCCGGCGGCGCCGGAGAATCCTCGCTAGAGGTTGCTGTGGTGGCTACTGCTCCAGGTAGCGGAGCGAGATTGCCTGTGTGGCCGAGGCAGATGGGAGAATCTTTCTCGAGGTTGGCAGCGGGTAAGACTCCCGTTGTGTCAGCGAGCACGTCTGGCGAGATTCCAGCTGATGGACCTCGACCGCGTCTTGGTGAAGGCTTGACAGAACTCTCGGCGATGTCGGTCGGCCCACCTCCTTCTCCAGGCATGACGGTTCGCATTGCGTCATTAAGGCATGGTTTAGCTATATCAGCTGCAGATGCACCGTATATGCCGTTGGCTCCGGGTAAATATCGTCTCTATGTCTCCCTTTAGAAAGATTATCATTATACTGATATCAACTTTCTTGTCCTTTTCTCAGGGGATGGCGTCCATGGAGAGCACAGCGTTGAAGCGCCTTCTAGCTCTGCTCTGGCTCCTGGCGATGATGTGGAGGCGCCTGACTTTGAGGAAGAAATGTCCTCGGGGGCTAGCTCGCCCGGATTGGTTTCGTCGTCTCAAGAGGAAGACGAAGCCGTCGTCGTGACGTCGCCTCTTGTGAGTGTGGCGACGACTTCGGTTGTGGCCGTCGCACCCTCTTCGATCGTGCCATGCATCGATGTGGCGGCTGTGGCCACCTCGTCTACAATTATCCCTGGAATGGGACTTGTTGATATTGCAGCCGCTCCCGGCGTCCAGTCGGATCTAGTTGCGTTGACTGAGCAACATACCAGCCTCTTCTACACCGGTTTGAAAACGATGGTATCAATGGTGTTAGCGAAGAGTCTGGATTTCGAGCGCCTGAAGAAGACTTCTCTTGCTTCGATCGGGGTTATCAGGGAGCTTGGCGATCCTGGGGCAGCTGACGCCCTGGAGGCGGTGGTTAATGGTTTAGAGCAACCCATTAACGAACATTTGCAGCTGACTCGGGGCAGCTTCGATGCTGAGGTCCAGACCAGGTATGACCATATGACCGCGCGGCTCACTTTAAAGCTGGAAAGCCTAGACGAACTCATCAAGACACATGAGCTGGAGATGGATAGAAGAAAGGCTGTCGTGGCAGAGGCTCTCGCTCTTGAGACGAAGTGCCGATCCGAGCATGAAGGGAATGCAGCGAGGGCCTCCAAGCTGAAGGAAAAACTCGCTCGGGCAGAGGAGTGGGCTTCTCAGTCGCTGGCAGGTCTAGACGTAGCGTCCGGTCGACTGAGCGCAGCACGACGGGAGTTGGACCGTGCAGAAGCTGCTCGCGCGGGCTGTCTTCGGGCAAAGGCTGATCTGACCCTTACGAACACTCCCGAGGCACGGCTGGAGCAGGCTCGCGCAGATGCCTTGGTTCTTAGGAACGAGAGAATAGCTGCACTGGAGCGGCTGATTCATAATCTGACTAACCCGCCATCATGATGTATCCTTTTCCTTTTTGCTTGCCCAGATGTAATTCTTCCTCCCTTTTGGGAATAAATAAAGGCGACTCTTTTCTGACTTTTGTGGACCCATCATTTCGGAATGTAAATGACAGGTTAGACGAGAGTGATATCAGAGGTAGTATGGACGTGATAAACTCTCGATAAACTTCTTAGCAGGACATATCTATTCAGAGGTCATACGGACATGATAGAGTGTTACCCAACTAATTGCGTTCTGGAAGTAGTTTTGTCAGAATCGAGATCCTTGCTATATTCCACCCGAGCAGGGGAGATTAAGCATAGTATCTTTTCAGGAATTTGCCGTTGATAGGAGCCATTAACAGGTCTCCATTAGGCTGGGCTAACCTGTAAGCGCCATTCGAGAATGTTGTCTCGATCACATAAGGGCCTTCCCACTTGGGCTGGAATTTGCCTTTACTTCTGTGAGTAAGAATCATCGGCCTTCTTACGACTAGAACTAGCTCGCCGACTTTGAACACTCTTTCCTTTACTTTATGATTGAAAGCTTTGGAAATACGTGCTTGGTAGAGTGCGATGCGTTGTTGAGCTTGTAGGCGTTTCTCGTCTAATCCTTCAAGCTCTTGGAGCCTTAACAGGTCATTCTTTTCTCGAGTCAGCTCACTAGTCACGGCTATCCTGAGCGACGGGATCTGGATTTCGATGGGAAGAACTGCCTCGCTCCCGTAGACCAGTGAAAAGGGGGTATAACCTGTCGGTGTTCGTACCGTTGTGCGGTATGCCCAGAGATATTCGCCCAGCTTCTCGTTCCAGTCTCTTTTGTTTGAAGAGACGAACTTCTTCAGGAGTTTGATAATGGTTTTGTTGAAAGCTTCCGCCAAACCATTAGCAGCTGGATAATATGCCGTAGAGGCAATATTATGTATTCGACTTTTATCGCAAAATTGATGAAACGCTTGGCTGATGAACTGAGGCCCATTGTCATGGATTATCTTTCGGGAAATCCCAAAGCGATAAATGACGTGGTGCTTGATGAAGCTGATTACGTCAGACGCCTTTACCTCAGCCAGAGGGATCGCCTCTACCCATTTGGAGAAGTAATCCGTGATGGCCAGTATGAACCGGTGGCCTCTGGAGGAAGACGGGTGAATGGGACCAACGATATCCATACCCCATGCTTCGAAGGGCCAGGATGCGACCGTAGGATATAGATATTCAGACGGTTGATGTATGAAGTCTGCATGAACCTGACAGGCTTTGCATTATCTTGCATAGCTGATCGCGTCTGTGATCATAGTGGGCCAGTAGTAGCCCATTCTCCTGATACGATCCTGTAGCTTAGGACCGGGTTGATGCGCTCTGCATACGCCGTCGTGAGCTTCTCGGATAATCTGCTGTGCTTTGTCGTCTGAGAGACATCTTAATAGCAGTCCGTCGTAGGTCCGACGATATAGGCATTATGAAGATGCATCGAAATAGAAGCGTAATGATCGTCTCTTGACGGATACTGCTTCTTTGGGGTCCTCTGGTAAGATTCTGTATGCGACAAAATCTATGAAGGGACTCCTCTAGTCCCTTCCAGGGGGATCTGCATTCACAGCGTGGCTGCGTTCTATGTGAAGGTTGTTCTTCACGCAGAATAAATCTCTGTTAAGAAGGATCACCGAATTCTGCCTTCTTATAGGAGTGGCCAAATCCGCCGCTAGACTGGCTAGGGCATCAGCTTCCTGATTCTGGGATCGAGGCACATGCTCTAGGAAGAACCCTTTGAACGTCATGGCTATCTTGACCGTCGCTTGGTGATAGGGGATGAGGTCTGGATTCCGGACTTCATATATTCCTCTGACTTGATTGACGATAAGCAGAGAATCACCGAAAGCTTCCAGGGATTCGACCCCCAGCTCTTTGGCGATTTGGAGCCTGATTAACAGAGCGTTGTATTCCGCCACATTGTTGGAGCATGGTTCGTTAAGAGAATATGCCCAGTAGATGACGAGTTTATCAGGAGTGACCAGGACGATTCCTACCCGTGAAACCACGTTTCCCTGGGGACCATTCCTAGAGGCGCCGTCGAAGAACAGTTGCCATGAGTCACTTTCCATTGCGGAATTACATTCTGCAACTTCGTCGGGAATGTCTTCGTATAATTTGGAGGCTTCCGGGATCGGATGAGCAGCTAGGAAGTCGGCCAGCGCTTGGCCTTTGATGGACTTCTGCGGGATGTACACCATGTCATATGGCATTAACAGCATTGCCCAAGTTGCGAGTCAGGAATTAAGAACACTCGGCTTGCTCATCAGTACCTGAAGAGGGTTGATCCTGGAGATGATATGAATAGTCTGGCCGGTGACATAGTACCGCGTCTTTTGGATAGCGAACATCAGAGCCAGACATTCTTTCTCCACTGGGTTGTACCGGTGTTCGACTCCGACCATCATCCTGCTGAGGTAGTAGATAGCCTGCTCATGCCCCACGTCGTTCTTCTGCGCGAGAAGAGCTCCTAGCGAATGTTCCATCGCTCGGACGTACAGCAAGAATGCTTTCCCCATGATGGGAGGCACCAGAACTGGCGGACTGGTGAGGTAGCGTTTGATATCCCCGAATGCTTGCTGACAGGTTTCGTCCCACACGAAGGATTCACCTTTCTTCATGAGATGCGAAAAGGGCCGACATCTTCCCGAAAGGTTGGATATGAACCTCCGGATATAAGCCAGACGGCCTTGAAACCCCCGGAGTTCCCTCAGATTGCGGGGTGGTCGTATTTCTACGATGGCCTGGACTTTGTCAGGGTCGACCTGGATGCCTTTGGCGGTGATGACAAATCCCAGGAATTTGCCACTAGATACACCCAGGAAGGACTTCGTAGGGTTCATATTGAGTTGATGTTGGCGCATTAACTCGAATACCGTCCTTAAGTCCTGAATGTGATCATCCTTGAGGCGGCTCTTGACGGCTATGTCGTCCACATAACATTCTACTGTTTTGCGTAAATGTTCGTGGAATATGCTGCTCATAGCCCGTTGGTATGTAGCCCCGGCGTTCTTCAATCCGAAGGGCATGACCGTATAGCAATACACTCCCAACGGGGTGCGGAAGGCAGTGTGCTTCTCGTCTTCAGGGTGCATCTTGATCTGATTGTATCCTGAGAACCCGTCCATGAAAGACATGCGTTCAAAACCGCAGGTGTTTTCGATCATGATGTCCGTGATGGGAAGAGGAAATTCATCCTTGGGGCAGGCCGCATTCAGATCTCGGTAATCGATGCAGATATGTACCTTCCCATTTTTCTTCATGACTGGGACAACATTGGCGACCCAGTCGGGATGTTGTTCCTCCCGGATGAAACCATAGGCTATCAGTTTCTTGACTTCAGCTTCAATGGCATCCAATATTTCCGGTCGGAACCGGCGTTGGTGCTGCTTCACAGGCTTTGAGTCGCTCAATATGTTGAGTTTGTGAGTAGCCACCTTCGGGTCTAGGCCCGGCATGTCCCCATAATCCCATGCAAAGACGTCGACGTATTCCTTTATCAACTGTATGATTTCTTCCCTTTCAGCTGGGGGAAGATCTTCACTGATAAATATCGGCTTTGGCGAAAGTTTACCCCCAACATCGATTTTGATAACTTCGTCTTTGGTGGGAGGTTCTCTTTGCTCGAAGCAGAATTCCCACTGCGTATCCATTTGTTGAGCCCAAGGGTCATTCTCAAATGGCTCGGAATCTCGCTCGTCTGCTTCAACGGGATCTGTCATCACCATATTTGCTGATAGTGCTTGTTTGAGAGCTTCAGGTGAGTCGGTGGGTGACAAGCCATTCCGGGAGGAGGAAAAGATATCCTTATCCGAAGTGGAAGCCGTAAGGGAGGTGGCATACCCTAACCCAAAACGAGTTTGTTGATAGCGGGGGTCGCCGCGCGGCGGCGTTCGTCCGCCTCTTTCGTAGTTGAGGCCTGGCTTCCGCTTCAAGTCGTAGCCCATATTTTGCATGATTCTCAATGCCTGCGGGCTGTATTGGTGAATCTGCATTTTTCCAGTATCGTCATCGAAAGGATCTTCCTGGATAGCCGGTTGATTGCGCATGCGGCCGAAGACTTTTGAATGCTGGCTGCTGCAGGTAGGCGGGACTATGAAGATAGAGCCCTCATGCGGTCCATACGTTGTGACGACGTTGGATGATGACGCTGCTTCCCAGATATGCGGACGGTAGGAGTTCATAGCTTCCAAGAATTTTTGTGCTATGGGTTCTACCTCGTCATGGGGAGTGGATTCCTGATTTGGAATCTGAGCACTAATGTACTGGAAAATAGGATGTTTATTACCATCTGGAACTCCGTTCCTGGTCGTGTTTACATCGGTCAGCTGCCCGTTGCGCCGAAGATTGATGACCAAAGGTGGAGGCTTTTGGTTCAGAGTAACCGCTGGAGAATTGCTTCCTTTCCCTGAGCTGGATCTGTTCAGGTGAATAGCCATAGGCTCTATGGCTTTTGGACGAGTGGTTCGTCCTTTCACTCTGATTGACAACGGTAGTGCGACGGAGGGTTCTTCTGGCTCCCGGTGGGATTCCTTCTCCGTCTCGCCCGATATTTCTTCCGTGTGGTCCTGAGAGTACAACACGGCGTCGGAATAGTAGGACTCTACTCCTTTAAACGGGTTTAGGTCAGCAACCTCCGTTTGTACCATTCCTCGGTGGTCTACATACTTAAGACATTGATGTAGAGTTGAAGGAACGATGTTGTGATCGTGGATCCACGGTCTTCCCAGCAAAATATTGTAGGATACCTCTGAATCGATCACGTAACATGTGGCCACCGATCTGAGGTTGCCAATCTGGATCCTCAGGCGAATCTTCCCCAACGGCTTACTTCTTCCGGCGTTGAAACCCACGATTGTAGTGGAGGTATAAGCCAGTTCGCTGGTAGGAATCCTCAATGGTCTGAGCAGACTGTGCGGGATGATGCTGATCGATGATCCCGGATCTATGTGAATCCTATCGACCTCCATGGAACCGACGTACCCGGTATAATAGAGGGGCCTGTCATGCTTGTTATGTTTTAACAGCATGTCGTCTTGGGTGAAGGTGATATATGGGACCACCTCCATGACACTGTGGCATTGAGGACACGCCACTGGTTCTTCGTCGGAGGACTTGAGCTGGGTCAAGCACGCCTCCGCCTGCATCAGCGCTTCACTCAAGGCTAGACGAGTGTCTCGGGAGAGCCTGAGTAGCTCGAAGATGGAGAGCCTGGCCGGTGTATTAGCCAATTGGGCTAGGATGTCGAAGTTGTTTGGCTTCTCAAAACCTTTGTTCGGAATATTTTTCACAGGTTTATCAAAGCGTACTTCTCTTTGTTTCCCTTTGTCCGCCGGCGTCGGTTTTGAAGGGTTGGCCTCCGGTATGACGGGGCTTGGTCCTGCAAGTTTGGCAGTTGAAACGTCCGCCGGTACATCCTCCTGACTTGCTCCGTAGTCGTTGAGGTAGGCTTTCCCTGAACGGGTTGCAGCAAGTACCTCGTCTTCGTCTGATGGCGAAGAAGTTGCGACCATATGGCATGGTTTGCACTTAGAGCTTCTCCTAGACGCAGCTTTAGTAGCTTTAGTCTCTTCCTCGAGCTCTGACACCAAATCCGGAGGAACCCACATAATCTCGCCCTAACGGGTGGTCAGGGGTACCTGTCACGACCCGCACCCGAAAATCGGGCATGAGCCGTGGGTACGTCCAGCCTACGCCGCAGAATCGGCGGTAGAACGCTGTAAAGGTCCGTTCTAGGTCAACCATATCTATCTATATCTCACTGAAAAATCCGGCATGACCTCTCCAAAAGGAGGGCAAAACCACGCAATATATATATGTGAATAAAATCCTCTCCAACAGGAGGGCAACCACGCAATATATATATGACAATAATCTCAATCACAAAACTAGAGGAAGAATATAAGCACGATATGATATAAACCAGAAACAGAACCAAGAGAGCAAGGCAAACCAAAATAATACAGTCCAGGTCTAAAAGCTACAACATCTCACAGAAGCACAAAAGAATAAGTACAGTCATCCAAAATACAAACCACTGGAAATAACCCAGGAAACCCACCTAGCTAACTAGGGTGCTATCGGCGTCTCCTCGGCGCACTCCTCCTCGGGGTCACAACAGTCGTCAACACCAGGCCCGTAGAACGTAGGGCAATAGTCCTCAGGATCCTCTGGAAAAAATATGCCCAGTCAGGACTGGAGCGAAGTACATAACTCTGAAAGCAACTCCAAATGCATGGTAAGGTGTATATGACGAGCAATAGAAAAGTAATCAAGATGCACAGGAAATAAATATATGCTGGAGCACAATAAGTAGCTGCAATGTAAACTGGAGAACAATACAAGTAGTGGAAAAGTAACTGCAGGTGAGAAACATGAATACTAGCTAAGTGCCTTGAGCACAAGTTCGTTATATGATCGGCTTAGGTTGCACATGAAAGTCACTACGATAACTCCGTTATGCGTGAGTTGCATAACCGACATACACATGAATACTGTTTGGCTTTGATCATATAACCAACTCACTACTCCCCTCCCCCACTAATACCATTGGATCCAACCACAACACGCTACGTACATGATAATAGCTCGCGCACACGAAGGCGAGAGCACAAAAAGCACATGATAGCACATGAGAATCAATACCCGAAGCACATGATGAAATACACGTGATAGAGTACCCGCTGAACACGGTAAGGGGGATAGCACCTCATGACGGGATCCACTAGTACCAGTTCGTGTAATAATGTGTCAGAATCAAGTATTACAGTTCTAGAACAAGTGATATAAACGCTATCATGAAATGGAAACTATCAGAGGTAGGTACTCGCCTGATGTCCTGAGCAACTGATGAGAATCGAGATCTGGACCGGTGTCGCAAGGACCTAATGCGAAAAGCAAGGATTAAACAGGGTTCTAAGTATTTAAACTGATATAAAATAATTAAAAACAGGCTTCTAGGGCTATTCTAGGTCGAACGGGTCAAACCGGTGAAATTCGAGTCAAAAAGTCAACCCGGGGTCCAAAAAGTCAACTCTAGGTCAAAACTAGGTCAAATGTTGACTTTTACGGTCAACGGGGACAATTATGGTCAAAGCTAGGTCAAACTAGGGTGCCCCTGAAATTCTAGGTCAAACCGAGCTCATTAAGCTACTAAACTCACAAACTCGCCTAATCGAGATACCGGAATACCCTCGGTATCCGATACCTCGCCCTAGGCCACGCACCCCGCTAAAACCCGCTAAAACCTATGCTAGCACGCGTAATTATATATATATAAACATATAAAAATCACTCCCAAGCATTTCCTAGGCTAATGCTCAAATACCCCGCTCGAAACTCAATACCTTGAATATCTCAAGGTATCGAGATACCTCGGTATCTCAAGGTATTGAGGTTTCGCTCTCGAACCCCTCTAACTCGCTATTAGACTAATAATTATATACCTAGTTATTAATCTAGGCTAGGTAATATAGATATCTATCATATATATATATCTAAGTAGGTATCTACCTATATACATATATATCCACACACATATACATAAATACCCATTTACCTTACCCTACGCATAAATATATATTACTAACTATAATATATATATCCATCTCTAGGTATATATATATATCTATGCATATGGATATAGGTATCTATCACATATCTACTTATCTAGGTAACTATCTAGCTACCTATCTAACTATATATCAATCTATCTAAATACCTAGCTATCTATCTAACTTATTATCTAATAACTTATCTATCTAACTAGTTATGTATCTATCTATCTATATAGATATATCTATTATCTATGTATCTATCCCTCGCCAACACCCCTCGCTACTAGCCTCGCTGCTGCCTAGAGCTTGCTGCTGCTGCTGCTTGTGCTGATCCTGCTGCTGCTGCTCTTGATACTGCTGCTGCTGGCTTCATGGCTGCTGCTGCTGCACCCTCTTCATACTGCTGCTGCTGCTCTGCCTAGCAGCAGCTAGCTGCTGCTATTGCAGCTGAACTGCTGCTGCTGCAGTTCAGTTTCTCCCCCCCCTCCATCTCACATACACACACACACACACTCCCATATACACATATATATATCACTCTCTATATATATATATATCTACATATATATCTATATATATATAACTAGATACATATATATACACACCTATATATCTATATACTAACACACACACCTACACTCTCACAAACACACTAATACACACACTCACACACTAATACACACACACACATAAATATATATACATAGCTACATATATATATATACACTTAATATATATATATATCTACACACACTCTCAACTATATGTATATATATCTACACACACTCTCAACTATATATATATACATACACCTATATATATATATACACACACACACAAGCACACTTACACATATACATATATATATATACACATAGACATATACATATACAAGTACATAAATATAAATACACACATATATATATAAATATATATACATAAACACACATACATATATATAAATATATATATATATAGACACATATCAATACAAACACAACCACGCACACAACACTCAAACCACACGTCCTACTCACGCCCAACGACCCCGACACACACCAATACCCTAAAATATATAAAATATAGCCCGAAAACTCTAGCACACACTCCCCGATACTAACCCAACGCGCATACAAGCCCAAAACGAGGAAACCAAGTCGAAATGGCCGTTCGGTTATTTCGACGAACACGTGGTGCGCGGCTCGAAAAACCTCCTGAAACGCACACCAAACGAACTCGGAATCGGCCCAAAATTTACCCACGCGCTCTACACGATGTCTAGATCCTAGAAAATGCGCTCCCACGTCGATTCTAGGCCCGTGGCGGAAACGCACACGCACTTAGAATCGACGACGACGAAAAGCCCCAATTTCGCCCGAAACGCCCGTTTCTCCGCGACACGGCTTCTCGTGTCCGAACGGAGACACGCACTCACCCTCTAGACACCCGACAACGTCTACCTAGGTCCATCTAACCTAGGGCATCACCCAAAATTGGGCCAAATTCAGATTCTACCCGAATTCGACACAAAACCTAATGTCAAAGTTTCTAAACTCACCCAAACTAGTTTCAACTTCCTCCTACGGGTAGGGTTAGGGTCTAGGAGGGTTCTACAACACTAATTACACTACACAAAAATAATTAGGAAGGGGAAAGTTAGGTTTTACCTCTTGGGAGTTGGAATCCCAAGGCCAAAGTCTCACAATCCCTAGAATTCACCTCCCTCAAGCTCCAAGCCACCAATTCTAGCTCCCACACTAGATCTAAGCTCCTCACACCTAGGTTAGAGAAAATGCAAGGTTAGGGTTAGCTTAAAGAAGAAGGAATGGAAGAAAGAAAGAAGAAAAGTGGAAGAAAACTTACTTTGGAGGAAGAAGGAAAAGAAAGAAGAAGTGGAAAAGAAGAAGAAGTGAAGAAGAAGAAGAAGAAGAATGAAGAAGAATGCAAAGAGGGAGAGGGATGCTGTGCTCACGGATGGGGAGGGCTGTGGGAAGCTCACGGGTGGGGTAGGTAGGGGTTTTACAAGTTTCAATTTCCCAAAACGCCCCTATTCACTCGGTTTTGGGTTCCGGGTTCCAAATGCGCTCAAACTAGTTCCAAATCTCTCCAACTAACCTCCTAAAAATAAAATAATAATTCTAAGCCCCAAAATAATTCTCACCAGGGTGTGGGCTGGGTCGGACATGGGTCCACTAGGGTCTGACATGGGTCCAGGCTAGCCAAAATCCTAAAACAATCAAAATAAAATAAGACAAGCACTAATTAATTATAAATATAAATAATTAAATACAATACACTATTTATCAAAATAAAAAAAAATATACCCTATTTTCTAGAATTGGGTAGTGACAAGTCTACCCTCCTTAAAATAATTTCGTCCTCGAAATTAAAAGACGAAACTAGGACAGGAATGCAAAGAAAGAACCATACCTCAGGGCTCGAAGAGATAGGGGTATCGCTCGCGCATTTCATCCTCCCTCTCCCAGGTCGACTCCCCTGGAGAGTGATGCCTCCACGCGACGCGAACCAAGGGAATAGTCTGGTTCCTCAACACCTTCTCCCGCCGATCCAGAATCTCCACCGGTTGCTCTGGATAGCTAAGAGTAGGGCCCACTGCGATCTCCGAGTGATCCAATACGTGACTGGGATCCGCCACGTACCGTCTCAACTGCGACACGTGGAACACATCATGAACTCCCTCCAGCGTAGGCGGCAACTCAAGCCTATACGCCACGGCGCCAACCCTCTCAAGAACACGGAAGGGTCCAACGAAACGTGGGCTAAGCTTCCCGCCTCCACCGAAGCGAATAGTGCCCCGCGTCGGAGAAATCCTCAGGAACACCAGATCTCCAACCTAGCACAAACAAGGTCTCTGCACTTAGTCTAAAACAAGCAATCACAAGCAAACACAAGAACAAAATCTAGATTCTAAGCTATACCTCAAACTCCAAAGGTCTCCGGTGGCTATCGGCCCAATGCCGCTGCCTGTCCTGCGCCACCCGAAGTCTATCTCTAATGAGCTTGACCTTCTCCGCTGCATCGACCACCATCTCCGGGCCAAGCAAAGCTCTCTCACCTACATCATCCCCTGACAACGGAGTACGATACCTCCGTCCATACAACGCCTCAAAAGGTGATATCTCGATACTGGCTTGGTAGCTGTTGTTGTAAGCAAACTCTACCAAGTGCAAGTGATCCTCCCAAGAGCCTCTGAAATCCAAAATACAGGTGCGTAGCATGTCCTCAAGTGTCTGAATGGTCCTCTCTGACTGACCATCTGTCTGTGGGTGATACGCACTATTAAACTTGAGCTGGGTGCCCAAGCTAGCCTGCAGACTCCTCCAGAAATGCGAAGCAAAGCGACTGTCCCGATCTGATACTATGCTCACTGGAACTCCATGCAGTCTGACTATCTGGCGCACATACATCTCTGCTAGTCTCTCTGTAGACGTACCCACTTTGAATGGTAGAAAGTGGGCCGATTTGGTCAACCTGTCCACGATGACCCAAATCGCATCTTTTCCGCCTGGAGAACGGGAAAGTCCAGAAACAAAATCCATGGTCACATGCTCCCATTTCCACTCCGGAATGGGTAACGGCTGGAGTAAACCTCCTGGCCTCTGCCTTTCCGCCTTCACCTGCTGGCACACTAAGCATCGGGATACGAAGCGTGCTACCTCCCGCTTCATCCCGTACCACCATACATGCTGTCTCAGATCTCTATACATCTTGTTGGCACCGAGATGCATAGAGTACTGGGATCGATGCGCCTCCTGGAGAACCTCCTCGCGCAATGACCCACTCGGCACACACAACCTGGTACCGTGCCGCAATGAACCATCATCAGCAATGGTGAAGTCGTCTGCTAAACCCATCTGAACCTGCTCCCTGATGCTCCTCAGGGACTCATCCTCAAACTGCGTAGCCCTGATCCGGTCTACCAACTCTGACTGAATCTGCAGTCCCCACATCTGCATCTCAACTCCAGGCACTATCACCTCAATGCCCAAGCTCTCTAGATCTGCCAGAAGATAACGATCTGTAGTCAGGCACATAGCTACCGGATACCTGCTCAATGCATCCGCAACTACGTTCGCCTTCCCTGGATGGTACTGCAATGATATGTCGAAGTCTTTCATCAACTCCAACCATCTCCTCTGCCTCATGTTCAGCTCTTTTTTGGGTAAACACATACTTCAAGCTCTTGTGGTCTGTGAAGATCTCCATACGCTCTCCGTATAAATAGTGTTTCCACAACTTCAGAGCAAAAATGACCGCTGCCAACTCCAAATCGTGGGTAGGGTAATTCTTCTCATGAGGACGTAATTGCCTGGAAGCATAGGCAATCACCCTCCCATTCTGCTGCAACACACAACCCAGTCCCTTCCCCGATGCATCACTATAGATAATGAATCCTCCAGAACCTGATGGCAACGTCAACACTGGAGCTGTCGTCAACCTCCTCTTCAGCTCATCAAAGGCGATCTGGCACTCCTCTGACCAAACAAACTCCACGTCCTTCCAGGTCAGCCTGGACAACGGCTCTGCAATCCGGGAAAAATCCTGAACAAATCTCCTGTAGTAGTCTGCCAGTCCCAAGAAACTTCTGACCTCGGCTACTGAACTCGGAGCACTCCATGCCTCAACTGCCACGATCTTTCTCGGATCCACCGAGATACCCTCTCCAGTCACCACATGACCAAGGAATTCAACCTTGTCAAGGAAGAACTCACACTTCGAAAGCTTTCCATAAAGCTCCTCCTTCCTGAGAGTCTCCAGCACTATCCTCAGATGCTCCTCGTGCTCCTCTGGGGTCTTCGAATACACCAAGATGTCATCTATAAACACCACCACAAACCTGTCCAGATGCTGATGGAACACCTTGTTCATCAGATTCATGAACACTGTCGGGGCATTAGTCAACCCAAACGGCATCACCAAGAACTCATACTGTCCATATCTGGTCCGAAAAACTGTCTTCGGAATATCCTCCTTCCTGACCTTCACCTGGTGGTAGCCTGTCCTCAGATCAATCCTGGAAAACACCCTCGCTCTGCTCAACTGGTCAAAAAGATCATCAATACGCGGCAGCGGATACTTGTTCTTGATTGTGAGGCTGTTCAGAGCCCTGTAGTCGATACACTTCCGTATCGACCCATCCTTCTTTGGCACAAAAAGTACCGGAGCACCCCACGGAGAAGAACTAGATCTGATAAATCCCTTGTCCTGAAGCTCATCCACCTGCTTCTTTAACTCTATCAGCTCACTGTTGCTGACTCTATAGACGTGCTGGGATATCGGCTCCGCGCCTGGCACCAAGTCTATAGAGAACTCCACATCTCTGTCCGGATGTAACCCTGGCAACTCCTCCGGAAAGACATCCATATACTCCTCTATCAGTGGATGTAGCGACCTCGGCTCTACCACCAGGGCTCCGCAGAAGACTCCCTCGGTCTGCTCCGCTGCTCCTCTGGCAAACTGAAACTCTGGCTCACCCGGCGGACTAAACAAAACTCTGCCTCTACGACAATCTATACTAGCATAATGCGTACTCAACCAATCCATCCCGAGTACAACATCGTAGCTCGGAAGTGGCATTACGAGTAGGCACACACTCAACTCCCGGCCTCCCAAGGTAACTCTCCGGTCTCTGCAAACATCACGGACTAGGATGATACCACCCCCGGTCGTGATCTTGCGGAGTCTAGCTAAAGGTTCAGCAACAAGATGGTGTCTAACAGCAAAAGATACAGACACAAAGCTATGGGAAGCACCGGAATCAAATAAAGCAAGTGCTGGAATGGAATCAAGGAGAACAGAACCTGAGATAACGTCACCAACTGGCTCGGCCTCGTCCACTGTCAGGGCAAAAGCTTGCCCCTGCTGTCCTCCTCGGTGCTGCTGCTGGTGCTGGGCGAACCTCTGCTGCTGAGTCTGCAAAGGCTGACCTCTCTGCTGCGCTGCAGGTGCTCTGGCTGGTGCCCTCTGAGCGGCTCCTCCGCCCTGAGCTGTACGGGCAAGCGCTGAAGGACAATCCTTCAGCTGGTGGTCTGCGGCGCCACACAATAAACATCTGCCCAGCCTCTTTCTGTATATGTCCCATCCGTGCCCTGGCTTCTTACAGAAAGGGCAAACGATGGGCTGCCTCTGGCCCTGCTGCTGACCCTGCCTCTGCTGCTGAGGCGCCTGCCGGAAGGGCGCCCGACCCTGACCCTGGTGCTGCTGGGTCTGCTGGAATGGCCTCTTGGCCGGGCCTGCACTGCTGCCTGCTCCGGAAGTGCCTCTGCCCCTCTTCGTCTTCAGCTCCAAATCATCCTCAGCCCTCTGAGCGTCGCTGACAATCTGCTCGAAGGTCGCCTCGCGGTCGCTCCTAGTCAAGGACTTGACCGCCATGACTAAGCCCTTGCGGAACTTCCGCGCCTTCGCTGCCTCTGACAACCCCTCAACAAATCTGCCCAGACGGCAGAACTCTGCTGCATACTCATCCACTAGCATACTCCCCTGGACGAGCGCCTCGAACTGACTCTCTAAGGCACTGAGAGCCACGTCCGGGAAGAACTTCTCCTTGAAAAGCTTCTTGAAAGCCTCCCAAGTCAATCCCGGAGCTGCTATCCGCGTATCCGTGCGGAACCAAGTGAGGGCAAGGTCGAACATCTGGCTGCCCGCTGCCTCTATCTGCATGCTGGCTGGGATCATCGCCAGCCTGAAAATGCCCTCTATATGCTCGATCCAGTCGTCGGCGCACAGGATCCCCTCTGTGCCGCGAAACTCCTTAGGCCGTATCCTCTGAAAATCGATAATAGTATCCGGCCTAGGATACTGGGCCTGCTCTGGCTGTGGCTGGATCTGAGCCACTCTGTCGACCGCTGTCATAGCCACCTGATGAGCATTCTCAATGCCCATCCTCATAACATCTGCCTGGCGGTGCTGCGCATCCATCATCTCTCAGAAGAATGCGAACAACTGCGTAGCATCCACTGGCGCAGGCGGTGGTGGAGGAGGTACCACCGGGACAACTGGGGTGGCTCTCGGATCAATGGGAGTAAGGGGATCTCCGAGAGAAACTGACGCTCCCTCAACCGCAGGAGTGGCGAGTGGAGCGGTAGCGGCTGCCGGAAGTCGAGCAGGTCGAGAGGTGGCAGACCTCTCGGTGGCAGCTGCTGGGGCGGTGCGCTGAGATCTGGTCTTCGGAGGCATCCTGAACACAGATTAAAAGAAGTCAATACAGTGCAAGAAACGATAACATCAATGAAGGACAGTAATATTGCAAAAGAAACAATTTCAGGAAAAATTAAGATAGCAAGAAAAATTAGGAGGGGTCCTAGTTGTGATTGAGCACACTCTCTCTCAGCCTATCTCCTATATCCTACTGCAGGTAACCCTAAAAAGCAGAGACCTGCATGGGCCACCACCAAAAACGTGTCACGACCCGCACCCGAAAATCGGACATGAGCCGTGGGTACGTCCAGCCTACGCCGCAGAATCGGCGGTAGAACGCTGTAAAGGTCCGTTCTAGGTCAACCATATCTATCTATATCTCACTGAAAAATCCGGCATGACCTCTCCAAAAGGAGGGCAAAACCACGCAATATATATATGTGAATAAAATCCTCTCCAACAGGAGGGTAACCACGCAATATATATATGACAATAATCTCAATCACAAAACTAGAGGAAGAATATAAGCACGATATGATATAAACCAGAAACAGAACCAAGAGAGCAAGGCAAACCAAAATAATACAGTCCAGGTCTAAAAGCTACAACATCTCACAGAAGCACAAAAGAATAAGTACAGTCATCCAAAATACAAACCACTGGAAATAACCCAGGAAACCCACCTAGCTAACTAGGGTGCTATCGGCGTCTCCTCGGCGCACTCCTCCTCGGGGTCACAACAGTCGTCAACACCAGGCCCGTAGAACGTAGGGCAATAGTCCTCAGGATCCTCTGGAAAAAATATGCCCAGTCAGGACTGGAGCGAAGTACATAACTCTGAAAGCAACTCCAAATGCATGGTAAGGTATATATGACGAGCAATAGAAAAGTAATCAAGATGCACAGGAAATAAATATATGCTGGAGCACAATAAGTAGCTGCAATGTAAACTGGAGAACAATACAAGTAGTAGAAAAGTAACTGCAGGTGAGAAACATGAATACTAGCTAAGTGCCTTGAGCACAAGTTCGTTATATGATCGGCTTAGGTTGCACATGAAAGTCACTACGATAACTCCGTTATGCGTGAGTTGTATAACCGACATACACATGAATACTGTTTGGCTTTGATCATATAACCAACTCACTACTCCCCTCCCCCACTAATACCATTGGATCCAACCACAACACGCTACATACATGATAATAGCTCGCGCACACGAAGGCGAGAGCACAAAAAGCACATGATAGCACATGAGAATCAATACCCGAAGCACATGATAAAATACACGTGATAGAGTACCCGCTGAACACGGTAAGGGGGATAGCACCTCATGACGGGATCCACTAGTACCAGTTCGTGTAATAATGTGTCAGAATCAAGTATTACAGTTCTAGAACAAGTGATATAAACGCTATCATGAAATGGAAACTATCAGAGGTAGGTACTCGCCTGATGTCCTGAGCAATTGATGAGAATCGAGATCTGGACCGGTGTCGCAAGGACCTAATACGAAAAGCAAGGATTAAACAGGGTTCTAAGCATTTAAACTGATATAAAATAATTAAAAACAGGCTTCTAGGGCTATTCTAGGTCGAACGGGTCAAACCGGTGAAATTCGGGTCAAAAAGTCAACCCGGGGTCCAAAAAGTCAACTCTAGGTCAAAACTAGGTCAAACGTTGACTTTTACGGTCAACGGGGACAATTATGGTCAAAGCTAGGTCAAACTAGGGTGCCCCTGAAATTCTAGGTCAAACCGAGCTCATTAAGCTACTAAACTCACAAACTCGCCTAATCGAGATACCGGAATACCCTCGGTATCCGATACCTCGCCCTAGGCCACGTACCCCGCTAAAACCCGCTAAAACCTATGCTAGCACGCGTAATTATATATATATAAACATATAAAAATCACTCCCAAGCATTTCCTAGGCTAATGCTCAAATACCCCGCTCGAAACTCAATACCTTGAATATCTCAAGGTATCGAGATACCTCGGTATCTCAAGGTATTGAGGTTTCGCTCTCGAACCCCTCTAACTCGCTATTAGACTAATAATTATATACCTAGTTATTAATCTAGGCTAGGTAATATAGATATCTATCATATATATATATATCTAAGTAGGTATCTACCTATATACATATATATCCACACACATATACATAAATACCCATTTACCTTACCCTACGCATAAATATATATTACTAACTATAATATATATATCCATCTCTAGGTATATATATATATCTATGCATATGGATATAGGTATCTATCACATATCTACTTATCTAGGTAACTATCTAGCTACCTATCTAACTATATATCTATCTATCTAAATACCTAGCTATCTATCTAACTTATTATCTAATAACTTATCTATCTAACTAGTTATGTATCTATCTATCTATATAGATATATCTATTATCTATGTATCTATCCCTCGCCAACACCCCTCGCTACTAGCCTCGCTGCTGCCTAGAGCTTGCTGCTGCTGCTGCTTGTGCTGATCCTGCTGCTGCTGCTCTTGATACTGCTGCTGCTGGCTTCATGGCTGCTGCTGCTGCACCCTCTTCATACTGCTGCTGCTGCTCTGCCTAGCAGCAGCTAGCTGCTGCTATTGCAGCTGAACTGCTGCTGCTGCAGTTCAGTTTCTCCCCCCCCCTCCATCTCACATACACACACACACACACTCCCATATACACATATATATATCACTCTATATATATATATATATCTACATATATATCTATATATATATAACTAGATACATATATATACACACCTATATATCTATATACTAACACACACACCTACACTCTCACAAACACACTAATACACACACTCACACACTAATACACACACACACATTGTCACGACCCGCACCCGGTGTAAGGGTACTAGTTCGAAACAACGCCCAGCCTACGCCGCAGAATCGGCGGTAGAACGCTGTCTAGATAAACTATCTAACAATATAATGAACCACCAATAATGATAGTATACTCAATCACAGAACTAAGGTGGAAATGAGCACGAATCAGATAAAGAATAGAATAGTCACAATACAACTCATGAGTCTAAAATAATACATCAATGAGTCTGAAGAAAATTACAGAAATATGCTGGAGACAAATCCAGTACAAAGAATACTACAAAACTATAAAGCTACAACTCCAGGGTCAACTGTCTCAGTTGGGATAAGTCCCTCTTGAGCCAGGGTCTCAGAATCTAAACCCACAACATCCTGGGGTCCATAATAGGTAGGGTACTCCTCAGTGTCATCTGGAAAAATATATCCAGTCAGGAAAGGAGCAGAGTACAACCCTAACAGCAGTTCTCAAATAATGATAAAAACTATGTAACAGTAAGTAGCTGTGGATAAACAAGATGCATAAATAGATACAAGAAATGTATAGACAATAAGGAAGTACTGGAAAGAAATACAATAATGAACAATATGCTGATAGAACAAGAATACTAATGACTAAGTGTGTGAGTACTAGCTTTAACATGTGATCGGCTTGGGAACTTGCACAAGAGTATGATGGCCTGGCTGATTATACGTGTGGTGTATGATCAACACTCACAAGGAACAAGACATGCACAAGGAGGGTATGATCACATATCTACACTAAAATACTCCCCACCCCGACTGGTATAATAGATCCAACCACGGTACGTTATGGCACTAGATTCCCCAAGAAGATAGCTAGTCTCCCCGAGAATCGGTGTCTGTACATGTACAAGATAACCAATGAAACAATACTTGCACCATATACACCATATACCAAGGAATAACATCTCATGACGAGATCCGGATATACCAATCCGTGTAACCATAGTGTCAAGAGAACATGTATATCTACACTAGATACAACGAACATAGAGGATATCATAAATGAGAAACTATTAGAGAATGTACTCGCCTGAAGTCCAATGAACAGTCTCACAAATGTCTGACTCGGTGCCTCGAAGACCTAGACATGGAATACCACATTAATACAAGGTCCCGGAAAGAGAACAAGTCAAACTAGGCAACTTCTAGGTCAATAAGTCAATTCTAAGGTAAAAGTCAACTATGGTCAACTCTAAAGTCCACTAAAGTCAAACATGGTCAAACCCAAAGTCAACCTCACAAGACATCTATAAAATAATACTACAATAATTTAGGAATCAAATTAGATTCAAAAAGAACTCACACAAAGTATACTAATAATACAATTAATATATACCCTAAAATAATATATACAACCCAACATTTATATAAATAACATAATATATTATTACAATTATTATTCCTCACAAAACACATATATATATACATATATATATATACAATTATAATATATAATATATACATTAAATCTGTCAAAGCGTCATTGAAAAACAGTGAATAAAATAGGATTAAATCAAAACAGTTTAAATAGTGACAGTCGGGACTGTCACCGAAGGACTGTCACCGAAACCCAAATAATAAACTGCCACTGCTTTAGTTTTCGCTGACAGTTAAACTATCGCGGAAAAGCATCACAGAAAGGCTGCTGTTTCCCGCTGCTGCAATTAATGACAGGTTTGTCATTAATTGCCCGAAGGCTACAGCGGCTGCTATTAGTCGGCTAATTAATGACAGTTTTTACTGTCATTAATTCACTGTCACTAAAACAAGTTATATATATATAATTATATATATAAAAACAGAATATATAAAATAATATATATATATATATATAAACAGAATATATAAAACAGTATATATATATATATATATAAACCATTAATACAAAAATGTACATATATATATTAATATACACATAAACTTATACCTTCAAATATTTAACAAAGAACATATAATTTACATGGCTAGAAGCACACCTAAAATATTTACATTAATATCCAAATAATTACATAATAATTATAAATAATATAATTACACAATTAAACATACAAATATATTTTATAAAACATTTTATGTATAAATTATATTATTTAACAAGTAGTAACATATATATTTGCATGCAAGAAAGCTACATATTATATTGTACATTATATTAGCACACCCAAAATATAGATCTATGCTACAATAATTACTATAATAAATACACAAAAAAAATATTTAATATCCATATATATATACTAATTATAAATGAAGAATTGAACCACAATTAATTAGATCTATGCAAAAATACACACAATTGGAGAGTATCTCACCGTATCCCACTAGATCTAGGATACGCATGCGACACGAGTCCAACACACAACCAAATGCACCCCGAAGGACACAAACAAATCACAAATAATATTTATGAACAAATCAAAGCGTCAAAAGTAGATCTATGTGTCCGTGTCAAAATACGACATGTTCAAAGCCCCGTGTCGGAGGAAAACCCCCAAATGACACGTATCACCAAATAGTTGGGATACGAACCACAAGTATCCCAATATGGACACGACACTAGCCTCAAACACAAATCTCATGTCCAATTGATCTATAGGATCAATTGACACACACAAAAAATGTAAATTCGGAATTCCAACAAAATTGACACAAAAAGTACCATAACTTTCTCCATGGGTCTCCTATGAACACAAAACAAAGTCCTATGGGTAGTACATACATATAGGTTGATTTTACATGATTAAATCTCAGATTTAGAAGCTATTTAAATGGAAAAATCTGAATTATACCTATTGGGAGATGGATTCCCAATGAAACCTCCAAATGAGATGAACTTGCTTCCAAATTGTAGATCCTTGCTCCTCTTTGTAGATCCTTGCTTCCTTCTTCTAGATCCTTACTTTCTCCTTCTCTAATGGTGAATTGGAAAGAATTTGGAATGAATTTGGTAGGGAATTGGATTGGGAATGGAGGGAATTTGGTAGTGGGAGAATTCTAGATCTAGATTTGGAATGAGATGAGAGGAGAGAGAAATTTCCCCCCCTCTTTAATAGGCCGGCCATAGCCCCTCCCCCAAGCAATTGTAAAATGTCCAATGTACCCCTTGGGGCCTCTCATGAAGAAATAATTAAGGAAGGAAGCTTCTAGTCTAATCATTTAATTAATTTAATCCATCTTCTTAACCATGGGCTTTCTAAATGGGCCAAGTCTAACTAATTAATTCATGTTGGTCCATGGGTCCAAACTAAACTAGTTGGGTCCACTAAAATAAGTCTAAAATAATTAAATAATATCTAACAATAATTAAATAATACAACAAAAATTATTTACCATGCACAATATTTGTTTAAATAGGAAATTACCAAAATACCCTTTCCTAGAAAATGTGGTAGTGACACACATAAATATATATACATAGCTACATATATATATATACACTTAATATATATATATATATCTACACACACTCTCAACTATATGTATATATATCTACACACACTCTCAACTATATATATATACATACACCTATATATATATATACACACACACACAAGCACACTTACACATATACATATATATATATACACATAGACATATACATATACAAGTACATAAATATAAATACACACATATATATATAAATATATATACATAAACACACATACATATATATAAATATATATATATATAGACACATATCAATACAAACACAACCACGCACACAACACTCAAACCACACGTCCTACTCACGCCCAACGACCCCGACACTCACCAATACCCTAAAATATATAAAATATAGCCCGAAAACTCTAGCACACACTCCCCGATACTAACCCAACGCGCGTACAAGTCCGAAACGAGGAAACCAAGTCGAAATGGCCGTTCGGTCATTTCGACGAACACGTGGTGCGCGGCTCAGAAAACCTCCTGAAACGCACACCAAACGAACTCGGAATCGGCCCAAAATTTACCCACACGCTCTACACGATGTCTAAATCCTAGAAAATGTGCTCCCATGTCGATTCTAGGCCCGTGGCAGAAACGCACACGCACTTAGAATCGGCGACGACGAAAAGCCCCAATTTCGCCCGAAACGCCCGTTTCTCCGCGACACGGCTTCCCGTGTCCGAACGGAGACACGCACTCACCCTCTAGACATCCGACAACGTCTACCTAGGTCCATCTAACCTAGGGCATCACCCAAAATTGGGCCAAATTCGGATTCCACCCGAATTCGATACAAAACCTAATGTCAAAGTTTCTAAACTCACCCAAACTAGTTCCAACTTCCTCTTACGGGTAGGGTTAGGGTCTAGGAGGGTTCTACAACACTAATTACACTACACAAAAATAATTAGGAAGGGGAAAGTTAGGTTTTACCTCTTGGGAGTTGGAATCCCAAGGCCAAAATCTCACAATCCCTAGAATTTACCTCCCTCAAGCTCCAAGCCACCAATTCTAGCTCCCACACTAGATCTAAGCTCCTCACACCTAGGTTAGAGAAAATGCAAGGTTAGGGTTAGCTTAAAGAAGAAGGAATGGAAGAAAGAAAGAAGAAAAGTGGAAGAAAACTTACTTTGGAGGAAGAAGGAGAAGAAAGAAGAAGTGGAAAAGAAGAAGAAGTGAAGAAGAAGAAGAAGAAGAAGAATGAAGAAGAATGCAAAGAGGGAGAGGGCTGCTGTGCTCACGGATGGGGAGGGCTGTGGGAAGCTCACGGGTGGGGTAGGTAGGGGTTTTACAAGTTTCAATTTCCCAAAACGCCCCTATTCACTCGGTTTTGGGTTCCGGGTTCCAAATGCGCTCAAACTAGTTCCAAATTTCTCCAACTAACCTCCTAAAAATAAAATAATAATTCTAAGCCCCAAAATAATTCTCACCAGGGTGTGGGCTGGGTCGGACATGGGTCCACTAGGGTCTGACATGGGTCTAGGCTAGCCAAAACCCTAAAACAATCAAAATAAAATAAGACAAGCACTAATTAATTATTAATATAAATAATTAAATACAATACACTATTTATCAAAAAAATATATATATACCCTATTTTCTAGAATTGGGTAGTGACAGTACCAGGTCATGATTTTGATCCCTAGCTGGAGGGAGATTGACGATGTCCATTGTGGCTCGGGAAATGGGCGTGATACCGTCCATGACTTCTTGGGGAGGCAGATCGCCGAACCGCAGAGAGATCATGTTGGCTGTGACCGTCTTCTCGGTGTTGTGCAGGGTGATGGCCTTAGCATCGATCAACCCCTGGATCTTCTTTTTCAGTATGTAACACACCTTTGTTGGATGGTGTACGTATCTGTGGAAGATGCAGTATTTGGGGTCGTCAGTATTGCCGACTTCTTGGGGCCGACTTAGCTCCGGAAGGGTGATCTTGCCACTTTTGACGAGACACTCAAATATGCTAGGGATATCGTCGTCGTCGAAAGAGTAGACCTCGACGGGCCTGGAATTCTCGGGCTTCGTCTGCGTGGTCGCGGCCGTCTTTTGTCTGGACGTATTGACCGTCAGAGCTTCTTTTCCCTTGGAGCTGCGAGGATGGTCGCTGCTGGGAGTTGACCTTTTGCCTTTATCGGAGGCGGAGATCATGATGCCATTGTCGCGCGCCTTGCGACTGTTGTCTTCGGCGGCCACTGTCGAGACGATGAACGAGGGCCACTCATGGAACTGATATGGTCCTGTAAACACCGAGACTATAGAAAGGAGGTTCTTCCTGCAAATGTCTACTAATGCCGAGTCTGGAACTCCTGGAGGCATTTGTAAGGTGGCCTGACGAAAACGTTCGACGAAGGTGCGAACGTCCTCCTTTTCCCTTTGCTTGACTTCAATGAGAGAGGACATAGACATGTCCATTCCACCCTCGTAGAATCGTGTGAAGAATAAAGCTTTGAAGTCTTCGAAGGAAGTAATGCAGTTATCCGCCAAGCTACGGTACTATTGATAGGCTACTCCTGAGGGGCAGCCTTTGAACACCCGAGTGAGGAGGGCGTCGTTCCCTTGTAGCAACACCGTCATCATACTGAAATAGTTCATGTATTGACTTGGTGATGTTTTTTTTTCTTCGAACAGCGCCATTGTCTGAGGTTTGTACTTCGGAGGAAAAGGGACTTCTTCCCAGATAGCTGGGTAAGGTTGGTTGATTCCTAGTTTCTTGAGCTGCTCTTTGTGCTTCAAGGCGTCAAACTGGGCTTTCAACTCTCGTACTGCCTGCATCAGATTTTCCGTTGGAAGCGGAGGAACTGCTGACTCTTGATCTAGAGCAGGTTCTTGGCTTGGGTTGGATGGTGGCAAGTCCACCCCCACACCTATCTGAGTTGGTGGGACCGATGCTTGAGCCATGGCAGTTGCGTGCTGAGTTAGCATCATCTGGTGCATGTTCTCCATTACGGATCGCATTTGTTTCAGAGACGTCTCCAGCACGGTGATGCGTTGTTCCGCGTCTCCTGACGGCGAAGCTTCCTCGCGTTCGTCTTCGATGGCATAAGCTCCCATTTCTCTGGGCGTCGTCGAAGGATAAGTATAGGTCGCTGCAGAGGTCGACTCTATACTCTCAGCATCTGATATGGGAGATTGGCGACCCCCAGCGTCGGAATCAGACGAGTACGGAGCTGGTCGCTGTGACCTTGCACGGGTGTTTTGGAACACCCCAGCTTCAGTGTTCCTGAGGAGGTCTTCGAATCTTCTTTGGCTCGGAGGCTCAGAAGGATGGCGTCTTGAGCTCGACCTTCTTCTAGGTATGCGTGAAGCCATGTTCACGGATGCATACGCGCGCTCTTCTTCCGGGAAAGACTGAGAGTAGCTCAATCGGTCGAAGACCGACCGTTTTGCTTTGGAACAGCAGCAGTCAATCACAATTTTATGACTATTACAACATTGCTCTCTAGGGGGCGTAATAGACATGTTAGAAGGTCCCCTCTCCTTACGCTTCTGGATTAGGCATCCGCGTAGGTCAGGAGTAGCAACCTGAGCTTGCTTTACGCCGTGAGACTTTGCCTGGTGTAATTTGCGAGATTCGCTCAGACTGGCGTAAAGCTGAAGAGGTCCTCAGTCGGCCATCGGCTTCTCGCGTAATCCGGAGGGTAGGTAGATTATTCTCTTGCTGGCATAAAGGCCGAGAGGCTAATTATTCGCCTGCTTGCTTTCCCTTGCGGAGATCACAGCGCTCATCTGGTTTACCGTAGAGGTCAGATGTTGTTTTGCGCGTGGAGCATAATCTGTTCTTCCGATTTGGCGTTGAGGTACCATCGGAAGTTTTGTCTGTACCGCGCGTAGCGGGAGACTGATTCCTACGCGTAAAGCGCAGTGGATACTTCTGGGTTAGCACAAAGGCCTTGCCCGAAGTTTTGTCTGTACCGCGCATAGCGGGAGACTGGTTCCTACGCGTAGAGCGCAGTGGATACTTCTGGGTCAGCGCTGAGGCTTTGCCCGAAGTTTTGTCTGTACCGCGCGTAGCGGGAGACTGATTTCTGCGCGTAAAGCGCAGTGGATACTTCTGGGTCAGCGCTGAGGCTTTGTCCGAAGTTTTGTCTGTATCGCGCATAGCGGGAGACTGAATTTTACGTGCAGGGCACGGAGGGAGCGACGCTACCACCTCATTGGTCGGAGAGATCGGAGAGATCGGAGAGTCCACAGGAACGGTAGAGGATGTCTTGGGCATCCACACTTTGCGCAGCTTCCTGTTGTCTTGGACGGAGAGAGAGTGAGAGCTACCCCCGGTTCGAAGCATGTCTTCATAGGCAGACTGGTCGAAATGAACGACCAGTGTCTTCTTCACGGTTCCTACAGATACCGCATCGCGTTGAGCAATTGCTTCCTCGTCAGAAGAGAAAGATGTCCCCAGCAGAGTCGCCATCTTGTTTGTTTGTAAACAAAAGAAGGCGGGTTTCGCATAAACCCCCTATTGAATACACTTATATTCTTTCGTTTAATACCACAAACAACATATAACTATGTACTTTACAATGTATCTAGATATATAAACATATCAATGCACCTATATGCACACACCCACTCTATAACACACACACACACACACACACACACACACACACACACACACACACACACACACATATATATATATATATATATATATATATATATATATATATATATATATATATATATATATATATATACATAGAAGTATCAACACACTTACATAATACATTTAGATACACACATACACATAGGTAAATATATAACTCTCCCTCATACATAACATATATATATATATATATATATATATATATATATATATATATATATATATATATATATATATATATATATATATATATATATATATATTCATGTATATAAATATGTTAAGTGTATATATATATATATATATATATATATATATATATATATATACATACATACAGTATCACATAGCTATATACATACATAACTATATGGTATCATATAATTATATATACTTATACATATACATATGAATTCATATAATATAAATGGCTAAGAACAATGGGAATGGAATCTAGAAATTAAATGCAACAAACATGTGGAGTGCATTGCACCCGTATCACACTAGATCTATGATACGCTTGCGACACGAGTCCACCACACAACCAAACATACCCCGAAGGACACAAGCAAGCCTAGTATATTATTTATGAACAATATAAGTCAAACACACATCTACGTGTCCGTGTCAAAATATGACATGCACAATTTCCCGTATCGAAGGAAAACCCCCAAATCAATATGTATCACCAAATTGTTGAGATACGACCTCACATACCCAATTGTGGATACGACACTAGCCACAAACACACAAAAACATAAACACATGTCAAATTGATCTATAGGACCAATTGACAAACACAACAAGTATCAATCTCAGAATTCTCCCAAAATTGACACAAAAGCCCCATAACTTCCTCAATAGGCCTCCTATGAACTCAATTCCAACTCCTATGGGTAGCCTATGCATATGGGTTGATTTCTCATAGTTAAATCTCATATTTAGAACCTAATTGAAGGAGAAAAACTAAATTGTACCTATTGGGAGATGGATTCCCAATGTAACCTCCAAATATGATAAAATTGGCCTCCAACTTGTAGATTCTTGCTTCTCTTTGTAAATACTTGCTTCCTCCTTCTAGATCCTTGCTCCACTAGCCTCCAATGGTGATTTGGAAAGGAATTAGGATGAAAGTTGGTAGGGAAATGATGTGGGAATGAGGGAATTTGGTTGAGGAAAATTCTAGATCTAGATTTAAAATGAAAAGAGGAGAGATAAACTTTTCCCCCCTCTTTAAGTAGGTCGGCCCCTCTTGCCCCTCCCTTAAGCTACGATGTAATGTCAATTATACCCCTTGGGGCCTCTCATGAAGAAATAATTAAGGAGGGAAGGTTCTAGTCTAATGGTTTAATTAAACTAATCATCCTCATAATCAATGGGCATCTAATTGGGCTCAATTCTAACAATTAATACATGTTGGTCCATGAGTCTAAACTAAACTAGTTAGGTCCACTAACACAAGTCCAAATCACTAAACTAACATCTAACAATAATTAACTAATACAATAAATAATTATACAACATGCACAATATTTAATTAAATATAAAATTACCAAAATATCCTTTCCTAGAAAATGTGGTAGTGACACAAGAATTTCTTAGAAGTGTTACAAAAGATTATTTATGTGTTAAATATCTAATGCTCATATCCGTTCAAGTGTATTATATTAGATGTCTCAGGTATTCAGATACATATGTGGATACAGATGTGTTACTCAGAGCGGTCGTCTCAATGCAATAACTCGCACGCGGGTTGCCGCAATCGAGCAAACTTAATCTATATGATAGAAGGTCACTGGCATGGCTTTCATAGTGGACAATGTAGTATTGAGGCAAGGATGGTGTACAAGTAATATATAATACGAGTGGCATTGCACACATGCCACAGAATAATAGATGACTACCGGTTGGTTCCGTCTAGATCGGATCGGTCCTAATGCCCCGGCGACCGTCCGCGGAACGAGATTCGAAAATCTTCCTTGTGCACAAGTTGTCCGTGACCGTGCGTATCCTCAAGTACTCCAGATTCTCGTAGTTATAGGTACAGATACAGGTACGGGTTTAGTCAAGATCAATCTATCAGGTACAATATCGACTTCCCGAGCCGTCAGAATCAGTACAGAATGAGTATTGATTTCCAGAGATGTGATGATGTTATCGTGATTAACTTCCATGATGCAGTCCCTTAGTTCAAAAAATTTCTTGGTGACCTAATAATTCTGAATACTTTCAATGTTTCTATACTTGGCTCAGAACGACTATCTTGATAGCCTTCCTGCCTCTACTGAGAAAACCATAATAGTAAAGTGCATTAATTCGTGGCATGCATATAAGTGACGAGCATAGCGAATATATAAAGTAGCTAAGCATTGAAACAATGTGAATATAACTTTAAGAAAATATTGCGGCAAAGTCATACTTGTAAATTTAGCGATTATGCTAGCACGGGTCTAAGGGGTAGTGCGAGGAATAAAACCGTACAGGGGTATATCGAGCGACATAATCTATGCGATGAGTAGTGTAAACATGTGAAGCATTGTACTACAAAGAGTTTATAATGATCTACTCGAAGCATTAGAGGAGTCTACTTGCACGAGCTAAGGTTGCATGCGAGGGTCCAACTCTTAAAGCCAAGTTTTATTTCCATGTTTCAACACAATCAATACAAGATGTGATTATTCTCTTACCTAGGTGTGTTGTATTCTTTATTAGTATGCAAGGGATGATTCACCTAGCGACTAGCATGTATCATCCATATTTTTAATTGTACAGGCTAAAAAGAGACAGGTTCATCATAGCCACCCACCTTAGCGATAATTCGCCTCGATCGAGCGTGCCTTTGAAAGTCTAAGTCTGAACTTCTGAAGGGACAAGTCTGAATTCCTTTGCCTCAAGCAAATCTTCTCGCAGAGCAAAGCCGGTCGGATCATCGCACTAGCGCCATTTGAATCGGCTATCCGCTTGATAAGAACGGGTTATTATACTACTAGTTCATTATTATGTTGGGTTAATTATCATTTAGATTCTTGATTTTATATCAGTTTGGAGTTTAAACTGTCACCCCCATATTTCTAGTTGAGGGTATTTTAGTCTTTTTGCTTATATTTTATCTTAGTGATTAATATTTATTTCTTGTGTTAATAATTAATTTTATGCATGTGCTATTTATTTATTAGTTACTGGGCTAGTCTATTATTTAGACTTGATACTAGTAAACCCAACTAGAATTGTCCTGACAATAATGGATCCCAACATGGCACTTGGACCCATTAGACTCATCACTTTTATTTAAATAGAAGATTAGAATTAGTGTTCATTAGAATTAGAAGCTTTCTAATTTGGCCCTCCCTAATTAAACACCTCATGACTAATTAGTGGGGGATAGCTTGGACTTTTTGTGTTGCTTGGAGGGAAAGAATAGGGTCGGTCACTATATTGGGGGAGAATTTCTCTCTCCAACTCATTTCTTCATTCATTCTAGATCTCCAATTTAGTTCTTTCCCAATTTACTTTATCCCTCCACCAAATTCAACCCAATGTATACCTATTCTCTCCCATATTCATCATTTAAGAAGAATTAGAGCTTGGATTGGCAATGAGCACTTAAAAAAGAGGAATTGGCAAGGAGATCGTGTCGTAATTGTGTCTATTAAGCTTTTCATTGGGCATCCATCTCCCAATAGGTATTCTTAATCCAACCCTTAAATTAGACTCTAATTTATGCATTTAACCATTAGAAATCATCCCTTGGCTTAGAGCTACCCATAGGATCAAGAATTAGGTCCATATGATTTGTATTGTGAAAGTTACATAGTAATTTATGTCTAATTAGAGGGAATTACGAGATTGACACATCAAGTATGTGTCATGAGACCAATTAGATCGAATTAAACTTAGATCGTGGTTGTGGAACAAGATTTGTGTCCATAAATGGATATGAGTAGGTCGTATCATGGTATTTTGGGATACACTATGATACGAGACTTATTTTTGGAAAAAAATGTGTAAGTTCTCTTCAAATTCTGTTGTAACAAGTTGGATTAGTTATATTATTGTATATTTTATATATTTATATGATTATTATGGAGATTGGGGGTTTTGGCATTCCTATTGGGTCCGTATCATAGAGTATCCTAGTTGTGCATGCCGTATGTTTGGTTTAATGCTAGTGTGTTGTGTGGTTACCCATGTCTGCTGGAATTCACCCGAGTGTGTGTGTGTGTGTGTGTGTGTGTGTGTGTGTGTGTTGATTAGGGTATATCAGGAAGTTGTTGTTGTTAAGCTGTTGGTTGATGAGGATTACAAGTTTTATATCATTTCCTATGTGCTCTTGCACACAGGCGCATGCAAAGCATTTAAGTGAGTTATTATTGAAGTTGCATTATCAAATATATACTACAACAGTAGGTTTTGGAGTATTAGAGTTTAGTTGACTATAGAATATTGTGTGAACAACCAACTCGCGTATGTAAGTGATAGCATCATGGGTGGTTGAGTACATTAAGTGTCCAGGTGAAATTGAACTCGGGTAATTGCAGGTTGAACTATGGTTTCAGTTGGTGTAGTTCTTAGGGATGAATGAAGAAACACTTTATATTAGTTAGGAGGCAAAAACTAGTAGAGTACTGTGTGCACTGGGTAATTGGTTACCTGCACAGTCACTTGAAAGTATGTGAGTGTGTCTTAACTTCATTCATCCCTACTAAGTCAGTGACTGTAAGCTAGTTTGGGTAGAAGGTTGTGTGTGAGTGTGTCTTAACTTCTGACTAATGAGTATCAGTTAGTTAGCTGTGTGCTTGTGTATGAGAGGGGATGACCGGATATTAACAGTTGGGCTAGGTACCGAATTCTAGTATGCCCGGGTAGTAGGATTTAGGTGCATCAGTGAAGGGCATTGGATATCAGTCATCACTGACTTAGTAGCAGTAGCAGTAGATGTTGAAGGGGGAAATTAACCAGGTAACAGCAAGAGCAAGAGCAAGAGCAAGAGGAGATGGTACTTAACAGCAACTGAAATGATTTGAGCTGGTACTTAACAACAATATAGGAAGTTTAAGGATGAATTACCAGGTGTATGTATCAGAGCCTCACACCCAATGAAGTATGTATCAGTTGCCCACTGATGTGTGTCAAGAGGTAAACTAATATATGTATCAGTTAGTGAGGTTAGTTCCGTCCATCCTTAGTATATATACTAGTTAGTGAGTTAGAGTTAGTTGGTATGTTAGGATTTTAGTTAAGTTAATGTACAAGGTTAGCAATAGTTAGTAACTGTTAGTTAGCTATGATATCATGTTATACCATTTAATTGAGTTAGATTACTGAGATATTAGTTATATGAGTTGGGGAATTAGTCTAAAACTATATATACTAATAAGTAAGTATGACTAATGTATTTTATTATCTAGTATATATAGGTACCTAGTGAATAGTTAGTATAACTAGTTTTGTTTAGTATTAATCTAGATAATTAGCTTAGAACCTAACCAAAATCTAGTACAACCTAGTAATTACTAGTATAGTTTATAATCAACTTAGAAGATAGGTATGGACCCAAATTATGGTAAACACCTAGTTTGACCTAGAAATGGCATATAAAGCATCTTTAGCATCTTTATCAAGTTTATCATTTAATTATACTTAAGTGACATGATATTTCTATATAGGGTTATGTGACACCAGCTCAGACACCAAGTTACCCCTTTTGCTCCGGACCAGATGCGAATACTTCTCTGATAGTTTCCATTATTTGATAATTACTATAATACAAGTATTTAGTAATATTTTACCTGATTTTTGACACAATGGTTACATAGGCTAGTTGTATGGATTTTAGTTATGATATATCTATTATTCTCATATTCACTGTATACCCCGATCACCATGCTCATATATTGATTTCATCTTGTATTTCTGGTATCATGATGTGACTTGATTTTTCTTGCATTATTGTGGATACCCAATCCTAAGGGATTGAGCCTTAATATTATTTATTGTGGATAACCAATCATATTTGGTTGAGCCGTAGTATTGCGTTATTGTGGATAGCTAATCATAAGGGATTGATCCGTACTCTCGTGCTTGTATTATTGTGGATAGCCAGTCCTAAGGGAATGAGTCGTACTATCGTGATCGTGTTATTATGGACAATGTTTATTGATTATTGACTATTGGTTAAACCCATATTGGAAAGTAAATGCAAAAACTTAGTATAGTATCAGTTCCTCTCTTATTTATATCTCATAGTGTATTGATTTTGCCTTATTGCTCTAAATTAAATGTCCTTCCTTTCTTGTCATACTATGATATCTGCTCTCGGTTTTCTCTTCTTTATTACATTCACTATTATAATTTATAGTCATTATCAAATAACTTGGAATTGATATTGGGTTGTACTCACTTCTTCCTGACTGGATATATTTTTTAGATGCTTGGTTAGAGGGGGACACAGGATGGCGAGGCAGTTGAGCCAGCACCGTAGAGCCTTTTGAGATAGTACCACAAGTTGGAGAGACTTAGCTAGTTTATTTATGATATTGTATATGTTCCTAGTTAGAAACATTGGCATATACTATTATTTGAGACTATTGTATTATGATTAGATTCTAGACTTGGACTTGAGTTATTTTGTGACTTCGTGATTTCTTTTTCTATCCATATCGTGCCATTATATCCTTTAGTTTTTATTGTGATTGGGTATTGATTTCCATTTATTATATATCATATTATCCTCCAATTAGAGTTGAGATGACATGACATGTACCTCATATATATTGTGTGAGATATCTAAATAGTATTGTTGACCTAGACAGCGTTCTATCGTCGATACTACCGCATAGGTTGGACGTACCCATGTACTCGTGCCCTTACACTGGGTGTGGGTCGTGACATAAACCCAGATATGTTCAATTGGATAATTTAGATCCTCGATTTTTTCTATTATACCATATTTTCCAACATATTTTGGTTCATATTCAGGATATAAAAGAAAAAACCAAAAAGAAAAATTTAGGAACCAAACTTTCTAATTAGGCATGACAGAACTTAAAACTCTAAGATGATATAAAATCCATGATCTAAACACTAATTAGCCATATTATGTAGTTTTATTGTCTATATACAATGCATTTAGACTTCTTTATAATGTATGTTTATAGCAATGTGGCATTTATATTTATTCTATTTGGATATCAAATTTATAGCATGTTGCACTATTTCTCTTTTATTTCAAACTTATATGTTTTGTCATTTGTGTGTGTATATAATTTTTCCTTAATTTTTTTTAAAATTGATCTCTATAAATATTCTTAAAACAGTCACGCTCCAATCTCCCGCAGGATCGGCCGTCCCCGCTTAACGCGAATCATCATGCCAGTGCTCCCATAGGACGATCGTTCCCATCAGGACGTGATACCACGCAAGCACAGTTGCGCCCTTGCAAGGCCATAATCCGAACATGCGGTAAAATGATTAAGCTACAAAGTCGCACATATAGTCTCCAATGCAGCGGATACTTGAACGACACGAGTAAACGGCCATTCGATAACTAGTTCTCAAAGTCGATATAGTAAAATTATAGAATAAATACAAATATGATACATAAATAAGCTCTTTATTGATAATGAATAAGGTTACAAGCGACGATAGGCCAAGATTATAAGTCGCTCAAGCTCTCTCTCTCTCTCCCTCTCTCTCTCTAAGAATAAAGATGTGCCAAGCATCTTACAACTTAGGATAATACGTAGGCGATATTTCAACATTATGTCTTATATATGTGCTTCAGCTCCGGACATAATACTCCAAGGTTCCAGAGCAAACTCCACGCCTTAGCGCGCACGTGGGGATACTCTATACTAAACGAGGTTCTCCCGCAACCTGCAAGCAATCTAGTGGGTTATCAGTACATGAATGCACTGGTGGGGAGGCTTCTCGCCCGCTCGACAAATCCAAACACGTTATATTAGTTTTGTGCACAATCTATTAAGTTATCTTTCTAGTCTTGCCTTAAGATCAATTTTATGGCAATAATGTAAAGCCTAACTCGTTGGCAGTGCGCCGTGCGATATAAGAGAAACATGACGAAACTTACCATTCACCCTTCCCTGAACAAAGATAAAACCAAGCACGAATATTTATAATGAAATCAGAGATCGCATAAGCAAGCATGAATGTTACGGGCGTGTTCTGACTGAGGTGCATTATGTTACTCGAATACCCATGTGAATGTTATACTCGGATTACTCAGATATCTAATACTCAGATTGTACAGAGGTGTTATACTCATATTACACATATATTTCAAATTTCTTATTCAATACAATAACTCTCTCGTGGATTACCGCAACCGAGCCAACTTAATCTATATGAAGGTCACTAGCATAGCCAAACAGGACTAGTCTCTCTCAAAACTGAGACTACTGTTGAGATAGATGGTAAAACAAGTGTATGATGTCATACCTTGGGCCCTCTACTGATATTTGTGTTGCCCCAAACCAACAGAGCATCCTATAACCGTTTGGTCACGCAAATACCCTATGATTCCTCATAGGCCGGTACGATCCCGGTGCCCTGGCGATCGTCTGAGGAATCCTCATACCTCGTGCACGAGTTGTCCATGACTATTTTATGATTCTTTACTTTTATTTATCTTCTTCTTTATCTTTTATTTATCAGGGCAACGATGATGTTTGTAGACGCGGTAGGCCACTACCCGCTACAAGCCATCCCGAGCGATTCTTAGATTATCGACTGGGTTGGCGAAGCTCCATACAGCATAGGTAGCGGGACCTGGTACATGTCCCCGACATACTCATCTATAATCTATCTTTACTCTCATTCTTGCTTATCAATTCTTTATCTTTTCAATCTTGCATTATGCGGTTCCAGGTACGAGATACCTTCTTGGCGAGCATTTCCATATTTCCATTACTTGGCTAAAAATGACTATTTTGATAGTCTTTCTGTCTCCAGTAAGTGAACCATAATTAAGTGAAGTGCATCAATTCGTGGGATAAATCTATGTGACAAGCATTAAAACGAGACAAGCGAGTACTAGTTAACACATAAAGCAGGCAAGCATTCCATCAGTATGAAACATAAGCATGATAAGAAATGTGTGGCATACTCTACTAGAAACATCATACGTTATACTAGCATGGTCTAAGGGACAGTGCGAGGAACCATGTATAATCCAAGTTTCATGTCCATATTCTACACAAGCAATACAAGATGGGATTATTCCCTAAGCTAGGTGCATTGTATTCTTTTATTAGCATGCAAGGGTGATTCACCTAGCGACTAGCATGTATCGTCCATGTTTTATGTTGTACAGGCTAAGCAAAGATTGGTTCATCGTAGCCACCTACCTTAGCGATAATTTATCTCGGTCGAGTGATAATCCGAGCGCGTCTTTGAAAGTCTAAGTTTTAAGTAATGAAGGGCCAAGTATGAATCATTTGCCTCAAGCGAGTCTTCTCGCAGAGCGAGGCAGGTCGGGTTGTCGCACTTTATGCCGTTTGAATTGGCTATCCGTATTGATGCAGAACGGATCATTACAAAAACTATTTAGAAACCCCAAGTGTGTATTTCAATATATGATTATTCTTTTATTGACTTGTACATGTGAGGAGTGGTAGTCCATTTAGTTGACATGGTGGGCTATTTTATTAGAAGACAAGCTTCATTTCCTACAAGAAATAATTGTGTTTTTGTCACCCATTTTTTAGGAATTTCCTTGGCGACTCAGTCTCAATCGAGGGCATGGGCAAAGACGCAAAATGATACTTTGATAATGTACTTTGCACTTTCTAGTATTGCGTCCCCGCGTGATGGCGATTCATCTGGATCTTCTATTGTAACCTCCCATATTATGTGAGATTTGGGAGATTTTGGTATAATATGTAATGTCCACTCCACGCGGTACATTTGGCTGGATTGTTGGCTCGAAGGGATGGTTGGACGTGGAGCCATACAGATATATTGGTGTCCGAGACGACGATTTTTTCTTATGGTGTGTGATTTTGATCATTCTCTCGTTTACATTCACAACTAATAAAATAACGTCGCTAGTCTTTATTTTTATGCCATGATATAATAAATGCTAAGTAAAAAAGAACCAAGATAGATAAAAAAGTAAGTAATCTCATCTCTGTTAATCTGCTCTTTAGAACATAGAATATTAAACTGTTGATATAGACTTGCGTAATATAGTTATGTTGATTATTATCATGTGAAATATCATATTGTTGCCATAAACAATTGGATTATCATATGATGGTTCAGAGATGGAATTTGTGTCAAAATATTTTGGGATCGTTGGGTCGCTAAGGTAAAATCTATGGAGTGAGAAATAAGTAAATATGGTAATCCCTGAGAAGTATGAAAGTGCGAGCAATGGCTCAAGGAATGTGGTGATAACAAAGAAAGATGTTGCATAGTTATTTTCTGTATCATGCATATATTTCATAGTCAAGCTGTTCACGCATTTGCATGGTTATTGGAAAACTTTTGCATAATATTTAATTTCTCAAAAGATTGTCGGGGTATCAGGACCGGGTCAACCTAGGGGGAATTAGAAAAGGGTAATGATATTGTGCGGACTGTCACGCCCCAGAACCAGAATATTGGAGAGCAAGGGCAAACAAAGTCAGCTACGTATACCAGAGTACTCAGTACCCTAAAATACTGTCACTGCTATCTAAGACATAGGAGGGTTTACTCTACATTCAAGCGATCCATCTTAGGTCAAGCAATCATATGTGTCTCAATCATAACCAAGCAACAAGTTACAAGATATATAATCATCAGATATACAATAGTAAGTCATCCCAAATTATACATACACAGCTCATGAAGCTAGTTGTACAAAATATAGAACTAACAAGAGTCTAAGTCATACATGATCATCTTTAGCTATAGTCTATAATATGTTCATCATGTCAGGCCAATAGGGTGATGTCAAGATCCAAAACATGAGCTAAGCACGTGCTTGGTGGCTAAACATCTCAAAAGAATAACATGTATATATACATATGCTAGTGGCAAATGAAAAAGAATCCACGCAGGTCCTCTAGTGCTCCGGGTGGTCACCATCCTGAGGAAGATACGGAAGATCCTCTGGCTCTGCTCCAAAATCTGGCCATACAAACAATAACTTATGTAAGCCAACCTATGAACTAAAATCAGCACAGCATAGCAAAACAATAAACAATAACTTATGTAAGCAGTAAATCGGTTAGAGTAAGATAAACATATATGACAAAATATAAAAAGGTAAACAGGTACAATAGCTTATAAGATCAATCATGGCCAATCGTGACCTACGGCTTGCTAGCATTAGCTAACTAGGGTTATCGTAATCCTAGTTACTAGCACATGCACTTGAAGTATTATGTTCGGTCGTACGCCATGCAGTCGATCCACGTTATCCAGGCGAAAGAGATAAATAAAGATATATACTTGTATTGCAACACTCGACGATGTGCTGGAAGTGTGCCCTCACGTTGAAGAGCTCATGTAACCCATAAACCTCTCTCTAAATGACTCTAGGTTATTAATCTAGTTCATTAACCTGCTCAATTATTCAAGAATTTTTGACTGTGGTACCCAAAAATCTGCCTTAAACCTGATGTAAGACTGAAAAATAGCTTGAACAAGCAAAAAAGCAAAAAAATCAACCACAAAAATAAATTAGGAAATAACATGTGCTACAACTAGCCACAATCGGGACAATGCAAGGATCTCGAGTCATAAGTGCGCTACAACGAGCTACTGTAAGAAAATTAATATAATATCATGATGCCAAGAGGGACATGAACTTGTGTTAATTACAGTGTGTACCCTATAAGCAATGCCAAGAAATTGAGATCAATATATAGAATATCATAAATCAAGAAAAGAAAATAATCAAAGAAGGGCATTTACGCGAAAGTACGCCAAAAGAAAGGCAATTATTAAAAGCACGTCGGCAAGAGCAAAATTACGCAAGGGAAAAGATTGCATAAAGTGCGCTCACAATAGGATATCGATTCTCGGTGTGAAAGTACACAAGACCGAGTCTAGGCGTACAAATCAATAAAATAGAGTAAAAGTGCGCGTAATACTGTCAGGAGGAAAATCCTGAAAAGTACGCGGGCTGAGGGAAATGGGCATACAAAAGAAAGTATGCGATCTAAGAGAATGCACGCGAGCCAAGGCAACATATTAAAAGTCAAAACCCACAAACCAAGAAAACACATAAACCAAAATTACGTAAAACGAGGAGCACACTAGTCAAAGCTCGCATGTCAAGTGGCACAGAACCCAAAATGAACTCCAATCGCAGCCTTGGACGTACTTTTCTTTGGAACAAGAGGATCCTCAGAAAGCACGCACAAAATGCGCCCAAGAGTGTACCATCACATTTCCAAATAAGGGTATTTTAGTCTTTTTGCCTAAATTTTATTTTAGTAATTAATATTTATTTATTGTGCTAATAATTAATATTTGTGTTTGAGCTATTTATTTATTATAGTTAGTGGGCTAGCCTAATTATTTAGACTTGATACTAGTGGACCCAAATTAGTTTAGTTATGACACATTAAGCCCAACTTTGGACTAAGTCCAATTTGACCCATTCCTTAATTAAATAGGAAGTGTCATGCCCCAGAACCAGAATACTGGAAAGCGGGACTGGCAAGGCCAGCTACGTATACTTAGAGCACTCCGGTACTCCGTATATACGGTAAAGCTGTAAGACATGAGGGGTCACTACTACAAACCAACAGTCAAGCCTAAGTCCAACAAACCCTAGTGTCTCAATCACAAGGACAACAGGAATAATAACAAGATGTAAGATCAGCTAGAATATAATTTTAAAGCGTCCCAAACTATAATATACAGATGATCATGATGCTAGAAAACACAAAATGAATAAACTAGCCAGAATCTGAGTCATACAAGATCAACCCTAGGATCTATGAATCATGCTAATGCCCGTAGGATAACTGATCAAACTAAAACACGAGCTAAATACGTGCTCGGTGGCTAAACGCCTATAAAATATAATGTACATCAGGGTAGGGAAGTAAAAAAATTCACTCAAGCAGTCTGGTGCTCCTGGTGGCCACCATCTCCAAGAAAGTACGATAGATCCTCCAGTGCTGCTACAGGATCTGGCCATACAAAACTAGTGGGTTCAGACCCCCAAATAGCATGTACTACAAAAAAGCCAATCTAGGAACTTAAACTGACAACACAAGCAATACAAATACTCGAAAATAAAGACTGAATATAAAAGATCTCAGGATAATAAATACTGTAAAACCTCCAATGAGACATATCCAGATCTGATAATCAATAAGGATATATTAAGTACTGAAAGTAAAGGTGATCATGTGAAGCCTAGACTAACCATCAACCATCAATCATGGCAAATCACATAAGTACGGCTTGATACCTTTAACTAACTAGGGTTATCACAATCCTTAATTACTAACTAATATAATACAACGCGATGCTAGAGTTCCTTCTGATCGCATGCCCCTGCAGTCCGTCCGGGATACCCATACATACAACTAACTGGATACTCCTTAAGATACGCCATAATATAAATAATTGTATACTCTTCAAAATAAAAATATGAATAACCGGGACTACATGCAATCTAAAAAAATTCCTAGCCATGTACTAAGTGAATCTCTAGTTATTTAACCCCAAGCAGTTTCTAGTATGACTTCAGATGTGACATTCTACAGAATTCATCCTAGACATGATACAGATAAGTCAAGTTCAAATAATAATATAAACATGTTTAATATATATTGCACATAAGGGCTCATGTATGCCATGACAAAAATTAAGCCACGTGAAACCAAGTAAAGCCAAGTAAACCCGTGTCAATCCAAGTGAAGCCAGGTAAAGCCAACTGAAGCCATGTCAATCCAGGTAAAGCCATGTGAAACTAGTTAAAACTATGTACAACCAAGTGAAGCCATGTCCAACCATATAAAACCAAGTAAAACCAAGTCAAGCCATGTCCGATGAATCCATGTATGGTCATGCCAAGTCAAGTCAAATCAATTATATCATCACGTGTAGCCGAAAAAATTCGGGTAAAATTTAGTAAAGCCAATTTAAGTCATCTGAAAGCATGTAAGTTCATGTCCAAAATCAGGTCAAGTCATCGTGTGTCCAAGCAAAAGCCATTAGTTTCAACATGAAATCACGAAAAAATAAGAATTCCTAAAGAAAGTGCACGATCGGTATACCGGTCCCGAGATAAGAAAAACAAAACAAGTTCTGGATTCTAACAAATCGGTATACCTTCAGTATACTGTAGTATACCGTCGGTATGCCGTTTCAAGTAGGCAAAACGTTACTAGAAAATAAATTTTCACAAATTGTATACCGTCGGCACAACCCAGTACACCGTCGGTATGTCGACCAAGGCAAATATCTAACAATGTCAGCAAGATCGGTATACCGTCAGCACAACTCAGTACACCATGGTATGACAATAGGGTTCACATAAAAATATTAAAAAATCAAGTCGGTCAAAATTAGTATACCGTCGGTATACTGTCGTATACCGTCGGTATGCTGGTTCCCAAGAATAAATATGGTTAAATCAAGTCTATTTTTTGGGACCTAAATCAAACCCCAAAAATGACCAGAACCAAGTCTAAAAGAAGGTCAAGTCTAAGGTAAGTCTCATATCATAATTTAGACTAAATCTCACGGTCACAACTCCGGTACCATTTTCGTTACCGAGTTACCAAAAAGGGACGGAATAAGATTCTACCAGAAATTAAAACCGAGATAGTTTCTAGGCTAAAAATAACGATATGAACAACAATAGTAAATCAAGTCTAAGCTAAAAAGCAATAACCAAGCTCCAGAAAAATAAAATAACAGAAAGTAAAAGAAGTTCAAGAAATCGGCAAGGTGTACTTGTCTAACGCGAGCTCCCAGCCTAAACCTTCTAATCCACCACCACGAAGGGTTTCAGAAACCACACTACAGGTCTCAAGACCACGCTTCCAAGCTCGAGAGAAAATGAAGAAGAGAGGAGAGAGAAAGCGAAAGAAGAAAATAAAATATCTCGAGTACTATTTATCTCAAAAATATCTCAAAAATATCTCGAAAGTAAAACAAATATCTGTCGGGCAGTATACCGTTGGTATACTGGTCAAGTAGTAAAATTTTAATTTTAATAATTTTTGGGCTTCCTCTAAATCCAATAAAATGCAATAACTAGCACAAAATACGTATCTGCATAAAATACGAATATTGTGAGACGTGTCTCACAGGAAGATTAGTTTAATTTATACGAGTTTAGAGGCTTTCCAATATAGCCCTTTCTTAATTATTCTTCATAACTAGCAAGTGGGGGTAGAATGGACATATGTTGTTGCTTGGGGTGGAAACCAAGGGGGCGACCACCACATATAAGGAGTATTTATCTCTCTCCCTCCTCAATAATTTATTTTAACCAATTTAGTTCATCCCCCATTTACTTCATTCCTCCACTAATTTCAAACCAATTCACTCTCATTTCCTCTCATTTTCATCAATCAAAGAGCATTAGAGCTTGGATTTATAATGAGCACTTGGAAAAGGAGCATTTGGCAAGGAGATTGTGTCTATATCGTATTCATTGAGCAATTCATTGGAAATCCATATCCCAATAGGTATATAACTGAATTCTCCTATATTTTAGATTCTAAATTATGTATTTGACCATTAGGAACCCTTCCATGGCATATGGCTACCTATAGGAAGAAGATCTAGGCTCTATTGACCTATTATGACTTTTACATAGGTTTTTGTGTCCAATTTGGAGAAAATTCAAGATTGGTGCACCAAGTGTTTATTATTAGGCCAAATTGGTCTAATTAGACTTATATTGGTGATGTGAGACTAGATACGTGTCCATAAATGGATACGAGTAGGTCGTATCATGGTATTTTTGGATACGATATGATACGAGACTCATTTTGGGTGATTTATGTTAATTTTTTTCAATTCCTTTTGTAACTAGTTATATTAGAGTGAATTGGTACTTTAGTTGAGAGTATATTGGGGTTTTGGTACTTTAGTTGAGAGTGTAGCATGAGTATTTTGAGGAGTGAAAACTAGGTGTTTGATTTAATGCCACATTAGTGAGTGTGTATCTCAATATAAATGTCCTTAATTATTGATTGTGTGTGTGTGTGTGTGTGCATATATATATATATATATATATATATATATATATATATATGCTGGTATACACTTCTACTTGTTTGATATTCAAGTGATTTATAGTTTTGTGTGTATTTGAGTGTGTGGTGTGTCATTATTCGCCATTAAATTTGAAGGTTCTAAAAGAATTTGATTTAATTAACAAATGAAAGAAAGTACATATAGGTTCTGGATGGATAATCTAAGTACAATATTTTTTGATCTTAGGTATGGCGATAGACAAGGGGTGCTATGGCACCTAATTTACTCCGTGGACGATCCGATGCAGGGTGAGGAAGCTTATGTTCTCTCTTCGCTCGTCTCGATATACTCTCTCTGTATTTCCCGGGGGTGGTATGCTTTTTTCTGAAGTAGAAAAAAAGCAAGCCTTAGAACGTTCAAGTTGCTTCTATTTATAGTCATCGTGCTGATGTTCTATAGGTGCCACATATGCCTCTGTTTGGTGGCCGTATAAGGATCCTTCAACAGAATGCGGTTGTAACTATCGCCGCATGCCAGGGGCCAATTGTCACAATATCTTGGTTGAGATATGCAGTTGAAGAGATCTCGGGGTTGTTATCAACCCGTTGGGGGCGTGACTTTGTCAACTAGATACGTAGTCAACACTAACTGTGCAAAGATCTCTGTAGTTATAACGGAAAGTTCTTGTGAGCTGGAGGCCGCATAAAAACTTGGTCGTATATTATCGCGGTCGCATACGATCTCTCATTTGGCCTTTGATCGTCTGGACGCTCTGGCCGCATGTTGGCGAGGTTGTATGGATCTTGTAGCCACATACGTGCTATTGTTTGGACCTTGGTCGAATGGACACTCTGGCCACATGTTGGCGAGGCCGCATGGGTCTTGTAGCCGCATACGTCCTCCTGTTTGGGCCTTGGTCGAATGGATACTCTGGCCGCATGGTGGTGAGGCCACATAGGTCTTGTAGCCGCATACGTGCTTTCGTTTGACTTTGGTCGGATGGACACTCTAGCCGCAAGTTGGCGAGGCCGCATAGGGTGTAGCCGCTTACGAGGGAACACGTGGCATGGCTCATTTGTTGAAGCAATTAATGCAATTAATGCACTGATGTGACTTGTTGTCTTTTTCTGAGTCATCGTCTTCATGCGTCTCGAAGCATCTCAGAGTGATAAGTGATGTGTCAGAGCTTCTGACAGACATCGAAATTTGTGTCGGGGGGTTCTTATGCAGCCTTCCTGTTCTGTGGTCTTTCAGGCCGCATATAGTATACTATGCCGCTTTTATGCGATTTGGTTGATCAGGCCGCATGTGTCCCTTCTACGAATTAACTGTTCAGGCCGTATGTGGCTTCTCTGTGGCTTGATTGTTTAGGCCGCATGTGGCTTCTCTACGACTTGGTTGTTCAGGCCGCATGTGGCTTTTCTGTGGCTTGTTGCGGGGGCATGACCTTTATGCGGCCTGCATAATTTTTTCATGCTTCTACAGTCATGAGGGGGAGTGTATGTTGGTGTGTCTGTGCAAGTGAGGTATTAGTGCAGTGCATATATAAGATGTGGTGTTAGAGGTGCTCTTGTGTTAGTATATGAATATGTCTGTACATAGATATATGAGATTCATGTGAGAGTATGTGGTTTTGCAAGGAAAATCAGAGGTGAGGAGTGTGCAGGGGTGCACATGTGTCTTGTGTTGGGACTGCATTAAAAAGGGGTTAGTTTTGAGTAACAGTGTGCAGCAATATGCACACTCCAGTAAAGGCAGCAGTAGGAGACCCAGCAGTAGGTGGTAGGGATTTATGAAACCAATGAAACAACTGGCTTGTGTATCAGTGATATTGAGGGAGAGTGCGATGCTCGAGTAGTAACAGGTAGCATGGAGTGGTATGGATCTTTAGGGTTCCCCGAGTGTAGAAGTGCACTGAGTACACTTAAATTATGCTCGGGTATACTGCAATAGCAGTTCTAGTCTACTATAGGGGAGTATGGCTCAAGTAGGAAGGTGTAGGATTGGTTGTGAAGTGCATAGCTAGGTGAGGATGTAGGTACTATTTGCCTGCAGTGCAGATGGTTGTTGACTGGTGATTTAATGAGGGGTGACTGATACTTGGTTTATCAGTAGGTGTCAGCGTTATATATTCAGTGGGTATGCTTGTGCATAAGTCTTGGTGTATCATGGTTGAAGGGAATATCATGAGTGAGGTTTGGGGCCAATGTGCAGTGGTGTTAATGTTAGTTGAGTTAGTAATGAGTGTTAGTATACTAGTGTATCAGTTAGTGATGATAACTTGTATCTGTAATTAGTATCAGTCAATTAGTTATCAGTTAGTAGTTAGTATATATATATATATATATATATATATATATATATATATATATATATATATATATATATATATATATATATATATATATATATATATATATATATATATATATTGATATCTGTTAGTAAAGTTAAGGGTCTGTCATAGACCAGAAGTAGAGGCAGTAGCAGCTGTAGGTAATGTCAGTTGGGTTAGAGCATAATGTTGTCATGGGTTGGAGATACTTGAGCTTAGGCCAATAGTTCAGGAAAATATTTCAGAGTGCTACCGTCCAGTTGTTAGGGTAATAAAGTGCAGGTGAGGAAATGTTGAGCAGGTGAGGGTATCTCAAATGAGAAGGGGGCTCAGGTTTTGACTAGAGAGGTAGTGTATCAATATGTACACACACTGTGTGTGTAGCAGTGGATGTATCCACTAATGTGTGTGTGTATCAGTGGATACACACCACTGTGTGTGTTAGGTATACATATTGAATGTGTATCAGTGAGGTAAGATAAGAGCTATCAGGATTAGTCGAGTTTAGTACTACGTGTTTGTATCAACTAGTATATATGAGATATTAGGATATTAGTGTTAGTTAGGTATAAGGTATAGATACTAAAATACTCTAATATGGTTGATAGTTAGTATTCATGAGTAGGTATGTGAATACCTTAGTATTAATGTCTAGTATGGCTAATACTTAAGGTATTGACTTAAAAACCTAGGCAATGACCTGGTATAGCTAATATAAGCTAGTGTTAACTAGTTAATGACCAATATGGACTAATTAACATAGTGTGGACCTAGTTTAGCTAGAATAACCTAGTATTGACCTATAACATCATGTTTTAACTCATTTTAGCATTTTATCACTCTATTGCACCATTGACAATATTTCCTAAATATGATTCTGTGACACCAGCTTGGGCATCGAGATACACCTTTGTTCAGGACCAGAGGTGAGTACATTCTCTGATAGTTTTCATTATTTGAGAATTAATATAATACAAGTATTTAGAAAAAATTTACTTGATTCTGACACAGTGGTTACACGGACTGGTACTATATGGATCCTGTCAGGAGATATCATCCCATTATCTTGTACTCCGGATACTCCTTTCACATGTATTTTATCATGTATATCGGGTATTTCTTGTGCTCGTGTTCATTCGTGTACATTCATGTTCTTCATATACTCATATTATATTCGTGTTCATGACGTGTCGTGATCGGATCCATGAGTATTGGTTGGGGGGCGGGAGAAATGCTAGATAGATATGTGATCAAAACCTTAAACGATATATTGTATAATATAAACAACAGCCAATCATAAGTGATTATGTTATTGATCATGTTACTTGTAGATAAGAGTCAATCATATGTGATTGTGTTATTGATCGTGTTACTTGTAGACAATAACCAACCATACATGATTGTATTATTGATTGTGTTACTTGTAGACAACAACTAATCATACTGTACATATGATTGTGTTATATCCTTGATAGTAGATCTTGATAACCCAAGCCGATCACATGTCTAACTAGTATTTCAAACACTTAGTATAGTTACAGCTCTTCACTATATTCTAGTTTATTGCATTGTTCCATTTTATTATGATCAATGTATACCATAATACTCTAGATTGCCTGTCTCTTTTCTTCCATAGTATGATATTGTTTCATTATTTCTCGTCTTGTATTACATTCTCTATTGCTGTTTATAGTCATTATCAATTAACTTGGAACTGCTATTAAGTTGTACTCGCTCCATCCTGACTGAATATATTTTTCAGATGATTGGTTAGAGCAGATGTGTCCCACCTATTACGTGCCACGGGATGGCGAGGCCATTGAGATTTTACCATAGAGACTCTTCATATAGTACCATTGGTTGGAAAGTTTTAGATCATTCATTATAATGTTGTATTTGATCTTAGCTTGACTTTATGGCATGTACTATTTTTGTGATCTTTGTGTTGAGATTAGACTATTGGACTTGGACTTATGATGTATTGTGACTTGTATTCCTTTCCTTTTATTCTATATCGTGACATATCTTCCTCTAGTTTTATATTTAGATTGAGTTTATCATATATCATATTATCCTCCATTTGGAGTTGAGATAGCATGACAGGTACCTTATAAGATATTGTGTGGGATATTTAGATAGTATTGTTGTCCTAGACAACATTCTATGTCATCATTACGACATAGGCTGGACGTTGCTCACGTACTCGTGCCCCTACACCGGGTGCGGGTCATGACAAAGAGTCTTCTCTGCAAGAGTGCGTCCCAGAGTTGTTCAGAGAACCCTTTGGCGTACTTTTACAAGAAAATCAACTGTTTGTACAAAATGTACGCATGAGAAAAAGTGCGTCCAGAGTTACTCAGAGAACCTCTGGCGTACTTCTGCAAGGGAGAGTGAAAGCTGTACAAAATATAGGCATATGAGAGTCTTTACAAAAGTGCACTCAAGTTACGAATTTGTGTATTCCACACCAAGGAAGCTTCTCATGCGTACTTTTCGTAGGGACTATTCATCTTCTTCTCGGGCCAACACATATAGTAAGCTCTGAACTTGATGCTCACCAAAACTTTATTAAGCTCCAAATCAAGCGAAACGAAACCAATATCACATAAAATCTAGTTATATACAACATGATGTAACTAGATCTTAGAAATTCAAAGTTCTACTAGGTCAAACCCAAAATTTCTCAAGAACAACATGTAAACTTAGATCTACTAAAATAATGAAAACATAACGTAGGTTTATTTCGATTGAAAAGATGTACTTATCTAGGGTTAAGCTTTTATCCTAAACTACTAACTACTACCAAGGTTCAAAATCCACGGTCAAGACCAAGCTCGGATGAAGGCAGGAGAAGAAAAGTTAAGAGAAAGGAAATAAAAGAAGTGAAGGAGAGAGAAATAAAATGGGGTTATATATAAGTTTGGTTAAATTTTAATCGTTGGATCTTGCCATATCAGCGATCTACGCCACTCCCTAAACCAATCTAAGCCTCACAAAGAAAATCATGAAACCAATGGACAATAGCATGCACTAAATTACTTATCATGAAAACATCCAAAAACTAACTAGAGAAGTAAAAAAAGCAAGAAATAAATAATACCGAAAATATACGCGTATCTCGGATACGAATGCCAATACCGAGAGACGAGTCTCACAAACCTCCTCTCCTTAGAAAAATTTCGTCATCGAAATTTTACTAAGGCACAAAATCAAACAAAATCCAAGAAATTATGCTATCATAAATAAGGAAATAAATACCCAAAAAAACACAAACTATAAGACACATATTATAAGATAATCACACACAAGCCAGGAATATGATACGAGATATATGAAAACTATATCTCACGAGTCAAACAGATACAGGTAAAAAGCTCGAATATTATCATCGCGTTCCCAAGTCGACTCACCTGATGAGTGATGCCCCCAAACGACATGGACTAAATGGATAGTCTATTTCTTGAGAACCTTCTCCCTCCGGTCCAAAATGGAAACATGCATCTCCTCATATGAAAGGTCGGTACAAATATACCGTCGTAACTGAGATATATGAAACATATTATGTATCTCGCAAAGTGATGACGGAAGAGCAAGACGATAGGAATCATCCCAATCTTTTGATTTAATGCCACATTAGTGAGTGTGTATAGGATATCGAATGGACCAATAAACCTCAGACTAAGCTTTTCTCGTACCCCTAATCTGATAACTCCTCGGGTAGGTAAAATCCAAAGGAATACATGATAGCCGATAGATAACTCAAGGGGACGCTGATACAAATCTCCCAAAGACGCTGACAATCCTGAGCCACTCTAAGATGCTCTTTGATCAGCCTGATTACCTCAAATGTCTGAGCTATCATTTCTGGACCGAGCATATGGCTCTCGCCCACATCATCCTAAGCTAATGGTGATCTACATCTCCTACCATACATTGCCTCAAAGGGAGCCATTTGAATACTCGCATAAAAGCCATTATGATAAGATAAATCTACCAAGTGCAAGTGATCCTCCCAAGAACAGTTCCAAATTCAATAGTGCACAACTGAAGCATATCTTCTATAGTCTGAATCATACGCTCTAACAAACTATCTATCTGTGGATGGTAGGCGGAATTGAACCTCAGACGGGTGCCTAAACTCTGCAGAAGACTCTGCCAAAAGTGAGACGTGAACCTGGAATCCATGTCCGACACGATACTGACTAGCACCCCATACAATCTGACCACCAACCTCATGTACATCTCAGCCAACTATTTTATAGATTGGCCCACTGTCACGCCCATGTTCTGTAGATTGGCCCACTGTCATGCCCTGCTCCCAGAATACTGGATAAATACGAGGACTGACATGGCCAACCACACTTTGCAGAATACCAATGTAAGACACAATTTGCTAATGTTGTCTAGAAGACAAATGGCTAGACTCTAGCATGCTATGACGTCAGTCCTAAGGTCGATAATTGTTAACCCCCTGATTTTTAAGAATTTTTAAATTTGAATTTCCATAATTTTCTGGTATTTTTTGAGATTTTTCTCTAATTAAACAAAGGTGTTTTAATTATTAAATGATTTTTAATTGATGTTTAATAATATTAAAATATTATGAAAATAATATTTTATGGTGTAAAATGAAAATCTAGACATAGGGTAATTTTCCGGGAATTTATTGGATCTCGGAAGTATTTTTAAAGCCCTAAAAACTATTGTTTAATATAAACCGAATTAATCCTGAACCCGGTTCATTGAACCAAATTAAACCAAACCGGCCGGTCTGCCCGAACCGAACCGCCCTAGGTCCTAACGGGTCGGATCCGGGTTCAACCCGACCCGCATCTACCCCACCCGACCCGCCTAAATCCCTAACCCCCAAACCTCTTCTCCTACCCGACCCTTCACCTGCCGGCAGCCGTTTCCGCCGCCGTGGCCGCCGGCGACCCCCCATCTTCACTTTCCCCCAACACCGGCCGCCTCCTCTTCCACTTCCGGTCAACTCCCGACCTCTCCACCTCCCCTATCCCTCTATATAAACCCGCAGCGGCCACCGGATTTTCCCCTTTCCCTTTCTTCTCCGGCGAGCCCCCATTAACTCCGGACATCCCCTCCGTCCCAACCGATCACCCAGCCGCCCTCGACCACGCCGGCCTCCCAGAACCCGACGTCCAGCCTAGCTTCTCCGGCAGACTTCTAAATCCTCCACCTCCAGAAGCTGCTGCCCTCTTCCCCGACGCCTCCTGCCCTCACCCGACTCCGGCCAGCACCGGCGCCGCCTCTACCCGCACCCTGACAGACTCCAGTGACACCCTCAGCCGTCCAGTACATCCTCCGGTGAGCTCGGACACGGCAGAGCCCAAGCCCTAGCCAGGACACGGCCCGGACACATCCAGGACACGGTAGACTCAAACCCGGACACGCACAACTCGATTTTTGGAGCCCTGTTCAGGTACTCATTTCTCTTTCCTCGCTGCCCTGTTTTCTGTTCCGTCAGTTATGATGCGTAGGCTGTGTGACTCCCTCGGTTTTCGTGCAAATCGCTCGGTGCATCCCGTCCTGTGGTGATCACGAACCGCGATCCAAAAGCAGGAAAACCAACACCCTGTTTCACCCCGAAACTGAGTACGCCCCGCCAAACGGGACGACTTGGTCGCGTGCGGTCTTCACCGATACGTGAGCGTCGTTGATACGGACATGCAGGATTTTGCAGAAGTTGATTCGAATGTGCGTGCACACCGAAATCAACGCGTATCCGCCGACAACGCCCCGTATCCGTCCTTTCTGGTTCTCGCTGTAACTTAGTGTACACACGTCGGATCGAGACGAAACTTGTGTCATCGGACTCGTAGCAATACGCTGGTCCTGTGACCCAAGTTTGGTTCGATTCTGAGAACGTTGACAAAATTGCGTATCGTGGTGGGCCCTACAGGCTCCACTTGACGGGCGATTTTGTGAACGGCTCATCGGAATCCATTTCTGGAAGTTTCGTTGGTTTCGTATCATCGTTCTTGACTTGTTGACACTAAGTTGGATGAATTTGGAGATCGTTGACCCTAACAAGTTTTTCGGTGCAAAGCGGCCCACATGTGGATCCCGTTTTGACCAAAAATTGTCATTTTCGTCCCTGTGTCCAAATTGGACTCAAGGATAGGAGTTTCTAGCTATTTGATATCTTCTGGATCTGATGGTGATATTTATTTCAGCAACTTGAGTACTCCCTGCAGAATCCACGGAAGTCAGAGCTACAGTTGGAGCTAGAACCCCAGGCAAGTGTACCTTGCCAAATACTGCAGTTTTTGCTACTTATTTCCTTGACATATATAACTGTTGTGCATGCTTAAACCTAGGACCGTGTGACTTATTTAGCTTCCGATTAATAGTCGGGTGCCAACACCGTACGCGGGGTTGTGTAAGGTCAACTAGAGATGGATATCGTGACATTTACATTCTCGTACTTGCCATATCAAGTACGTTATACCCAGGACACTTGACACTATACATTTGATAGAATCTTCCTGAGATATTCATGATGATTCTGTGTAGGATGCAGGATGGACATAGACATTATATTAGTTCTTATTATGACTTGCTGCATTAGTTTTGATCTTGCGTGTCATGGACATGAGACGTGTGATTACATTGGGTGGGGAGAGACACACAGGCTACAGGCTAATTTATATATAATTATTATGGTGAGGCCTTAGACTCTATATTAGAGCTAGGCACTCTACTAGTGAGATATTATTGTGAGGCCTTAGACTCTATATTAGAGCTAGGCACTCTACTAGTGATACCACTGCTACCGGCTCCCCGACACAGAGCTTGTAGTGGTCTCAGCCTGAGTTTTAGTGATACTCTCAAACTGCATATCACTTAGCTGGTTATTTAGTATTACCCTATTTACTCATTTATTTCCTGCACTGTATTTATTTTGGCATGTTGTTTATTGTGCCTTGTTATGTCCCCTGAGGACCTGGATCTGGATTATGTCCCCAGAATTTGCAGACGAGATCTATCCCGAGGTATACGGAACAAGAGCATTAGCAGGAGCAAAAGCAGGTTCAGGAACAGGCCCTGGAGCAGAACCAGGAACCGAGGACTAGGTGATTGTCATAGATTTTCCTGAGTATATGTTTCTTCCATACTCAGTCTGTGATGTTCTTTACATTCTTGTTTAAATAAACAATTGTATCAGACTTGAACATCGGGTTATTTCCCTATTTAAATTACTTGTGACTTGATATTGATGTTTATATTCCTTTTTGTTGTTATTGTTATATTCATTCTGTGGATGATATTAGTAGACCCTGATCATTGTCATACAGCTTAAGTATGCCCCGATGGATCCATTAAATTGGGTTTGTCCATCGGTGTGTGCTGTTGGCCATTGCCACGTGTCTAGTCCCTTGATATTTTGGGACTGGGGCGTGACAACAATTTCTAGTATCTCAATCCATCAACAATAATTTCAAGAGTATAACATACAAGAAAGTAAAAAAGATGTCCCAAATAATATGTCATATATGATCATGAATACAAAATGCTGCACTAGCAGAGTATAATTATACATTATCAAATATACCAGCCATGGTCTAATATATACATCATGTTGACCAAAGTCAAAGGGGTAATCTCATAACAAAAGGGCTAATACTAGCCACTGCTAAATGCCACAGAACGAGATAACACTACGAGGGGTAGAAGAAGGAAACCTACTCGTAAGCTTCGGCAGCAGTCCTGCGAGTGTGATCTATCTTGCTGGATATACGGTGGATCTTGTGTCTCCTCAGGGTAATCTGGCCAAACAAAACCAATGGGGTCAGAACCCTAAGCAACAAGTATCACAAAAGAGCTCAAGGTGTTAACCAAAACCACAATCAGCAGAAATAAGAGACAAACGAATAACTAAATAAATATGGGTCAAGCTTTGTAAGGTACCAATGCACTTGTCTTGATAAAATAAATATAAATACTGGTGCACTGATAACAAACTAACTATAAAGAAAGATAAGGCGACGAGCGACAAAAGGGCATAAGAAATACTCTGGATCAGGACCACAACCTTTAAACCAAACAAAGATCGGGATTACAGACCTTTACACGAGCAAAACTTTGTACTGTAACCACGCACCCAAAAAAAAAGAATATAACAGGGCGAGCTTGTCAGACATGGCAAACAATATATCACGGCCAAACATACATACGATTTGCTATAATTAACTAACTAGGGTTATCAAAAATATATTTACTAACAAATGCTTGTTTTGAAGAATATCGCTACCACTGGCACTGCAGTCAACCCGGTTGGACAAGGGTACGCTAGTCTAGTACTTATAGTGCATATCACAAACAATGATGGATAAAGAACTATAGCAGACAACTGATAGCATAACATAACATAACATAATGTAGGCATAAACTGGTTTTTGAAAATATAAATAAATTTTGTAAATAAGACTGGTTTTGGAAACATAAAGAGATTTTATAAACGAAACTGGTTTTGTAAACATAAAGAGGTTTTGTAAACATAAACTAGTTTTGTAAACATAAAGAGGTTTTGTAAACATAAACTGGTTTTATAAACATAACTTATCTGTAAATTATCTTGTAACATAACTGAAAATGAAACATAACTGGAACGTATACTGGAATGCATATACTAAAATATATAATATTATGAACCGTGGCTCAATAACAACAACTTATAGTGCCGCAGCACACATAAACTTGGTTAGTCTTAGATTTCTTGCCTAGCAGGGTTGGTCCATGCTGCATGAGGCCCTTAGAGATCGGAGTATCCGGTAGCTCAATATTCTTCCCTCCTAATGATCTAGGTAAATCTCATCTTGTCTAATCATTAACAAATTTAATACAAATTCTCGCGTCGTGGATACTCGAGAATCTTCCTAAAATGACGAGTTACAAATACGAGCTATTCACAGGTTATCACTGGTGAACTTATCATATCCACGATACACGATACATTGGACAATACTCACACTCGATTATTCGATGTTGAATGCAATATATTAACATATACAATAATTTCCACGGTGTTGTGAGCATTAAAACCATGTCTTAATATGTAAGAGCACAATATCCAATTATATAATACAAAAAGAAACATCCAAAGCAAAAATGGAAGGAGCGCATGATAAAATCAGGCGCATGAAAATATTGGCTACATATGCAATTTGGACGCATGGAGGGAATGCATGACGTAGGGAGTGCATAACGCATGGGATGCAAGGCGCATGCAGGACGTAGGGATGCAGGACGCATGGATGCAGGGCGCATGCAAATCAGTCATGTGGCAACAAGATGGGCGCATGCTGGAAGAGGTTGCATGGACCTAGATGCGTGGAACTCCATCGTCCCAAAACAATACTAACTCCATGGAAAAACCTCCCAAAAAATTCGGACAACTTATTTCCTTTATAAAATCTTTATTTTAACTATGAATCCAATGATTCAAAAGCCAAATTGCATGAAATAAAAAGTAATATCATATAGAACAACTACTTTTCGAAAATACTAAGTTTTAATTGTAGTATCCCGCTCTGCGTTGGCACTATGTACAAGAGATATTGCTTTGCTGGCTCGAGCAAAATCCTTCTCGATGAGTTTTCTGATCGAAATACAAGGCGATTGATCTAGGTGAGAGGACATAACTTCATTCTCTGATTCTTGCATATCTTAATAATGAATATAAGTTTTTATAATGCTTGTTACTCAGTAGATAATGTTCGCATGAGAATGATAGAACGAGAACATGTATTGCTTAACTAGAGAACTTGTAATACTTGTCATTGAAAAGACCCTTGCCATGTTAAGTAAAATAATAGAATATTGCATGCTAGGTTACACTGACACAGTTATCGAACGAACTTTGCCATGCTAATAAGAAGAGTAAAAGAATGATTGAACATGTCAATATATATTTGGTATGCTAAACAAGAGTAAAACTGCATGCTTAGCTAGAATAGATAGAAGAATCGTGTCATGCTTGCTTAATTAGAGATCGTTTATATGTTTGCTTATCATTGATGCAAAAGATAGAATTGTATGAATAACTCGTAATATGCTAAAGATGATTGATATAATTGAGAAATAAGGCAAAAGATAGTTTAGTACACCCTGAGGTACGGTCCTTTTGATCTAGTAGGGTATGCTAGTAGTTATGTAAAGAGAAGATTGAACCTATCACTAGATTGATAAGAAGAAGAGATAAAAGTTTGCTTAATCATTGTTTGCTTGTATTATAGAATTATCTGATAGATGTTTTATGTCATGCATTGATCTCGGACAACTTGTGCACAAGGTATTAGTCTCTCGAATGGTTTCTGGGACACTAGGAATCGGTCGATCCGGAGGAGAATTTTTATAGCACCCTGAAGTACGGTCCTTGTGATCTGGTGGGGTGTTGTGTCTATTACTGAAGAGCATAACCATGAGGTCACACTGCTGTAGAAGCATGAAATATGCTGGAAAATTATTCGCATATTTTACAGTCAAAACCCCCAACATACATAAAGTCCGCGTAAAATAGAGCTAGTTGTTTGGCATAAAATAGGGCTTCAGAGCTGTCCGCGTAAAATAGAGCTTTAAGCTGTTTGGCGTAAAATAGGGCTTCAGAGCTGTCCGCGTAAAATAGAGCTTCAAGTTTGTTTGGCGTAAAATATGGCTTCAGAGCTGTCCGCGTAAACTAGAGCTTCAAAGCTGTTTAGCGTAAAATAAAACTTCAGAGCTGTCTACGTAAACAAGAGCTTCAAGGCTGTGTGGCATAAAATATAGCTTCAGAGCTGTTCGCGTAAAGTAGAGCTTCAAGGCTGTGTGGTGTAAAATAAGGCTTCAGAGCTGTCCGTAAAAAGCAAAGCTTCAAGGCTGTGTGGCGTAAAATATGGCTTCAGAGCTACCCGCGTAAAACAGAGCTCCAAGGCTATTTGGCGTAAAATAGAGCTTCAAAGTTCTTCGTGTAAAGCATAGCTTGAAAGCTGTACGCATAAAGCAGAGCTTCAAATGTTCGGCGTAAAAGGTTGCTATACCTTCCTGCGTAAAGTTTAAAGTACGTTGTTTTTAATGCAGCATAAAGTTGTACGAGGAACTTTTCGTATTCTCTGACAAAAGAACCGCACAATGATCGAGAGGATGGCTGTGATGATGATTTTTGCACAGAGACCCAGGTTGTCATTTAGTGACATATTCTTGATACAAGTTATTTTTACGCATTCAAGGAATACGTTACCTATTCTACATTGACATAAATGAGTTTTTATGCTCAAGATAAGACAAAATCAGACGCCACATCAAAAGCTGTTTCTTGTACAGAGCTCGAGGCATATCTCTGCATTTAATACACGAGATGGAGGCATATCTCTGCATTTAATGCATGATATTTTGTTCTATTTTTAAAATGACTGGGAAAGCTAAAACTGTGACTAATACGCTCACATCACCATCCTTGCATTTTATACCAACCAGGCTATTTTCAACTATAGGAGTACGCTGTATGCTATCTCCTTGAAATACGCCAACTCCGCTATATTTGCAAAGGTATGCGATAAGGCTATTTAGCCCATAATATGCTCAAGACCTCAGTCGTGAAGGATAATTGGCTATTTTACGCTGGTTATCTATTTCATCAAGTTTTACGCAGAGGCAGTTACCCACGTGGCTTGCATGCCATGATCTTCGAGAAGCAGTTATACGTGTTACCTTATAAAGGGACACGTATCATACGCAGATTCAGAAGATTATTGGAACGTGGGTAGCAGTTTTCATAATCGCGGCGTAAAAGATGCAATCTTCTTCACAGTTTGGTCTTTTACGCCAACAAGACAATTATTTGGCTTTTACGCCAACAAGACATTTATTTGGCTTTTACGCCAACCAGGCAGTTATTTGATTAATCTCTATAAATAGAGACCCCTGGTCACAGGGTAAAGGATCAGAGAAGGGGATTTTGGCTGACAACTTGGCAACAAGAATTCAATCCTACTGGCAACTTTCCTTTGACTGGCTTTTGCCTTTAGTTCAGAGAAAGTTTGAAGCTTCTTCTATAGCACTTCTTCATCATCGTGTAGTCCAAGGAACAAAGTGATCGACTGCAGATCAGACTTCCATAGCAATACTTTCCCAGAATCATTTTATTGTACTGAATATCCTCGTATAGGATTATTTGTACTTTTCTCTTTTCTCGTTTGTAAGCAAAAGTTTTGTATAAACATTTGTTTATCCAAACAACTGCTAGTATTCGTTTGTGTTGGTGCGGAGCTGAACCTTGAGTCACAGTTGTTGACATACACGCGTACTAGTGCAGAGCTGAACCTTGAGTCACTGCTGCTAATCATGAGGCAACCCATGGACCATCATATAGTTAGGACGCATGCTAGGTTAGCCTTCTTACATACCTAACTGTTTGATGCAAATAAGAACAGAAAATAAAACCTTTATGATTATACAAATTGTTGCTAAATTGTGTGTTTGTTGCAATGATAATTGTTCAGCTGTGCATAAGGATCACTGAATAAGTGATCATTCATATTCCTTATGTTCCTTATCATAAATGCTAATGAGATGTATCTATTTTACTTGAATATGCTGTTGTCCATGGAACTGAATTGAATAAGTCCACTAGATACACTACTATCTTGACTGAGATGAATAGTCCACTAGAGATAGCTTATGTTCCTAAGAGTTAATGAATATGGCTCACGATACATGTTGTGCACTGCACGATAGAATACTGTCCTTATAGCATGCTTGAATGTATTGAATATGCAAACTGTTTTCAAAGATATGTTTTCAAAAGAAGTAATTTGACTATAATCTTGTGTTGCATGAAATGAACCTAGGTAAAAAGTAGCAAGATCACTAGTAATGTAATATTTTATCATAGGCTTACTTAGTGTTGGTTTTAGAGAGTGCTGCTTATGTTCGTTGTTTTTATACTCACTAGTAATTTTCCTAAAGTGCTGACCCCCCACCAGTTCTGTTTGCAGGTACTGGATAGTCCGAAGAAGCGATAGCCGAGCCTCATCCTCAGGAGCCGGAGATCTGGGTCGATGCCTTGAGCCGTATCTGGTAGAGTTATTACGCCTCTCGATAATATCAATAAATAATCATCTGCACCAGTAGTTTCATCACCTTCTTTAGAGGAGACATATGATATCTCCTCTCTTCCAGTGGATTTATAGGAGGGTATTCTGAAACTTCTATATACATCAAAATCACGATGGAAGATATTGATGGACACATAAAACTGTGTGTATGAATGAAGAATGCACAATTCCATGGAGAGAGAAGTCGCGGGTACTGCAAAGGTTGCTCCAGTACAACCCATGATGAAATAACGCCATCCTCTAGGTCCATCAATAAGCCCACCTTTGAATTTAAAGCTGGTGATGGGATTTCCTATGTGCAACTGATCATATCCAAATTTCCTGGCAAAACGGTTAGGCAGATATGGCTCCAGGTAGCAGTGATCCTCACTTCTATACAGCAGGTGTGATGGTCTAAAGCAGACCAACCAATAAAATGCTTCAGGAGAAATAATAGACTTCCCCTGACCTATATCATGAATTTTAGTCCCCGATGCAGAAAAATTTCCAACTATGGGCAAAGTTCAGTGCTAGTCGATAATCTATGACACTAGTCACATTCCAAGAAGAATTCTTATAATTCAACAGGTAGTTATTACCCGAACCACAGGCAGATCCGGGAGACATCACTCTGGTGTTATGAAGAATTAACCATCCCATCAGATATAAGAATGGTAATTCCACTCTGGGATATCCTTCGTGCTGTGTGATATCGGCCAGCAGTCCATCAGTAATAGCTCTCAGGCCAGCTTGTATCCTGCATACCATGGCAGGGAGTAGGCCCAATCTTGCCTCAAATACCAAACGCACTACGGGCCATAGGGTGTTGCGATGAATACGATCCGCAGACGCAATGCCAGGCACCACCCATCGGCGTAGCCAAATAGAAAGGAAGCCAGCCAGTTGAGCTTCTTTTGACAGAGGCTTTCGGCAATGCCTCATATAACTGTAGGCTTTGGTCCCGGCAGGATAACTACCTATATCTTCATTAAGAAAACAATATGGAGCCTCTGCATCTTCAATAAGGTCATCAGAGGGTTCAAAGGTTTGTCTTTGCTATCTACAACCATGTCCTGCTTGGCATTTTTAGCCTGATGGAAGAAAAGGTAAGATACCCATTTGTTAATATGGGCTAAATCAGAAGGCTCTCTATAGAAAGTGGTGCATACAAGATAGTGGCTCATCAGTTCTTGGTATACAGACACTACCCGAGGGTTGGTATCTTTCAACTTTCTGTTGGTGGGGACGTATTCTTTATAGGGAATGTCTCCCATTAGTAGCTTTGAAATATCTGCCATCTCATGAAGTGCTAGGCCCAACTCACCTATTGGAGTGGCAAAAGTCTCAGTGAACGAGTTATATCGCTCCATCAAAGCTAAGAATAAATTGGTGTTGATAGGCAGTCCAACACTAGTAGCACTGACATCCACAAATAAGTTAATACTTTCTAGCTCCATTTGAAAGTGCTTCAGGGCCCATGCAGTTAAACTGGTCCATCGAAGATTATGGGGGTTAAGCCATCCACTGGTGCGAGGGTTAACCTTGGGATATACTCCTCCCTGCCTCATGAATTTATTGCTAAAAGTTGCTATCTGAAATGGCTGGATCAAGGAAGAGTCTTCACTAGGGACGCTGCCTGGTAGTAATCCTCTGAAGGGCATAATAGGACCTGAGGGACTACTTACAAAGGATCCTCGGTTTAATCCCTTCTTATAGAAGATCTTTCCTGGCTGGCCATGAAGATCAGGAGTCAGAGTCCATGGCATCCTTCTGGGATGTGTGGCATGGAAGAATGTAGAAATGGGGTAATCCCTGAACATCTTTGGCAAGTACATAATAGTGCCCTAACCAGAAAATACCCAATCTTCCTTATTGGGCTTTGTTTGGGATTGCTTACCAATGACATCCCCAAATAAGAAAGATGGTTTCTTATACTCAGTTCCATCTATGTATGTCAAGGGTTCCCCGCTGATCATACTTAGCAACATTCTTTCTCCTTGGGCCGAGATCAGAATTCCTCTTTCTTTAGGATACTCGTTTCCAGAGATTTGGAAAGTTACATGGGACAAGTCCTCCAAGTAGTTGGAATTTAACATTCCAGCAGCAGAGCCCATTACGTCAGCCAGAGGGGGGATCTGTAGGTCCACTACAAAAAAAAAGAATAAGTCAGTTTTACGCTGGAATTTACTTTCAGTGCGTAAAACGTAAGGTGTTACATTCTTGCAGTATACGCCAAATTTAACAGTCTGAGTTTTTATGCCAGATTGCAAAATATGGAGTTTTACGCTGGAATTTATTTTCAGTGCATAAAACGCAAGGTGTTACATTCTTGCAGTATATGCCAAATTTAACAGTCTGAGTTTTTATGCCAGATTACAAAATATAGAGTTTTACGTTGGAATTTACTTTCAGTGCGTAAAACGCAAGGTTTGCAGTATACGCCAAAATTTAACAGTCTGAGTTTTTATGCCAGATTGTAAAATATGGAGTTTTATGCTGACACATTAAAATGTGGGCGTATTTGCGCATACACGTATAACGTGTGCGAAGGGTTTTTATTTCTCTCGAAGTTTTACCTATGATGTCCGGTGCACAGCTAGACGGTGGAGCACTTCGTTCAGAACGAGGCTCGCTTGGCCTAGTAGGAGTCGCTCGTGCTTGAGCAGAGGAGTGAGATGATGAAGCGGCTTGCTTTCCTTTAGCGGCGGAGGTCTGTTTTGGTGCCATGGCAAATCTGAGGTTTTTCAGAAAGAGATGAAGAGTTTTTCAGAAAGAGATGAAGGGTTTTTCCCTCTCATGACCTAGGCCTATTTATAGAGTTCAAATGACTCTCCGAATCCTTAACCAAATCCAATTTATATCATAGTCGGTTAGGATTTGGGACCACGTCAGTCGATTATTTGAAAAGGAAGACAGATAGGCATGCTGCGTAAAGGATCCATCAGATGCTACAGATCTATGATTTTACGCTCGGATGCTACGAATCTATGATTTTATGCGCAGAGCAAGGATTTATGATTTTACGCTCAGATGCTACGGATCTACTATTTTACGCGCAGAGCAAGGATCTATGATTTTATGCTCAGATGATACAGATCTATGATTTTACGCGCAGAGCAAGGATCTATGATTTTATGCTCAGATGCTATAGATCTATGATTTTACGCGCAGAGCAAAGATCTATAATTTTACGCTCAGATGCAACGGATCTATGATTTTATGCGCAAAACAAAAATCTTAAATTATGCGGGAAAGATCAGTTAGCAGAATACGCATATATATTGGTAATCTGAGTTTTACACTCGAAAAAGCCAGTTACAAGAGTTTACGCAGAAAATGCTCTTTTTATCAGCGTTTGCAAACAGACGACGAGTATTCAGTAACTTCTCTTCTTCTTCAGTCGAGAGGACTTCATCAGACGAAGGGCCAAGGAGTTCCCTAAAAATGTCTATCTTCACTGGAAATGACTTTTCTTCCTTGGCCATTGATAGTTCATTCGAAGTTTAGCCATAATCTTTTACATCTAGTTCAGGGATGGCCTGTTCGGCAGACATTTCTTGTCCTGTATCGAGAATCTTTCGAGAAGCCAGTTTTTTTGAAGATGAGGTTCTGAACAGATGTTCTTCGCATTTATAAAGGAGAAATGAGGGTTCAGAATTCTATGTGACTCCTCATCAAAAACAGCATGACGATTGGATTTTCAAGACAATTTAATGCTAAAGAGTTTTTACGCATCTTCCTTCATGCGTAAAGTTGGAACATGACTCGATGCATATTTATCAGAGTCTGCATAAAAATTACTCAAGCGTGTTAAAGCTGCGTATTACCAGGCTTCCTCACAGCAATATGGCAAATCAATAGTGCGTAAAAGAAGACAAGTTTATTAATCATGATTACATATAATGAAAATCCATTTTTTTACAAAGGATTTTTCATTAATATTTAAGATCACGATTACATATGAAGGGAATCTATTACGCTAGGTTCTCATCTGATGGAGATCTTTATTTCTTCTTCTACAGCACTTCTCCAGCTCCTATACGCCGGGTGTCAAGAAAATGATTAATGGCAGGAGGATACAGAACTGGGCCTATTTTATTTAAGCCCACCCCCCATACGTCATCGGCGGCCATGCTTAGAATTGTGATTGGGATTCAGACCCAACACAATACTGGAAGACACGGCCAAGCTGCACCCCAGGATCCAGCTTCATAGTTGGGGAAAATACAACTAGCAAGCTGTGTGGTCTAATACGACCCTTTCTCTCTCTTTGACGAATTGCCATATAAAATGGATGATTACCTCGAGCAAAGAAAGCTATGATATCCTTCCATGGTCCATCATTGCAGAGAATATTTGCTCGAAGATGTCTCTTTTTACGGCCCCTTACATACTGGAAGAGCATAATCTTCTTTTTTTCTCAGTTCAGCCCACTGAATCTCAGCAGTCATCTTTGTGGTGAAGGAAGTATGGAAAACCAAGTTCATTGCTTGTCCTTATATAGGCAGAAGAGAACATACAAGTTCCAACGACTTCTTAAATATAGCCAAAAAATTAGCCTTGAAGAACGAGTCAAGTTTAACTATTTCATGCTTCATTTAAAGTATTTCAAATTACGAGAAATTTGAAAACTTTGAAGGGGGTCTTGTAGAAGCATGAAATATGCTAGAAAATTGTCTGCGTATTTTACAATCAAAACCCCCAATATGCATAAAGTTCGCGTAAAACAGAGCTAGTTGTTTGGCGTAAAATAGGGTTTCAGAGCTGTCCGCGTAAAACAGAGCTTCAAGCTATTTGGCGTAAAATAGGGCTTCAGAGCTATCCGCGTAAAACAGAGCTTCAAGTTTGTTTGGCATAAAATATGGCTTCAGAGCTGTTCGCGTAAAATAGAGCTTCAAAGCTATTTGGCGTAAAATAAAACTTCAGAGCTGTCAGCGTAAAGCAGAGCTTCAAGACTGTGTGGCATAAAATATGGCTTCCGAGCTGTCCGCATAAAGCAGAGCTTCAAGGCTGTGTGGCATAAAATATGGCTTCAGAGCTGTCCGCATAAAGCAGATCTTCAAGGCTGTGTGGCGTAAAATATGGCTTCAGAGCTGACAGCGTAAAACAGAGCTCCAAGGCTGTTTGGCGTAAAATAGAGCTTCAAAGCCGTCCGTGTAAAGCAAGGCTTGAAAGCAGTACGCGTAAAGTAGAGCTTCAAGGCTGTTCAGCGTAAAAGGTTGCTATACCTTCCTACGTAAAGTTTAAACTATGTTGTTTTTAATGCAGCATAAAGTTGTACGAGGAACTCTTCGTATTCTCTGACAAAAGAACCGCACGATGATTGAGAGGACGGCTGTGATGATAATTTTTGCATAGAGACCCAGGTTGTCATTTAGTGACATATTCTTGATACAAGTCATTTTTACGCATTCAAGGAATACGCTACCTATTCTACATTGACATAAATGAGTTTTTACGCTCAAGATAAGACAAAATCAGACGCCACATCAAAAGCTGTTTCTTGTACAGAGCTCGAGGCATATCTCTGCATTTAATACACGAGATGGAGGCATATCTCTGCATTTAATGCACGAGATTTTGTTCTATTTTTAAAATGACTGGGAAAGCTAAAACTGTGACTAATACGCTCACATCACCATCCTTGCATTTTATGCCAACCAGGCTATTTTCAACTATAGGAGTACGTCGTATGCTATCTCCTCGAAATACGCCAACTCGGCTATATTTGCAAAGGTACGTGATAAGGCTATTTAGCCCAGAATACGCTCAAGACCTCAGTCGTGAAGGATAATTGACTATTTTACGCTGGTTATCTATTTCATCAAGTTTTACGCAGAGGCAGTTACCCACGTGGCTTGAATGCAATGATCTTCTAGAAGAAGTTATACGCGTTACCTTATAAAGGGACACGTGTCATATGAAGATTCAGAAGATTATTGGAACGTGGGTAGTAGTTGTCATAACCGCAGCGTAAAAGATGCAATCTTCTTCACAGTTTGGTCTTTTACGCTAACAAGACAGCTATTTAGATTTTACGCCAACAAGACAGTTATTTGAATTTTATGCCAACCAGGAAGTTATTTGATTGATCTCTATAAATAGAGACCCCTGGTCACAGGATAAAGAATCAGAGAAGGGGGTTTTGGCTGACAACTTTGGCAACAAGAATTCAATCCTACTTGCAACTTTCCTTTGACTGGCTTTTTCCTTCAGTTCAGAGAAAGTTTGAAGCTTCTTCTACAGCACTTCTTCATCATCGTATAGTCCAAGGAACAAAGTGATCGACTGCAAATTAGACTTCCATAGCAATACTTTCCCAGAATTATTTTATTCTACTTAATATCCTCGTATAGGATTATTTGTACTTTTCTCTTTTCTCGTTTGTAAGCAAAAGTTTCGTATAAACATTTGTTTATCCAAACAACTACTAGTATTCGTGTGTGTTGGTGCAGAGCTGAACCTTAAGTCACAACTGTTGACATACGCGCGTACTAGTGCAGAGCTGAACCTTGAGTCACCGCTGCTAATCATGGGACAACCCATGGACCATCATATAGTTAGGGCGCATGCTAGGTTATCCTTCTTACATACCTAACTGTTTGATGCAAAGACAAACAAAAAATAGAACCTTTATGATTATACAAATTATTGCTAACTTGTGTGTTTGTTGCAATGATAATTGTTCAGCTGTGCGTATGGATCACTGAATAAGTGATCATTCATATTCCTTATGTTCCTTATCATAAATGTTAATACGATGTATCTATTTTACTTGAATATGCTGCTGTCCATGGAACTGAATTGAATAAGTCCACTAGATACACTACGGTCTTGACTGAGATGAATAGTCCACTAGAGATAGCTTATGTTCCTAAGAGTTAATGAATATGGCTCACGATATATGTTGCACACTGCACGATAGAATACTGTCCCTATAGCATGCTTGAATGTATTGAATATGCAAACTGATGCATGAAATAAACCTAGGTAAAAAGTAGCAAGATCACGAGTAATGTAATATTTTATCATAGGCTTACTTAGTGTTGGTTTTAGAGAGTGCTTCTTATGTTCGTTGTTTTTATACTCACTAGTAATTTTTCTAAAGTGCTGACCCCCCACCAGTTCTGTTCGCTGGTACTGGATAGTCCGAAGAAGCGATAGCTGAGCCTCATCCTCAACAGCCGGAGATCTGGGTCAATGCCTTGAGCCGTATCAAGATATTTTGAGCTATTTTGGTATAAAGGAATGTAATGTATGGAACGACGTCATTGTAATTGAGAGTAAGCTTGAGCGATTTGTAATCTAGGCAAGCACCGCTTGTAACACTTCTTGAATATCAATAAAGAGATTATTTTTTGTACCATTGTGTTCATTTACTTTTCTGCATTATTATGTCGATGCTTCCATCATTGAATAGCATATGTTGTTATTGTTCAAGCCTTGGCCTTGTGAAAGCGCAAATTAGGCTTCCACGAAATCACGCCCATGCAAGGATAATCCGTTTCGCAAGGCATTTGTAAACCCCCTCACACAAAATTTGGCCTACTTGGCTTAGATAGTGAAACTAGGGCTAGTTTGAATCCAAATAGAAATAGAACACAGTAGTTATTTAATTTTGTATTGTTTATGACACGTAGCGCACCTTACCGTTGCTTCAATAATTGGAGTACTACACTAGCCATTGCCTATCTACAAATTTCACAACCTCATCCTAGACATGGTCGCCTACTATTCTGACCTTTGTGTAACTTATAATATTGCTTTCTTGTGCTATATTTTAGCCTCACAATTAACGTCGCGGACGTTATTATTGTAATTCTAAATAAATACGACTATGTACCCTTGTGCGTTCCAATCGAAATTGGAGACACAATCTTAACCATTTTATATAACCCAAATTTTACTAATATTCTATAGTGTACCCTCTACGTCCCTGACACTTGTGTTCCACCTAATTTTATCTCCATGCACTCCTAATTAAATCCAGAACACCATGCGCGGTAATTTTAATTAATTTAATCCCAATTTCCATCTTTGTGCAAATTTTCCAATTGTTGAGCACTTTTATGCAAAAGTGCATTGAGGTGTCCACACCATTGGGCAATACGTGAAGAAATCCAATTTTCTCTTCACGTGGATTTTTTCGTAATTTTTTGGGATGTGCAACGCGCGCAACATCGCCCCTCGTGTAAACCTAGCCCTTGTATTTAAATAATGTAATTTACAGCCCTTCAAACACCCCATGGCAAGCCCAAGGCCAACCCAAGAGGATGTTGACCAAGTCAAAATATTCCTAGGTCAAACCAACCCAAACCCAAACTTCTACATGTATAAATATACTTTTTCTATTTTCTTCTTCACCTAAAATCAAATCCCAAACCAAACCTAAAGGAATCCCCTAGCCGACCACCTCTCTCCCCTACTGTTCATCTTCCTCTTGTGCATCCCTACCTCACCGGAGCACCTCGGCCAAAGTTGCCCCAACCTCCAGACACGATGACTGAACCACCTCTCCTCGAACCCGCCGGACTCGTCATCACCATTGCCATTGCCCTAACCTTCTTCCTCCTCTTCTTCCTATCTTTCCGCCTACCGGAGTCGACACATCACCCCGTCTGCACCACCGCATCATCATCCCCACTGCCAACTCGATGACAGCCCTTCCCCGGTGATCATCCGCCTGGCCGCAGTCCCGCCACCATTCCCTTTTCCTCGCGCGTTCCTCATCTCCCCCGCCTCGTTCCTTGTGGAGACCCGACTCCACGACGCCGGAGCAGCAACACCGCCTCCGCCATCCCGTCCCCGGATCACGAGCCTTCATCTCCCCGACGACCATGAACCCCCATGACCGTCGAGTCCTCCCCCCCATCATCAGAGACTCCTCGATCCAGTTCCTCGCGGCCAACTAGCCGACCTTCTCCCGCTGGACGACTGCACAGCGTCGGAGAAGCCGACCGTCGACCTGCCGTCCCCATCTAGTCGACGACCTCGACTGAACTCAACGCCGCCATCCCGGTCATCCTTCCTGCCACCTTCGACTGAACTCGTCAGATTTTATCAACCCATTCTCAGCCACTCGCTCATCGCCGTCTCCTTCGAGCAGTCCCCGCCGGAGCAGCACCCCGCTGTCCTCCTCGCCAAACCCTCCAACTCTGGCAGCCCTGCCTCCTCCTCTTCTCCTCGACCTCAGCCCCTGCTCCCTGTCCTCCTCCTCCTTCTGGTCGGACACCCACCGGTCGGAGTTCAGCAGCTCAACACCCATCGTCAACATCACCATTACTACAATTATCATCTCCAACATCATCACCATCACCACCATTACAACCACCATTATCGTAGCCAGCCGTTATCATCACCTCCTTATCATCGTCATTATCATTGTCGTCACCATCAACCTATCATCATTATCATCGTCCTTGTCATCACCACTGTCCACGTCATCGTCTTCATCGTCATCACCCCCATCATCATGAGCATCAACATTATCATCTTCCCTATCATCGTCTCAGCATGGTCATCATCATCATCTCATCATTGTCGTCATCATCATTAGCATCATCGATATCATCATTACCTACATCCTCCCCATCATTACCATCATCCCAGCCACCACCTACAGCATCCTCCTCACCTCATCACCTAATCACCCTAGTCAGTATCACCCTTAACCATCACCCTTAGCAACCTCAATCATCGTCATAACCCTTCTCATCATCGACATTATAGACCCGTCACCCTTGCCTGACAACCCGCAGCAGTCGACCCGATTTTCGTACCTGTGCACGCTGACCCCGAAGATCTGTTGGATTTACCTGCGCGACATCCGGAGCTGGTTAAGGGTACTACACAGCTCTCTTGCCAGGCAAGTATATCTTGTCTTTGTTGTACTGTTTAAATTTTGTATTATTATTTGCATGTTTATATTTTATAACTATGCACGTCCGAGAGAGACTCGGGTGCAGTCAACGAATGCGTTGACATTAGGACTTGTGTTTGACCTAGTGTCTAGTAGACCCACCTAAAGTTGTGGAGTTATTGTTATGACTCCCCAGGCCTTGACACGTATTATTACACGTCACAGAGTGAGTTCATGTAGGGACGCATTCCTCATACTCGACTGGCCATCGGTGTGAGCAACACGTGTAACGGTATTTAGCTTAATGTTTATTTCCTTAGAGACTTGCATTATTGTACGAGATATCCACGTCGTGTTCACGACTTGTATATCTATATTGGGCGGGGAGAACGACTTGTAGGCGTATGGGGCACCCACTTTCTCTATGCAGATTCTACACTCGACGGAGTGATATGGACGTTATATATTATGCAGATTTCACGTTCTTCGGAGCGATATGGACGTTATATACTATGCTGATTCCCCGTTCTTCGGAGCGGTAGGACGTTATTATATTACAGTACGCCCTTGTATTGGGGGCATATATGGCATATACTAGCAAGTCATGCCGATTGGTAAATTACGTCAGCATATGTCTAGCCTACACTTTCCCATACACTCAAGTTGTCCTCAAGTTGCATTTCACATAGATGGTTAGGTCACCCTTGAGTTTTTACAGTATTTACTTTATGGCATGCTTTTATGTATCTTGTTATGTCCCTCTGAGGACCTGGCCCTTTCCAGGTGTATTGTTCATGAGTATTCGCAGGAGCGCAGATTCGGACTTGCTACGTATATTGCGATGAGGTCTTCTCTTCGAGCCACGTAATTTTTAGATATGGTACTTATATTGTATTTATCTTATTTATTCTATATTTTTCATACCCCAGTCCCAAAAATACGTAGGACTAGGACACGTAAGCATGCCAGTCGCATGGATATGGCAACTCCAATATATGGAAACCAAATCCATACGTACGCTGTAATATGAATATCAAATCCACAAGTGGTATAAAATGTAATACAAGTCCCAGGATAAAATCTAAATTTCATCCACCAAAATCATATAGAAATAAATAACCAGTATCTATGAAACTAGATCTCAATAAGAAGTATCTAAGGATGATAGTTGGATGGAAACAAAACCACTACCAACTCGAATATAAGAGCAAATACAATATCAGTACAACACAATAAACACAATATAAGAATACCAGCTATCAATCACGGACTCGAAGAGAAGACACCCTCGGATCACATGTCACCATCCAAATCTGTATTCCTACAAATACTCAAGAACAGATACACCTGGCAGAGGACCAGGTCCTCAGAGGGACGTAACAAGATACAGAAAATATGAGCCAATTTGAATACAGTAAACATGCATCATATTTGAAAATAGATAAGTACGCTGTACAAGACAATCTATATGAATGCAAATGAGGACAACTTTTAGACGTATGGGCAAGGGTAGGCTACTCGATCTAATCCTCACAACCTCACGCTCGTCAGTGGACATCATCAGCCGACATACCGTAGGGGTAGCGACCCTCGGACTCCATCAATCGACATACCGCGGGGGTAGCGACCATCGGACATGACCCACCATAGTGCGTGCTAGTGACTACGGTGTTACCAGAGTGGTTAAAAGCCCATATGCCTAATGATTGTCCTCTATGATACTAAGTGCCATGTGTGTGTCAACATATCTAATACATAGTAATGACTGAAAGAAAACTACACATGCAAGAATAAACAAAAATGCAATAAATATACAGAAATATACTTTTCATGCAAAATACTGTAAGCAATTTGGCAAGGTATCTTGCCTGGTAAGAAAGTTGCAAGGTGTACTATCCAGAAGTCCAACACACAGGATCAAAAGCTATGGCCGCAAAACAAATATCTTCGGATGCTGAAATAAACATCACCAACGTTCCCAGAATAAGCAAAATAGCTAAAAAGTACTTCCTTTTCGTCCAATTTGGACACAGGGGCAAAACGACAATTTTGGATAAAAGTGGGGTCCACCTGTGACCCACTTTGCACCAAAAAATGTGCTGAGGGTAACAGTCTCTAAATGGGACAAATTATAAGTCAAATAACTCTAAATATCAATACGAACCCAACGATATGTCAAAATATAGATTTCGATGAGCCGGACACAATTTCGTCCAAAAAGTCAACTGTGGGGCCCGCCAATTGGCAATTTGGTCAACCATCTCAGAATTGCGTGAAAATTGGGTCACAGGACCAGCGCGTTACCACGAGTCCATTGACGCAAGTTTCGTCGTAATCTGACAAGGGTGCACAAAATACGCACGAGTTCTACAAAAGTTGCGATACGAGGTGTGTCCTCGGATACGGCCTGAGTCTGGCGCGCACACGCGTCCGAATCATTTCCCACAAATTTTTATGTGTCCGGTTACGCTGCGTACACCGTTCGGTACACTTGGTACACGGCGGGGCGGTCCCGTTTGGCGGGGCACGCTCCATTTCATAACTTTTAGAATTCAGGAAAAGGTGGGTTCGTGGGATTTTGTGACGAATTTAATTCTGTCCACAACAGCTAATAAACTAGGGTTATTAACAGAAAATAAACTAGGTCAAGTGTTCTACACATACCAAAAAGAATCACCGAATTCGGATCTCTGTGGTGGGAGATACGAACTCGGCAACATGGGTGATCACCGCAGTTTTCTGCGATCCCAGAATTTGGTCTGCTCGTGCCAACTTGGGCGCTATTTTCACCTATGGGTACACGTTGTTCAAGGTCTGCTATTATACAAATATGGGAGAGGGTTAAGGGGTGAGCATACCGGTGAAGACGGAACAGCGTTTGGTTGAGCGAGTCGACGGAAAATAACTCCAGAACGAAGGTACCTCGTGTGGAAATCTGCAGTGCGCGAGGTCGGGGTCGTCGGGATGGTTTGGACGGCCTGGCGGGGTTCTCTGGCTGCTGTGGCGGCTCTAGATGAGAAGAGTGGGTCTGGAGATTTTAGGTTTGGGTTTTATGAAATTATATATATATATATATATATATATATATATATATATATATATATATATATATATATATATATATATATGATAGGAAGAGTGAAGGGATGGGTCCGCGTGAAAGAGGGGGGGGCGCTGTGTTTACAGCCGGGTTCTGCTAGTTTTGCTAAATGGTTTCCTTGGTTATGGGGTCTTTAAGTTGGCTGTGCTTTGTGGGAAGGAATTTCAAGTGGTTTGCTTAAGTTGGCTTCTAGTTTTGCTAATGCAAGTTTCTAACTTGCTAGTTGGAAGTTGCTAAGTGGAATAAAGTTCGTATTATTAGTATTATTATTATTAGTATATTATTAATTATTTCTTTATACTTTTTTTTCTTTTCTTTTCTTTTCTTTTCTTTTCTTCTTCTTAAATATATATATACATATATATATTTATATATATATATATATATATATATATATATATATATATATATATACTCATAAGAAATTTATAGATTAGAATAATGCACACCGTTAGGCTAGCAACTGCTCAAGGGGTCACCTACATGAAATAAATTTCAAAAAATTCCTAATGGTCCCATAAATCCTGTTAAGTGCCCGAACACCTAAAATAAAAATTATTAAAAATCTATTTCTTCTATTTAGCCCTAATTACTACAATTTAAATTATTAATTAATAAATAAAAAGGGTATATACGATTTTTAGGAAGGGGGTTTTACAATATTCTAGTTCGGCAGTGGATTTGTTTCCATCTGACTGTCACATTTAGATACTTTTCATAGAGATCTAGTTTCATTGCTACTGGTCATTTAATTATATTGATTTTATGGATGAGATCTAGATTATACCATGTGACTTGTGATGGATTTATACCACTGATGAATTTTTATTCATATTACAGCGTACGTGTGTTATGGTTTCCATATATTGGAATGCCATATTCATACGGCTGGAATGCTTATGTGTCATAGTCCTACATATTTTAGGACTGGGGCATGACAGCATTAAGCGAGGAAGATCGGTCCCTTGCGGGAACGGGGCATGAAATTAATGTAGAAACATGAAAAATCTCTCCATGTGCTCCATTTTACAGTTAAAAAATAAGCAAGAGATGCATAAAAGGGGTGGACGCATAATACCCTTAGATAAATGACACCCGAGACGCATGCCGCCCTTTAGCACATCGTTCCTACAGTCACATCATAGCATTTATGACCCTGACAAAACAGACAGTCATCCTGACCGCCTCGAATCCTGCATCGAGGATTAAAATCTGGGCTGACGGCTTCGTCATAATTACTTTTTGTAGTATACAGTTGTTCAAACGCCACGGATGCAGAAGGCGATAAAAATTCATGTGTCTCTGGCCCAATGCGTTCCAGACTTCATGTGTTCCATGCGTCTCTGGCCCAATACGTTCCAACTAACAAGATCTTTCTGTTACAACTAAAAAGATCTTTATGCGGTTGATACGAGCTACGCGTCCAAACGACTAAGTCGCACATATAACAGGCTGAAACAACCTCGAGATCTCATCAACAGTAAATCCTAATCAAGCTCACATAGCAGCTTCATAGTGACATGCGGCCACAGTTGCAACCGCATTTCGTGGAAAGAACCCTATGAGGTCATCAAACTGGGGCACATGCGGCATCTATAGCATGAAATTATAGAACAACTATAAATAACAGGGTACTACCCCCAAGCAAGAAGCTGGCTGGCTATCTGCAAATCAATACTCAAAGGAGAGAGAAGAGCTTCCGTATCGGAACATCAACGGAGTAAAGAGAGTTCCACACTCCTAACCCTCCATCGTCACCCCCCAGAAAATAAATTTGTTATTGTCTCCTAGGACCCTTCTTTGTATTTTCTTAGTTTGTTAAATCAAATCTAGTTCTTCCAGTTCTTGTTTTGATATTAAATGGCAAACACGATGGCGACTCTGCCAGGAACTTTCTTCTCCTCTGTTGATAAGTTGGTGACGCAGTCCGATGCGATCAAGCTCGGCTCGACACAAAAAATGCTGGTGGTCCGCTTCGACCAGCAAGTGTTGGAGGACATGCTCTTCGGAGACAGCACGAGTCCTTCTCCGAGGTAAGCAAAGCCCAAGAAGACCCTCAGGACATGGGTGGCAAAGGCCTCGGAGCCTCGCCCAACTACGGAGCGTGAGCTCCCCGTCTCTCTCCATGTCGCAGGGACCGCACATCATGCGGCCACTGTCTATGCGGCAGCCTCTTACAGCCAAAATGGTGCACCCACTCGAAGACCCGCATAACATGGGTGGCCAAGGCCGCTGCGCCCCACCCAGCAGCAGAGTAGACGCTTCCAGCCTCTCACTCTATTGCCCATGACGGTCGTCGAACGAACACCCATAATCTATACGACATCCCGGGCTAACGCAAAGACTGTTGAGCTCCCAGACTCTGGAAGAAAAAAATACTACAATGCCAGACGTCCTGGTGCCGAGGCAGCTTCTATGCGGCCAAGGAGGAGGCCACATAAGACTACCATGCACCATCAACTCATAACTGCAGACAGCAGGCCGCATTCGGACCCAATAGCAACAGAACCTCAGTTTTTGACTGTATCTCATACAGAACATATCCTATGCGACCCACGGAGAATGGTAAAAATCCAAAGCTGGACTCTTCATACTACGCGCCTGCGGTAGCTAAGCAGAAGAAATCCAGAGCAGTGTGAGCACGTCAAGCTCAAGCAACTGCTCATTACGGCCGACCGCCAACAGGCATCGCTAGTCATTACGCGAGCCTCTGACCAACAGTTGTACATTACTGACCCATACGTCCAACCTACAGGGACCAATGGACAGGGTCGGTCTCAAATATTTTTGCCAATACCTCGGGGCAAGTTCATGAACGAACCCCAAGCCAGGGAGAAAACACAGCATCTGCACATCCGTGTGCCTGGGATACACGGACTCAAAAAGAGGACGCAAAGGTGAAACACCATTCGCATAATTTACGTGACGTAAATACTCACAAACACAAAGCAAGGAAAAAACAATAGCGTGCGACATTCCCTCTCCGAGGCACAGCTGCACCAACATCATTATCAATTGCTGCTGCAATAAACCAGCAGTACTCACTGATAGGCAGTCGGCCTTCCAGTGACTGCATCAGAAAGCACCTACCCGACAGCAACCCGGAGATCAGGTGCAAGTATCAGATTAGGAGGAGTTGTTATTCGCCTCATGCTACTCAACTGGAAAGCTTCTCGCCGCCAAGAAAAGAAGGCAGTTAAATACCTCCAGTCCGGCGCTCTTTACCACGGCATCGTGAAGGCGATTACCCGGAGGGCTGACGACGGCACCCGCGGAAGGCTTCTTCCAAGGCACCCGCTTAAGGAAGAAGTTGTCAACCCCTGGAGGTAGGTCTTCCTCAGAACCTCTGGGGGTGGCCCAAGCTGGGGGTAGTGTCCCCCTGGACGTACGCAATAATCCGACATTCCAAAGAGACAACAATTCTTAATGAACGAACTCCGAGATCCCAAAGGGTAGCTACTCCCACTAAGATGACACAATCTTCTACGCTGGGGTAGTATCCCCTCTGAATCTAAGAAAGATACAGCGGCTCCCACCCTCCTTGAAGACTACTCACTATAAGCGTATGAAACAGGGAGCACGATATCTACTGCCCTTCCATTTCTTCCCGTGTGAGGACGATGGCCGGAGACGACCATGAAGTCCCCAGTGACCGACAGCGCCTCGAGATGCTCGAAGCCATAATGTATACAATGAGTGCATCAATGCAAGCCTTGACCCAGACAATGCAGGAGATCAAGGCAAACATGGCCTCTCAGCCAGTAAGAGCCTCCGGACAAGCAACCTGGACCCCGGGACCAACGGGAATTTAAACAAGACTGTCTCACCAGCGGGCGGTGATACTCTCCAACGTGGCTTGTCGGCGCCTTCGGCAGAAGATGAAGCTAAGGAAGCAAGGAGGGAGGTTCGGGAACTTTGGGCTCGCCTAGACACCATGAGGAATCGGGACTCACTCCGTGATCTCGGGGTACAGCAACCATACCCGATAGAGTGGAGAGATGTACCGTATCCGCACAAGTACAAGCCCATCAACATCAACATGTTTGATAGGAAGTCCTCCCATCGAGATCACCACGGGACACTTACCCCTCAGTGATGCTATCCTTACCAAGCTCTTCGTCGGGTCATAGACGGGGGTAGCTTTAGACTGGTTTTTCAGCCTCGAAGATAACTGTATCTCATTGTTCGACGACCTCAAGCATCTGTTCCTTAACAGATTCTATTAGCCAGGAAATGATATGACGATGTCTTCTCTGATGGACGTCGCCCAGGGAAAAAAGGAACTGACACAAAACTACATCAAACTGTTCCGACAGGCCGCGGTAAGGTTACCTCCTGGCAATCCTGAGGCCACACTTATGGAGATGTGCCGAAAGAACATGCTCCCGCAGCCAGCCTCTAGATGGACGAGATCCAGTTCAAAGACTTGACAAAGTTTATTGTTAGTGTTGTCAACACTAAGAAGAAGTTCAAGGACACTCGGCACTTGAGGATCCACATCCCTACTGTTGAGGAAAAGGGCAAACGATCCAGCAACAACAGAAACAACAACAATAATAGCGGCAATAGCAGCCGCGATAGAAAGGAGAAACAGTCTATGGTTGCTACCTTGTCCAAGAAGCCTGCCCAAAACCCGGTAGAGCATCCAAAACCAAAGGAGACTTACACTTTAGATTTACGGATGTCAAACCCATCTTCGATATGTTGATGCAATGAGGCAAATTTTGGCTCCCCGACGTCAGACGTCAGCCTAAGATGGCGGAGATTGCCAACCCAAAGTACTGTCACTTCCACCGCTACGTCCATCACCCGATGTAGGAATGGTATACCGTGAAGTGGTACATCCAACGTATGCTAGAAACCAAGGCTCTTTTCCTAGACTTCGATGACGTGACGGTCGCCGCCAATATGGTGTCCCTCCAATTTGGCAACTTTCCACCGACGGAAGCCCAAGACGGAGTAGTCCTTGTCCCTAAGGTGACTATGGAAGCTGTCAACCTTACATCAAATCGAGACCAGGTGGCCGGGCTAATACATCTTGCAATACCACGTGGGGAGGTCATGTGGGTCCATCCCGACCTCGTGCTAGACTTGACACAGCTTGCGGCATCCTCCACTGCCAAGTCTAAAGGCAGGAAATCTAAGACCTGTTACACAGTTTCCTTCTCGGCTGAAAAGCTGGCAGCAGGTACAACAAGGTCAGGTGCAATATACCAATCGATGAACGATGATACGCCCTCAGTTTTTGCACCTACCACCACTGTTCCTGGGCCATCTTATCCCCCACCGGTGGATAAGTCCAAACAGAAAGAGACGTGCTTCGATAAACTGTTGCACAAGGGTGCACCACAAGAGCTGGAAAGGCCCTATAATTTTGACATCTTAGCACAAATTGCCACTATTTGAGCTTTGGCGGCTCTCTAAAGACACTCGGGATGCTCTGAGTGAGGCACTACAGAATGCTGATGTTTACCTGGTGCAAGTCAAGCCTCCAACCGAAGATCCTGCTGGTAGTCCATATTGCAACAATGCCATGGATGCAATAGCCAATATCACCTTCTCGCAACAGGATATGTTGCTCCTGTACTATACAGAATATATTGGCGATATCAAGGTGAACTGAATGCATATTAACCTAGGATAGTCGATCAGCATCATCCTGAGAAGTTTGCTTCAGACCCTGGGGATCCCGATGCATTGTCGGGAGGCTACCAATACCGCCATCAGTGGCTTCAACAAGGGGAGGAGCTACCCTCTGGACAAAATCTGCCTAAAATGCCAGATCTACGACTTAAAAATAGAGGTCACCTGCTACGTCATAGACATAGATATGTCCTACAACATCTTGTTGGGGCATCTATGGATACATGAACATAGGATCGTGCCATCCACCCTCCACCAGTGCCTAAAATATATAGACGAACACAGTTTCGTCAAAACAGAGTTCGCTGACGTTGATCCACTTAAGGGCATCGAGATCTACTACTCCGACTCGATCCTCTATAAGAAATTCCACCAAGATGAAGGTGGCAACGAGGCCGACGATGAAGCCAAGGCCACAACACCACTCGAGGAGCCTATGAGAATCCGCCTCAAGGATCTCACTCCTGATGTGGCTGAGCCCGTCATCATCAAGGCACTTGAATCTCCGGTACCTTCGGTGTCGCCAGAACCATTGGTCGTCCGCCTTCGTTGGCCGAATCAACCACCAAAAGGAGATTTTGCCCTATCTACGCCCTCAGAACCAATGGTCGTTCGCCTTCACAGGCCGAGTCGACCACCCAAGGAAGACACGATCGCGACCGCGACTTCCTGACCTCTGGTGGTAAAATTACACAAAAAATTACCAAAGTCGTCGCTTACGCTGGGGGTAGCCAAGAAAAAGGATGATCTGGAGAAATATATATCCGCCAGTGTGAACATCCGTTCCCCTGACGATGTAATCCCGCCGGAAGAGATACCTTATTTCCATAATAAAAAACTATCTATGAACTACTCGGAGCGTATGCATATAAGTACACTCTACTCCCTGGAGTACGTTCTGGGCCTTCATTTGTACACACAAGTGACTACTACCTGTATCGTGCACCGGCTTCGCTCTAGTCATGATTCTTATTTTTTAGTCCCACCCAGAAATAAGCGAGATAAGATCATCATCTTCCGCAGAGTGGAATGCCCCCAGTCATTCATCCCAAATAAAGCAGAACTAGAATCCGAGTTAGGCATAATGCCACTCTACCGTACAGCTCACAAGCTTCACATCTTATCCAAAAGATGGGATACAACCTGGAGGTCACTGAAGGATTAAATTACAGCAAAGGCCGAAGGTCGCCTTTACGACTTCCCTCCCCCGCGGGCAAGCCCGAGGATTACTATTATAAGACTAAGCATGGATTAGGATATGTAATGCCTCCTATAACTCCCGAGGGCTCAGATAAAGAAGACAAGGAGCGCTCGTACTCTTCAGAATTGTTAGCCGGTGACTCCGAAGTCAGCATCGGGAACATGCTCAGACAAACACTGTCCTCCAACATGGTGTCTACCAACCTTGAGGAAGACAATGAGGATCCACCCGAGCTCTTTGAGATAAAACCTTGGGCCCAACACCTGGGTTCATAATGGGAGATATGATTTGAGAAAAGAGAACCTCTTACCGAGGACAGTTGTATAAGTCAATCTAGGTAGCGAGACCTCCCCAAAGCCTATCTTCGTCAGCAAAAGTCTGCCCGAGGGAGCCGAGAATCCCTATTTTAACTCATCAGGAAATACATTGATATCTTTGCTTGGAGTTACAAAGACAAGTCAGGATTGGACCCCCAAATCGCGGTACACAAACTCAACATCCAACCAGACGCCAAACCACTCAAGCAACAACAAAGAGGGTTCCGGCCAGATGTGACGGATTCTATCAAAGCTGAAGTCAACAAGATGATAACTAGTGGCTTCATACGTGAGGAACAACACCCAGACTGGGTAGCAACATTGTGCCCGTCATTAAGAAGAATGGTAAGATCCGAGTCTTCCTTGACTTCTGTGATCTAAACGCAACATGTACCAAAGATGAATTCCCTCTTCCAATCACCGACGTAATGATCGATAACACTTATGGCTTCGAGCGCATGTCCTTCATGGATGGCTTCTCAGGCTACAACCAAATCAAGATGTTTCCCGACGATGAGAAACATACGTCATTCCGGACCCCGATAGGCATATAATGCTATAATATATTGCCTTTCAACCTGAAGAACACATGTGCTATATATCAGCGAGCTAAGAGCACCATTTTTCGTGAGCAGCTGCGCAAGATGGTAAAAAGCTATGTCGATGACATCGCCGTCAAGAGTCGCTCCAAAGATGATCACCTCCAAGATCTGAGGACTGTGTTCGACTTAATGTGCGCACACCGCCTCAAGATCAACCCTACCAAGTCTTTTCTAGGAGTCTCCAACGACAAATTCCTCGGTTTCGTCATCACTTCCCGGGGTATTCACATAGACCCCGGCAAGACCAAGGCCATCCTGGAGATGAATCCGCCAAGGAACCTCCGGGAACTCCGCGACCTCCAATAGAGATTATCATACATCAGGAGGTTCATATCAAACCTCTCTGGACGTTGTCGACCGTTCACACAGCTCATGAAGAAAGGTGTCTCATTTGTTTGGAATGAAGAGTGCCAACGAGCATTCTACAGCATCAAAGAATACCTATCAAACCCTTCTGTGCCGGCAGCCCCGGTCATGGGAAAGCCATTCCTGCTCTATGTACGGGTGATGGATTACTCTCTCGGTGCCATGTTAGCCTAGAATAGTGATTCGGGTCACGAGCATGCTATATACTACCTCAGCCGGATAATGGTCGGTCCAGAGCATAGGTATACCGCTATCGAGAAGGAGTGCCTTGTGCTGGTATTCGCCATCCAGAAAATTTGACACTATGTGACTGGACAGACCATTCATGTAATCTCATGAGTCGACCCCCTCAGGGTCCTCATAACCAAACCTGGGACACTCAGCTCCCATTTGGCTACCTGGACAATACTATTATCTCCATATGATATGTTATTCGTCCCATAGAAGGCCGTCAAGGGTCAGGCATTGGCCGATATTCTGAAAGCCCACCTGTCACCCCCACTTTTTGGATTAAGGGTATTTTTGTCTTTCCGTAATTAATGAGTAAATGATTGCATGATAATTGATTATTCTCAATTTTCGGTGATTTCAATTTGTTGCACCTCACCGTCGTTTTGAATTTTGAACCCCACTTGTATTCACTTTTATTAAATTGATTCATAAGTCGAACTTGTACAACCTTTCATTGTTTAGACACCTTGGTGCAAGAGTACATTGAGGTATCCCTTCCGTTGAACGATACGTATATAAACCCAAATTCTCCTTTAGGTGTAAATTCCATAAATTCTTAGGAGTGTGTAATACAACATCAAAATTCCTGAACCATGGTCTCAGACCATCGAACCAATGCATCTTAGCAATTTCTTTATTAAAATTTCAACCATTGTAATACCCATGAGAAAGCCCAATTCCAGGAAGGCCTTGACCAAACCTAATTCTAGGTCAACCCAAAGTCTACTATGATCATATATATACATAAGTATAGCTTCCTTATTCTTTTCAACCAAAACCTAATACACCCCCACCCGACCATCTCAACCCCCCCCCCCCCCGACTTTACTGTTCCTCATCGGACACCCGCCGAGCGCCGAGCGCTGAACGCCGGACACCCGCTGTCCCCGAGTGCTGAACGCCGAGCGCCGAGCGCTGAACGCCGGATACCCGCTGTCCCCGAGCGCTGAACGCCGAGCGCCGAGCGCTGAACGCCGAGCCCCGAGCCCCAGCGCTGAGCGCTGCCGACCGAGAAGTTCCCACGGAGACCGATGCAGCCGACCGAGAAGTTCCCGCGGAGATCGACGCTGCCGACCGAGAATTCCTGCGCGGACTGACTGCTCGACGACCGGAGTTCGACGACCGACCCTGCACATCGACCAGCCTTCCCTGTTCATGACCATCGCCTCGTAATCGTCATCGTGCCGAGCGCAGGTTAGATCCTGTCCACGTTCCCATCATTTTCTGCGATGATATACAAGTAACTAGGGACGTATATATATACGTACTTGCATACGTATTGGTATATTGGTGTATATATATAATGTTTCCAACTAATATCTATATACTTGTGTATAAGTAATGTGTAGGTATTCCCTAGTATATCAATACGTGTATTATAATCATAATTAATGTAGGTTAATATATATACCTACGAACCGTATAATGCTCAATTAGGTTAATACACTTATACATATCTATTATAAATATAATTAATTAGTATGATGAGAGATTAGTTCATATTAAGTCCTATGTATCACATGTCCAAGATGTCTTGATTGTGACCACGGATACCCCGTAGCTACATCTACCTGTGACCATGTAGCATGATAGTAGACTGCCATATGTACACTGACGTACTGGCAAGACCGTACCATTGACTGTCTGTTATGCACAGCAATTACAGACGCGACCCCTAGTATGATCCTTGATCATTCTGTTGATCGTGTATTAGTGTGATGTCTGATGCAGTATTGTGTTTATGATATATCTATAGGACTGTTGGATCACTCAGACGGTACCTTGGAACCCGGACTTTGGTATTGCCAGCTAAGGACCACAGGCGAGTACATTCTCTGACAGTTTCTATTATGTTGATTATCTCTATAATTCTTGTTGTATAGCGTACATGACTCTGACACAGTTCTTTACACGAGTTGGCATCATTGAGACCTGTCACGAGGAGTCATGATTGGAATCCATCGTGCTAGCTGGGGAGAAACGGGGAAGTATTAGTAGTTTATGTGATCATACCCAACTTACATGCAGCATTAGCTCACCCACATTTCACGTCGGTGCAGCCTTACCCTTACATGCCTCATCACTGTTACATTCCGGTTAGCCTGACCTGTTGGGGATGATCGCTAATCCATGTAATAAGTCATATAACCCAAGCCGATCACATAATATACTGATGTTTCACACACTTAGTTAGATGATTCTTGACATGTATCTTGATAGATTGATCTTGTATTTCCACATGTTCTAGTTGTTGTTCTTACATACCTGTTCTTCGTACTTGCGTACACTTGTAGTTTTATTTCTTGTCAGATGCATATTGATGATGATGTTCCAGTATTATTCCAGCATTTCTTATTTCAGTATCTTATTTCCAGTTATTCATATCTGTCTTGTATTTTTTTACACTGTGTTATAGTTTTTGTCAATATATGTGGAACTGCTGTTAGAGGTGTATTTTCGTTCCAATCCTGACTGGATATTTTTTCTAGAGAATCTTGAGGATTTCTGTACTACGCACTACGGACCAGGTATAGAAGCAGACTATGCACCAGAGATCCTAGAAGAGACTATGCTTCTAAATGAGACTTTGCCTACAGCTATTTAGATAGTATTTATTTATGCTTGAGACTTATGGAGGATATTGCAGTTTATGTTTAGACTTATGTTAAGTTTAATTGAAGACTTGTGTTGGACAGTTAGACTGTGAGTATCTTTATGTTTGAGACATGGTGTTTAACTATGTCATTTCCTTTTATCTTTTATCGTGCCTTATAGTTGTGGTGATTGAGTTATATTATGAGATTATGGAGATGTATATTATTGACAGGTATTTAGTTGTCTAGTATTACTGTAACCTTGACAGCGTTCTACCGCTGATACTGCGGCGTAGGCTGGACGTACCCACGCTCTCGTGCCCCTATACCGGGTGCGGGTCATGACACCACCCGGGGTTAGAAAGATCAAAGCTCTATGAAGAGATTCCAAACGAAGTGGCAGACGCCAATGTCACCTCACACAAAGCGGTTTGGCGAATGTTCTTTGATGGTTCTTCAAGAACAGGGCCCAAAGGCAATATCATCGCGGGGGTCAAAATAGTGTTGATCTCCCCATACAGCCTCGTCATCAATCGCGCACTCTCTTACGGAACCATGCTCCAATAATGTGTCAGAGTACAATGCCCAAATCATCGGACTCCAGCTCGCCAAACAAGTTGGGGTAGAGTACTTGAAAGCCTACGACGATTCTCAGCTAAATGTCAACCAAGTTCGGAGAGTATATGAAGTCTGAAATGAAGACTTGATCCCATACCACCAAGCTGCATACAGCATCATCGCAATGTTTGAGATATTCTTTATTGAGCATGTCCCTTGGTTGCAAAATATTTAGGCAGACGCTTTAGCCGACCTTGTTGCTTCCTTGGCAGTCCTAGACAACACCTATCAGCTAATCACAGTGATCGGTCAAGAGCTGGTCTATCCCAAAAGTAACCTATGTTTATGCCTCAGCTATGCAACGGAGGTCGATACCGATAATCAAGATGGAGGCTTCCATTCATCGACTACGCAGTCTATGAAATTCTTCCTGAAAATCCAAAAAAAACTACTTTAATCAGAAGACGCTCCCTCCATTTTTATTACGACACGAAAAACAAAATATTGTACCTTAGGTCCTACGACAGCCTTCTTCTCTGATGCCTGTCGAACGTAGAGGCAAAATAAGCCCTCTGTGAAGCTCACGACTGTGTTTGCGGGGTGCATCAACCCAGTCCAAAGCTACAGGATCGTCTTCGGAGAATGGGCTACTATTGGCCGGCGATGGTATCATATGCTGTTGATTACGCAAGAAAGTGCCAAGCATGCCAAATCTACTCGAACTTCATCTACCAGCCATCTGGATTCCTATACCCAACGGTAGCCTTTTGGCCGTTTGAGGCATGGGGAATGGACATCATTGGGCCAATCGGTCCGCCATCATCAAAAGGATATCGGTTCAACCAGGCGATCGCCGACTACTTCTCCAAATGGGCGAAAGATGTTCTGCTCGCTGAAGTCAAAAAAACAAACGTGATTAACTTCGTCAAGCTTCACATCATATATCGCTTTGACTTGCCGTATAGGATCGTCCACGACAATGGTCCACAATTTGCAAGTCACATCTTATATCGGTTTTGTGATAAGAACCGAATCCAAAACATAGCCTCCACGACATACAACCCTGCAGCAAATGGTCTAGCAGAAGCGTTCAACAAAACCATCATTAAGATCCTCAAGAAATTTTTTTCTTCCAACAAATATGACTGGAATAAGAAGCTGGATGAATGTCTCTGGGCCTACCGAACAACAGTCCGGACAGCTACTGGAAATACGCCATTCTCCTTGGTATACGGAAGTGAGGCGGTACTCCCGCTGGAGATCCAAATCCCTTCACTAAGAGTAGATCTCTCCAACCAACTAACCACGGATGACAACTATCGTCGACGGTTGTAGGAGTTGGAAGCACTCGAAGAGAAAGGGCTCTTAGCTCTACAACACCTAGAGCTGTATCAAGCGCGTCCCTCTGAAGCCTTTAACAAACGGATAAAATATAGAACATTTCAAGTGGATGACCTCGTCTTAACAGTAAGAAGATCGATGGTTATGAATCATAAGACGGTCGACAAATACCAACCTAAATGGGAGGGCTCGTTCGTTTTGGAAACCGTATTTTCCAACGGCGCATACCGGCTAGCAAAACCCAACGATAACTTGCTCCTGATGCCTATCAACGACAAGTTACTCAAAAAGTACTATGTCTAAATTAGACTAGTACTCCTCTATTATCAAACTACATCATATCTTCTTGGGCGCTGGTTCATGTCCACAGGACCTCTAGATTGTCACTCTAATACACTACTCCGGTGAAGTCTGCCATGTCCATATTACCTCTGAGCAAACTTCTCGATCTTGACCATCGATCATCATGTCCATATTACCTCTGATATCGAATGCCTTCCAACTTATCACCCGTACCCAATTTGAAGTATGCCTGCGTACTTAAATTCACAAAAACTGCCATGTCCATATTACCTCTGGAAGAGCTTGTCTCAAACCTATTACTTGCACTAACGTGCGCAAAAAGTAATGGTTCTACAAAACCTATCATATCCATATTACCTCTGATAGGGTTTTTTTGAATTTATTACTTGCACCACAAAGTGCGCAAAAGGGTAATAGATCCACCAAAATCTCTCAGCGGTATGTCCTTAAAATCCGTAAAATCTATCACGTCCATATTACCTCTGGTAGGATTTTTTTTTTGAATATATTACTTGCACCCCAAAGTACATAAAAGGGTAATAGATCCACCAAAATCCCCCAGCGAGATGTCCTTACAATCCAAAAAACCTATCTCTGATAGGGTTTTGTTTCGAATCTATTACTCGCACCCCAAGCACGCAAAAGGGTAGTAGGTCCACCAAAATCTCCCAGCGGGATGTCCATACTTGCTTTAAATACTGTACTACGACCATCTTACCTCTAGAACTAGCACCGCAAATGTCATAACGACAATGGAAGTATTTCTCCTTCCATAACAAAGAAGGGAGAATGCAAACATCAAAAAGAAAAGGAGTCAGAGTCCTCCAAATTATTGATGTACTTTGCCAGAAAATGTAAGAAACAAGCGTCCGAGGACGCAAACCATGGACGAGAAGTGTCTAAAAATCCTGCTCCTCCGAGTTGGCAGAGGACTCAGGGAGTTCTTCAAAGATATCTGTCTTCTGCACTTGGGAGACAAACGTTTCTCCGGCAGGTAGCGGCTCGGTCTCACTAGAGTAGGGGTCAAAGGACACCAGGGCCATGCAAAGAGACATGTTGGTTTCCTTCGAAACATTTTCAGAAGCCATCACGCCCAAAAATACAAATTGATGCAAGCAGCCACAGATCGGTCGCTATTTATTGGCTAAGAATCATCCTCTCATCTGGTGAATCATAACGATCTTCTCAGTAAGACGTGACGATTCATCCCTACGCAACCCAAACTACGATTATCGAGATTAGGCATGATCCTCTCGGAGATCCGGACTGACACAGTGGTATGAACACGTCAGATGCACAACAGCACGTAAAGCACAAGAAGTGGTCATTTCTATTTTAGGATACGAATCAAGTCAGCCAAACATTCGCGACAGAAAAGAAAACTTTTATTTCATAGAAGTAAAAAAAGAAAACTACACTTAGGGGATCATCCAACTCCCCTTTCCCTTTTCTTTCTTCTTGGGCACGATGCCCTCAATCAGGGGGTCCTTACCCTTGGTAGCGACGGAAGACGAAGGAGCTCGTGAAGCCATGACAATCAATGGAGGAAGAGAGAACCAACGGTAGCAGAGATGGAAGAGTAGAAGAAAAGGTAAAGGGCTTTCTCTATTCAAGACCCTCCTTTTATAGATGAGGGTGCTTCGAAATACGAGATACTTCTATCCATGTGGCAACCTAGGATGTGAGAGGCAACTAATTTTTGGATCTGCCGTTATCCTCAAAATAAACCGATACTTCGGGCTCCGTGTTATCAGACGGCACAGAATCCCAACAGATCGGCTCAATGGTAGAACCAAATCCTACCATTTAATGCAGATTTGACAGGATGGTAGATCCCTCCATGCGACAACTCCCACGTGTGTCAACCTGACGAACTTAGCAGAAGGAGGCGGACAGTAAATACGTGCCGATTTTATGCTTCTTATTCAAAGTATTCCGGACTTAGCCAAGTCTGAAAACTTTAAAAGGGGTCTTGTAGAAGCATAAAAATCTCTCAATGCACTCCATTTTATAGTTAAAAATTAAGAAAGAGATGCATAACAAAGGTGGACGCATAACACCCTTGAATACATGACTTCCCGAGAAGCATGCCACCCTTTGACGCATCGTTCCTACAGTCACATCAGAGCATTTATGAATCTAACAAAACAGACATTCATCCTGACTGCCTCGAATCCTGCACCGAGGATTGGAATCTGGGCTGAAGGCTTCGTCATAATCACTTTTGGCAGTATACATATGTTTAAACACCACGAATGCAGAAGACGATAAAATCCATGCGTCTCTGGTCCAATGAGTTCCATGTGTCTCTGGCCCAATGCATTCCAGAATCCATGTGTTCCATGCATCTCTGGCCCAATACATTCCAGACTCCATACGTTCTATGCGTCTCTAGCCTAATGCATTTCAAACTCAATGTATTCCATGCTTCTTTGGCCTAATGTGTTACAGACTCCATGTGGTCCATGCATCTTTGGCCAAATGTATTCCAACTAACAACATCTTTATGTTACAACTAAAGAGATCTTCGTTCAGTTGATGCGGGCTACACGCCCAAACGACTAAGTCATACATATAATGGGCTAAAATGACCCTGAGATCTCATCAATAGTAAATCCTAACCAAGCTCACATGGCAGCTTCACCATGACATGCTGCCATAGTTGCAACCGCATTTCGTGGAAAGAACCCTAAGCGGTCATCAAACATGGGCGCATATGGCATCTATAGCATGTTATCACATAACAACTATAAATAACAGGGTACTACCCCCATACAATAGGCTAGCTGGCTATCTGTGAATCAGCACTCAAGGAAGAGAGAAGAGCTTCCATATCGAATTGTCTACAGAGTAAAGAGAGTTGCTACTCTCTTAACCCTCCATCATCATCCCCCAGAAAATAAATTTGTACTTAGATTATCTCCTAGGAATCTTCTTTATACTTTTTTAGTTTGTTAAATCAAATCTAGTTCTCTCAGTTCTCGTTTTGATATTAATTGATAAACAATTAATAGATCAAAACCAAGGAAAACTCAAAAGTTCTAAGAGAGCAAGATTTAATTAACAAACGAAAAGAGAGTACAAAGAGGTCCTAGGAAGATAATCTAAGTACAAATTTGTTTCCTGGGGAGTGGTGATAGAGGGTTAGGAGTGTAGCAACTCTTTTTACTCCGTGGATGATCCGATAGAGGAGGAGGAAGCTCTTCTCTCTTGCTTGACTGTAGGTTCACCGATAGCCCCTTTGTATGGGTGTGGTACCATAATATTTATAGTCAACCCTGGGAACGCATATGTTGGACCGCATGGATGCGGAGGGTGCCACGTGTCCCTTCTTAACATGGTGCAGCTGTAACTGTGAGCATGCCAAGCTGCCACCCAGGCGCTTGTTAGGTTTTTTTGTTGTAGAAGATCTGGGTGGTTCTCGTCCTTTGTGGGCGTGACTTGGTCAGCTTGACACATAGTCCGTACTTGGTTGGAGAGAATCACTCTTGTCATAACATCAAGATTTGGTCTTCGTGGAGTCTAAAACACATGTGGCCAAAGCGCATGGAGTCGGGGACATATGGGGCCAGAGACGCATGGACCGCATGGAGCCTGGGATGCATGTGGCCAAAGATGCATGGAACGCACGGAGTCTGGGATGCATGGGGCCAAAGACGGATGGAACACATAGAGTCTGCGATGCATGGGGCCAGAGATGCATGTAATGCATGGAGTCTGGGACGCATGGGGCCAGAGACGTATGGGACCACATGGAGCCTGGGAGTCATGGGGCCAGAGACGCATAGGAAGTATGGAGCCTGGGACGCTTGGGTCCAGAGATGCAAAGAAATCATGGAGCCTGGGACGTACCGGGCCAGATACGCATGGGACATATAGAGTCTAGGGCGCATGGGGCTAGTTGTGATGTACATGTGGCACTGCATATCCATCGAGAGTGAAGTTATGTGCTGACGTGAGACTTCTGTCATTTAGTGTGTTCACGTATTTTGAGGCATTCAAAAAAAAATTTGTCAGGATTTTGTATCAGATACGATCCTGCTGACGGGATGCCATATTAGGTCCTTTTGCGGCCAAGCTGCTTTGGCTGATTGGGATACATGTATGTCGTCTTTCTTGGCTGCAGGGAGACTCTGTGGCCTAATCTCTTCTCAGTTTTTGTTTTGGGGCGCAGGGTTGCATGAATGTATATTTTTTATGCTTCTACAAGACCCCCTTCAAAGTTTTTAAACTGATAAGTTTGGAATACTTTGAATAAGAAGCATACAGGAAGAAGCACTTTTGGTCGCATAGCTTGAAGGTCGTATGGACATTGGATCGCATGGACTTGGGACACATGGGCGTTGGGATGCATGGGCGATCACTTCCAGGATATTAAATCGTCATTAACTGATAGATTTGTTTTGATCCTTTAGTGGATCTCTTTTGGGATTATGTGCCATCTCCTGACATGGGGCCTGAGGTCATCGTTTCCAGTAAGATTAAAGTAGATCCATCGAATCAAGGCATTAGGTTCATCCTCATAACTGCTTGGTTCATTGTCTCGATCTCTTATGCGGCTTTGAGGCCTATAAAATAAGTAGTGGAAAGAAGAGAGATAACTTTATCTCTTTTCTTTCTTTCATTCTCCTGTGAGGGATGCTGAAGGTTGAGGCTCTTTTCGTCGAGGGGTTGATCAAGGACGATTTTGATCCATGGCCTCCCCATCCGGGTATTTTGCTTGGAGGTAGGGCAGTACTATACTTTCATGCTGTGATGTGGAGGAATAGGCCCCAGTATACCATCTTGCTACAGGGATGTGCGCAGGCTCTTTGCGAGATTATGCCGCCTGGATAGAGACTCGTCTTGGACATGCGCATACCTCTTTCACAGAGTTCTTTCATATGGACAAGCACTCCTCTGTAACATGCGTGCCGAGCTTTGGCGTGGCCGCATGGTTAGGAGGCGTCCGCTTCATGCGCGCAGAGCTTTTTCTTGGGCTTGACTGCATAGATGAGATCTCCTCTTGCTTGTGCACGCAGGCTCGGTCGTCCGTCGCTTCGGCCAAAACAGTCGTATGTGGCAGTTTGTGCCTTTATGCGATCTTTACTGAGACTGATGTGTGTCTTCTTTTTGTAGGTTTTGCCCTCGCTCATGCTGCTTTTGATGGAGAATGGTAGGATATCATAATATCCATCATTCATAGAGAATGTCACCCTTATGCGACGGTTCCTCGTCAAGAACTAATCCAGGTGACGAGGACGATTCACCGAGAACCAATCCAGGAGATAAGGACCGTTTGGCAAGGATTGATCCAGAAGATAAGGATGAATATCCTGCATCATGTGCTGAGTCATCCTTGTTCATGAAGCATGCTAGCTGCGTTTCTTCCCTTTATGCGGCTTGCTACCAGATGGGGGCTTATGGCGGTAATGACAGGATTTGGATTAATTATCATTTCTATCGTCGGTCTTCCCGCCTGGTTTCTAGAATGTCTGCTCCTGCTCTTCCCTTGCTATCCATCAATATGGATTTTGTATACTGAGGTTTGCACTGTAGAGTGGTGAGCCAGAAAGTATTGAGCTCTACTGTTGGGCCCGCTTGCGTCTGTGGCAGAAACAATACGGGGTAGCCCTTTAATGGAAGAGTTTCTTGTCAGCGAGAACTCATTAAAACCGTTAAAAGGGGTTTCCATCATATATACTCAAGACCTTGAATGTTAATAAAAATTCTTGAAATATTATATATTTCCATCATATGTACTCATGATCTTAAATAAAGAGTTTCTCCTTTTTCAGAACTCCTTCCTTTATTTGTCTTGTTGCGTATAAATTTTATGTGGTCTTTGGATATTGTACTAGAGGTAATATGGATGTAGTACAATATCGTAGATTTTTGAGGATATCCCGTTGGGAAATCATTGGTGGACTTATTACTTTTTGCGCACTAGAGTACAAGTAACAAATTCAAAAACAATCCCTGTCAGAGGTGATATGGACGTGATAGATTTTATGGACCCATTACTTCTTGTGTACCTGAGTGCAAGTAATAGGTTTAGAATAAGTCATGCCAGAGGTAATATGGACATGACAGTTTTTGTGGTCCTAACACCGCCGGTGTACCTTGGTGAGTACGGGTGATAAGTGGGGATGACAACCGATATCGGAGGTAATATGGACGTGATGATCGATAGCCAAGACCCGAAAGTTTTCTCAGAGGTAATATGGACATGGCAAACTTAGTCGGAAAAAAATATTAGGATAATAGTTCAGAGGTAATATGGACATGAACTGATATCCGAGAAATCGCTGAGGAGTGATTTGCTGAGTGTGGTATATCCAAACATGCATATAGACCTGAGGATAGCTCCGCTGGGAAGATTGGTGGGACGATAGTTCAGAGGCAATATGAACATGGCTAGTGCCTAACGAGATTGGTTTTTGAGTGGTCATTGCGGGAGTGTGCAAGTGGACCTAAGGACTGCTCCGTTGGGGAGACTTTGAGGATCCATCATCCGTTGCGTATCCAGGGCTCCTGGATACCGATGATGGATTTTACAAGAATTTATAAAGAAGAAAAAAAATATTGCCCATAGGCGCAAGCTGGGGATGAAGAACCAAGAGTGTAGAGATTTACATCTGGGTTACCCTGCTGGTGAAGTGGGGAGTATAAGTCAAGTTTAGACCTAGTAATTTTTTAGCAACTTGCCATTGATAGGCAACATGAGCAAGTCGTCATTGGGTTTCGCAAGCCGGTAGGCGCCGTTGGAGAATACCAATTCTACGACGAACGGGCCCTCCCATTTAGGCTAAAAAAATTTAACCGTTTTGTGGATCATAACCATCGATCTTCTTACTGTCAAGACAAGATCGCCCACTTGGAATATTCTCTCTTTGACCCGCTTGTTGAAGGCTCTAGAAAGATGCACCTGGTATAACTCAATATGTTGTTGAGCTAAGAGTCATTTTTCGTCGAGTGCTTTCTGCTCTTGTAGTCATCGACGATGGTTGACGTCAACGGTTAGATGATTGTAGAGAGACACTTGGAGTAAAAGGATTTGGATCTCGAAGGGGAGGACTGCTTCGCTTTCGTACACTAAAGAGAATGGCGTACTTCTTGTAGCTGTCCGGACCATTGTACGGTAAGCCCAGAGATATTTACCCAGCTTCTCGTTCCAGTCACGCTTGTTGGATAACACAAATTTATTGAAAAGCTTGATAATGGTTTTATTGAACTCCTCGGCCAACCCATTTTTCGCTGGGTTATAGGCATTCGAAGCCAAATTCTGAATTCGGTTTCTGTCGTAGAACTGGTAGAATACTTGACTTGCAAACTGTGGACAATTATTGTGAAAATCCTTCGTGGCAAGCCGAAGCAGTATATGATGTGATGCTTGACGAAACCGATCATGTTGAATGTCTTTACTTCAGCGAGTGATACTACTTTCGCCCACTTGGAGAAGTAGTCGGTGATGGCCAGGATGAATCGGTGCCCCTTAGACGAAGATGGACTCATTGGTCTGATGATATCCATTCTGCATGCCTCAAACGGCTAGGATGCTACCATTGGGTGCAGGAATTCCGAAGGCTGGTGGATAAAGTCTGCATGGATTAGGCACATTTGGCATTATCACACCCTAATCTCCCACAAGCTCAATCATCCCCGCTGAACGTGAATTACCACGTTGCAGCACTCCCGCAAGACAATCGTTCTCATCGAAACGTGATGCAGTACGAGCCTGGAGTTGCACTCGCACAAGGTGATGATGTCAAACATCATAGTTATCATCGAAACGACCAAGTTGTAGTTAAAATCAATTATTGTGTACCAAGCACACATCAGAGTATACACAGCGAAGCTCTCGATAGGGTCCAAATAAAAATGCCACAAAGGAGAATGACACAAAGGCGATGCAACACTCTTGCTCTTTCTCTTACCTATAAAAGTACTTACCATTCCATACATCATGTCCCGTATATCCAAGAAGTGCCACTACACCTGCGTACCTAAAATAATGCCCACAAACGTGGGTCAGTACACAGCTGTACCGGTGAGCGGGGTAACCCACTCGTCTAAACCGATACTAAGTAGAATAGTGAATGCAAACAGTTATATGGTGATCTTTCTACTTGAATCCTATATTTATTTCATGGTAGAGATATAACATTTTAAGGAAAACTGTAAAGCAGGTTAAGCATGCAAGCAATCAACTCAAGCAAATGTACAAGTAGATATATCCAACTCAAAAGGAAACTAGTATGCAAACCGTTTTACTAAACCCAAGCAACACGTGAACCGATCGAACCATAAATCAAGCCTCAATATCCATCCTCAAACCATGCCATAATCCAAGCCTTACTAATCTAATCATCGATATGCACACTCTTGCCTGAGGCAAGGTGGTCGCCGCCTACGCAAAAAGAATAAACAATCCAAGCAAAGCAAACCAACTCTTATCCATATGAAGTCACTGGCAAAGCCATAAAAGACTAATCAACTGCAGTTTTACCCGATCCAGCGCTGAGTAGTTAGCCCGCCTGGTCATATCGAACTGCCGGTACCACGTCCAAAATACGTTACCATTTGTCTCCTCCATAGCCGAACGATCCCGGTGCCTCGGAGCATATCCCGTACGAGAAAACCAAACCCTGTGCGCAACAGGTTGTCCGTGACCAATGCAAACACCAAGTAGGTGTGACGAAAGAATCGAGCCTTCTTGTCCCACCAAATGATACTCGTCTCAATCCATCCAACTATCCATAATCATTCTCCAACTTATATCCCAAGACACCATCTCAAGTTATCTCCATAAGCACTATCCTGCCTCGACACAATGCTCCAATCGGTGCAATACCCCTCACTCTGAAAACTCTGTGGCACAATGCCACAATAGTGGAATAATGCCCTCACTGATGTAGTTATCCGATTTTGAACCACAACTGCACACTTTGCTTGACAAAGCGTCCAACTTGATACTCGTGTAAGGATGCACGCTCTCTCGCACGCCTGAAGAGCCTCAATGTTCCAAATAAGATGATCCACTCAAGCTTCAACTGCTCAAACGTAAATCCAACTCAAGCAACAAATCATATTCAACCAAACAACGCACACTCTATGCACGCCCTAGGACAGTAATTTCCAAGTTCTAGTCCAAGTGTTCAAGCCATTACGTGTGTTCCATATTATTAGGCATGAAGGAGTAGAGGAGAAGGGATAGAGCCCACTCACCAAGTCTGATTTCGTTATGCACCTTATCTTGCCGATACGATCGATCCCTTGAACTCGTGGTCCGATGCAAATCACGATCTACTCAATTGGTATGACCGTGCAAGCAGGCCATGCTCTCCAAATCATCCGACCGATCGGACTAAGAAAGACGGTAATATCGCTCCAATCCAGCTATTCCAGTACTCCTCTGAACGAACACCTGATTCTATCGAACTTCGCTTGCGATCTGCACATAAAACCAACTCAAATTAATACTTGTTCCCAAATCCAACAAATCAAAATGTAACCAGCTATTGCCTCATTCAATCCGACTCTGTGTAATGCACCGTACGGTTGTGGGGCATTAAAGGTATTTTCTCGCATGATCAATGGCCTCTGCTACCATCATCGGCAAGTAATAACCCATTCTATGAAGATGATCCTATAGCTTTAGACTGGGTTGGTGGGCACCACAGACACCATCATAGGCTTCCCAAAGCGCTTGTTTAGCTTTTGCATTCGATAGGCATCGTAGCATAAGGTCGACGTATGAGCGGCGATACAGCATTTTAATAACCGTATCGTAGTAGAACCGGAGGGAACATCTCCTGATGGACGTGGCTCCCTTTGGGTTCTCAGAGAGAATTCCATAGACCGCGTAGTCAATGAATGGAAGCCTCCAGTCTTGGACATCAGTATGTACTTTTGCCGCGTAGCTCGGACGTAGGCAGAGATTATTTTTTGGGCAGACCAGCTCTTGACCGATCACCATGATTAGCTGATGGGTATTATCTGGAACTGCCAATGGTGTCAGCCTTGACATTCTGCATCCGAGAGACATGCTCAATGAAGAATCCCTCGAAGGTTAAGATAATACCAAGGGCAACTTGATGGTACAGAATTAGGCCTTCATTTTGAACTTCATATTCGCCTCAGACTTGGTTGACTATCAGCTTGGAGTCACCATATGCCTATAAATAGTCCACTCGTACTTGTTTAGAAAGTTAGAGTCTAATAATGAGAGCGTTGCATTCTGCCACGTTGTTGGAGCATGGCTCCGTAAGGGAATAAGATCGATTAATGACCAGATTGTAGGGGAAGATTAATATTATCCCAACTCCGACGATGATATTGCCTTTGGGCCCTGCTCTCAAAGCACCGTCGAAGAACATCTGCCAGAAAGCTTCACATGAAGTCACGTTTGAGTTTGCCACTTTGTTTGGAATCTCGCCATAGAGTTTTGATGTTTCTGGCACCAGATGTGCTCCTAGGAAGTCGGCCAGTGCTTGGCCCTTGACGACTTTCTGAGGGACAAACACCATATCATATGGAGACAGTAATATCGCCCAGGTAGCTAGGCGGGAACTGAGCGGCCCTTGTTTGGTCATGAGAACTCTGAACGGATTGACTCACGAGATCACATGAATGGTCTGTCCAGTCACGCAATGTCGATTCTTCTTGATAATAAATAGTAGAGCAAGGCATTCTTTTTCGACGGGGGTATACATATGCTCTGCGCCGACTATTATCCTGCTAAGGTAGTAGATGGCCTGCTCGTGGCATGCATCACTATTCTGGGCTAATAGAGTACCGAGGGAGTGATCTATTACACGTACATAGAGTAGAAAGGGCTTTTCCACGACTGGGGCTACCAGTACTGGAGTGTTTGATAGGTATCCCTTGATGTCGTCGAACGCGCATTGGCATTCTTCATTCTAGACAAATGAGACACATTTCTTCATGAGCTGGGTGAATGGCCGATAATGCCCCGAGAGATTTGATATAAATCTCATGATGTGTGTCAGCCTCCCTTTAAGGCCGTGGAGCTCCCGGAGGTTCCTCGGCAGGTTCATCTCGAGGATTGCTTTAGTTTTATCGGGGTCAATGTGAATAACCTGAGAAGTGATGATAAAGCCCAAGAATTAACCACTGGAGACTCCCATGAAGGATTTGGTAGGGTTCGTCTTGAACTGGTACATACGCATGAGGTCGAACATAGTCTTAAAGTCCCAGAGGTGATTACCTTTGGAGTAACTTTTGACGGTGATGTCATCGACATAGCATTCCACTGCCTTGCGCAAATGTTCATAAAAATGGTGCTCATAGCTCGTTTGTATGTAGCATATGTATTTTTTAGACCGAAGGTGTCACGCCCCAGTCCCAAAATACGTAGGACTAGGAATACGTAACACGCCAGCCGTATGTATACGAACTCCAATATATGGAAACCATATACACACGTACGATGTACATGAATAACCAATCCACAGAGGTAATATATGTCACAACAAGTCACACGCAGTTCTATATCTCATCCACAGCACAAATAATAGAATGATGGAAATCAATAACTGAATATCAAAGAAGCAGTCTCAAATAGTAATCTCAAGGTGTGATAGTCGGGTGGAAACAAATCCACTGCAAATCGACTATAAAAACTACTAAAGAGAGAAGAGAATAAACTCTAATATAAGAATAAATGTCTAGAAAAGAATAGCAACTAGAATCTCTAAACAGCTGCAATGAATCACATATAATCAGAAGGTAAGATCTCCCCAGTCTGATAGGTAGCGTCAAGTCCAGGTCCATACTCCTGCGGATACTCCTGCTCACCTATATCTGGAAGGGACCAGGTCCTCAGAGGGACGTAACAAGATACAAAAAGCACATGCCAATAAAGTACTGAAAATAAACATCCATTGGGGTCGCCTAACCATCTATGTGAATGCAGTTTGAGAACAACTTTCCACCAAGTGGGCTATCTGGCTAAAATAGGATTGGCATGGTTCTCTTGGAGATCTAGGGGCCTACAAAGGTACGACGAATTTCGAACGTCGGAGCCCGCCTGATAATATATAATATATAGTGGTCATCATGACCGCGCATCTCCGGCGGAGCGTACGGGTTACACAAGAAAAGTGCAAAGGAGCCCAAATGCCTTACTTGTTGTTCTCCCCACCCAATGCTCTAAGCATGTCATGTCCATGACACGATAACCCTCTAATAACCGTCAGGTCTACTAGCATGCAAAGTTTCTATTGGCAGTTATCCCTATCCGTCGCACGACCTATACGTACCAGTGGCCAGCCGAATACGCAAGTCCGTGTCCTACATGTGACTCACACTCGTGTAAGAATAGTGTCATGGCCAATGAAACATAAATGCCTCATGAAGATGGGGTAGTCTCATAAAGTAGGTCCAATGCATATACATAAATAAAAATATAGTACGACGATACCGTCGTTGCCCCCAAGTTTCCTTGGACGCGCAGTTTATATAGCAGTTAAAATAAATGAACTAAATAAACAGAAAATAAACATGCATGCCTCATATGGAATATAAAAACAGTACAATGGCAAGGTATACTTGCCTGGCAAGAAATCTGTAAAGTGTACGCGCCCAAATGTCAAGGACACTGAACCTGGAACTAAGGAATCCGAACAAACGTCTCCAGATGCTGAAATAAACATCACCAACGTTTTCGGAATGAGCAAAATAGCTAAAAAAACACATCCCTTTCGTCCAATTTGGATACAGGGGCAAAACGGTAATTTCGGGTAAAAGTGGGGTCCACGTGTGGCCCACTTTGCACCGAAAAGCGTGCCAAGGGTAACAGTCTCTAAATGGGACAAACTATAGGTCAAACAACTCTAGATGTCAATACGAACCCAACGGTATGTCCAAATGTGGATTTCGATGAGCCGAACAAAATTTTGTCCAAAAAAGTCAACTGTGGACCCGCCAATTGGCGATCTGGTCAACCGTCTCAGAAATGCGTGAAAATTGGGTCATAGGACCAGCGCATTACCACGAGTCCAGCGGCGCAAGTTTCGTCATAATCTGACAAGCGTGCACAAAATACGTGCGAGTTCCACAAAAGTTGCGACAAGGAATGTGTCTGCGGATACGGCCTGATTCTGGCGCGTACACGCGTCCGAATCAGTCCCCACAAAATTTCACATTTCCGGTTACGCTGTGTGCACCATGCGGTACACTTGGCACACGGCGGGGCGGTCCCCTTTGGCGGGGCGCGCTCCGTTTTCCAACTTTTGGAAAACTGGAAAAAGTGGGTGCGCGCAGTTTTGTGACGAATTTAACTATGTCCACAGCAACTAATAGCATCGGGTTAATTTATAGAAAATAAACTAGGTCAGGTATTCTACAGGTATCAAAAAGAATTACCGAATTCGGATCTCTGTGGTGGGAGATACGAACTCGGCAATATGGGTGGTCATTCTGGAATTCTGCGATTCCAGAATTGGGTCTGTCCGTCCACTTTGGACGCTATTTTTCACCTAGGAGCACACGTTTTTCGAGGTTGGATATAAAACAAATATTGGAGAGGGTTAAGGGATGATCATACCTATGAAGACGGAACAGCGTTTGGTCGAGCGAGTCGACGGGAAATCACTCCGGAGCGAAGGTGCCTCGAGTGAGAAACTGCAGCGCGCGAGGTCTAACATATATTTGTATATACATATATATATATATATATATACTCATAAGAAAATTTATAGATTAGGGTAATGCACATCGTTAGGCTAGCAACTGCTCAAGGGGTCTCCTACATGGAATAAATTCCGAAAAAATTTTGATGGTCCCACAAGTCCTCTAAGTGCCCGAACACCTAACATAAAAATTATTAAAAATCTATTTCTCCTATTTAGACCTAATTACTATAATTTAATTAATAATAAATAAATAAAAAGGTATATACGATTTCTAGGAATGGGGGTTTTACATTCTACCCAACTTGTAAAAATTTCGTCCTCGAAATTAAAATTAAGCCACGATAGAATGCAAGGATGGTATAAGATATAAATTAACAATGTAATTTCATACCTTGGTTTGCGAATAGGTTCGGAAAACGCTTGCGCATGTCGTCCTCGCGCTCCCAAGTTGATTCTCCTGGCGCACCATGCCTCCATGCTACGCGAATCAAGGGAATAGACTGGTTCCTCAATACCTTCTCTCGACGATCAAGGATTCCCACGGGTTGCTCTTGGTAAGACAAGCTCGGCCCAATGGTGATCTCTGAATGGTCGAGAACATGACTGCTGTCTGCCATATATCGCCTGAGCTGCGATACATGGAATACGTCATGTACTCCCTCTAGTGAAGGTGGTAGCGCAAGTCGATATGCCACCTCTCTAACTCTCTCGAGCATGTCAAACGGTCCAATATACCTTGGACTCAACTTGCCGCATCCTCCGAATCGGATGGTGCCTCTGGTCGGTGATATCCTCAAGAAGACGTGATCGCCCTCTTTGAACTCCAAGGGACGACGATGAAGGTCTGCCCACTGCTTCTGCCTGTCTTGCGCTGCTCGCAAGTGTCCCTGAATCTTCTTGACTGTCTCTACAGTGTTGAACACCAACTCGGGTCCCAAAATCTGACGTTCTCCCATGTCACTCCAACACACAGGAGACCTACATTTTCTTCCATACAATACTTCAAACGGAGCCATCTGAATACTCGCTTGATAGCTATTGTTGTAAGAAAACTCTACAAGATGTAGGTGGTCCTCCCATGATCCTCCGAAGTCTAACATGCAAGCCCTCAACATGTCCTCCAAGGTCTGAATAGTACGCTCCGATTGCCCATCTGTCTGCGGGTGGTAAGATGTACTGAACTTCAGACGAGTACCAAGACTTTCTTGCATGCTCCTCCAAAAGTGCGATATGAAGCGCGAATCTCTGTCCGATACAATGCTGACTGGTATGCCGTACAATCTCACAATCTGCCTCATATATAAATCAGCTAAAGCTTCTGTAGACTGACCCACTCTAAAAGGTATAAAATGGGCTGACTTGGTGAGTCGGTCCACTATTACCCACACTGCATCTCTCCCACTTGGACTCTTGGGAAAACCCGTGACGAAGTCCATAGTGATGTGCTCCCACTTCCACTCTGGAATCGGAAGTGGTTGCAATAATCCTGCTGTCCTCTGGTGCTCCGCCTTCACTTGTTGACATACCAGACATTTAGCTACAAAACGAGCTATCTCTCTCTTCATTCCATGCCACCAAAAGTGTTGTCGTAAGTCACGATACATTTTGGTGCCTCCAGGATGAATAGAATAAATCGAACTATGAGCCTCTGTCATCAGCTCCTGTCGAATCTTTCCATTTGGAACATAAAGACGATCACCACATCGTAATGTCCCATCCTCGTGAATGCGCAATCCGGTCTGCTCTCCAGCCTCTGTCCTTTCCTTTAGTCTCCTGAATCTGGCATCTGTAGGCAAAGCTGCCTTAATCCTCTCTACCAATGATGATTGAACTTGTAAGTTGGCTAGTGTCCCATCTGCTCCGGGTACTATCACTTTAATGCCAAGCTCTTGCAAGTCCTCCAAAAGTTCCCTTTGTGCTGTCAAGAAGTAAGCTGCTGGCTTCCGGCTTAACGCGTCTGCTACCACGTTAGCCTTGCCTGGATGATAATGTAGCTCTATCTCGAAATCTTTCATCAACTCGAGCCATCGACGTTGCCTCATATTTAACTCCTGCGTGAAGACGTACTTGAGGCTCTTGTGGTCTGTATAGATTTCCACTCGTTCCCCATATAAGTAATGTCTCCATAGCTTCAGAGCAAATACAACGGCTGCAAGTTCCAAGTCATGAGTCGGATAATTCTTCTCATGTACTCATAACTGCCTAGATGCATATACAATCATCTTGCCATGCTGCATCAATACGCATCCTAAGCCTTTTCCTGATGCGTCACTGTAGATCACGTAACCTCCTGATCCTGACGGAATCGCCAATACTGGTGCTGTAGTCAGTCGCTTCTTCAACTCTTTAAAGGCTGCTTGACACTCGTCAGTCCATATAAATTCTTGATCCTTACAAGTCAGACGAGTCATAGGTGCCGCTATCCTTGAGAAGTTTTCCACGAACCGTCGGTAATATCCCGCAAGTCCAAGGAAACTCCTCACCTCTGCTGCTGATTTAGGAACAGGCCATGTCTCAACTGCTGAGATCTTCTCTGGATCAACAGAAATACCATCTCTTGTAACAACATGTCCAAGAAATGATACTCTGTCCAAGAAGAACTCACACTTGCTGAGTTTAGCATATAACTGCTCTCTCCTCAAAGTCTCTAGAACAATCCGCAGGTGCTCCTCGTGCTCCTCGTGGCTCTTCGAATAGACAAGTATATCATCTATGAAGATGACCACGAACTGGTCCAAGTACTGGTGGAAGACTCGATTCATCAAGTCCATAAAGATCGCTGGAGCATTGGTCAATCCAAATGGCATGACCAAAAACTCGTAGTGCCCATATCTTGTTCTGAATGATGTCTTCGGAATGTCCTACTTTCGTACCTTTACTTGGTGATATCCCGATCTCAGATCTATCTTCGAGAATACCTTAGCTCCACTGAGTTGATCAAACAGGTCATCAATGCGTGGCAATGGATATTTGTTCTTCACTGTCACTGCATTCAAGGCTCTGTAGTCAATGCACATACGCACTGACCCATCCTTCTTGGGTACAAACAACACTGGTGCTCCCCAGGGTGATGCACTCGGTCGGATGAAACCTTTTTCCTCTAGCTCTTTTAACTGTGCCTTCAGCTCCTTTTCGCCAGTTTGTACACATGCGATGCTATAGGTGCTGCTCCGGGTGCTAGTTCAATTGAAAACTCTACGTCTCTGTCTGGGGGTAGTCCGGGCAAATCCTCTGGAAAGACGTCTAGAAATTCTGAACTAATAGGGTGATAGACAACATCGTCCATTGCGAGCTGCATACCATCAAGGATTTTTGTGGATCCTCGGGCAAACTCAAGTTCAGGCTGGCCTGGTACCTTAAAAAGAATGCTTCCTCCAAAGCAATCGAAGAAAGCGTGGTTCTTGCTTAGCCAGTCCATTCCAAGCATAATATCAAAAGATGGCATAGGAAGGACTAAGAGTTGGGCATTCATCTCTCTGCCACGTATCACTATAGGGCCCGATCTACAAACTCGACTAACTGGTACAACTCCTCCTCCGGTAAGTATTCTAACACAACTAGATAATGGTGTAGAAGCAATATTGTGTTTGGCAATAAAACTAGATGATATGAATGAGTGGGTGGCTCCCGTATCAAATAACGTCACAGCAGGAAAAGTAAAAGCAAGGGTAATACCTGCTATAACATCCACCTCATGATCCATGTCATCTACCTCCAATGCAAAAGATCGCCCGTTCCTCTGCGGCTGTCCATGTCCGGTCCTCATATACTGCTCCTCCTGAGTGGGTAGCGGTGGTCCTCTCTGAAATCCTCCTGCTGCTGGGGGTCGAGGTGCTCCCGGTCCAGTCATCTGCTGGGCTGGCTTCGGTGCTGGAAGCGCTAGTCTCTGAACTGGTGGTAGGAGTGTCGATGTCTGTATTGGGCAGTCTCTCGCCATGTGCTGCCCGGAGCCACATCTCATACACTGACCCAAGCGAGTCCGACAATCTCTCGATATATGTCCGTGTTTCCCACAATAATTGCAGTAGGGCTTCTCTGGATTCTGGTATGGTCCGGCTCTGTGTTGTTGATGCTGCTGTGACAAGGGACGTCTGATAGGTCCTTCCTGTTGTGTCCTGGCTGGTCCCTGCTGTATCCTTGCTGATCCTTGTTGTGTCCTCAGCTGACCTCCTCTTCCTCTGCTAATGGTTTCCTGAAATCTGGCCTCTGTCAGTAGTTCAGCGTAAGAGACTCGGGACTGCGAGCTTGTATAATGTTGTAACTCCTGGGTCAGTCCTCGATGAAACCTCTTAGCCTTAGCCAAGTCATTTGGTATCAAAGCAGTGCCATATTTGCTGAGTCGACTAAACTCGGTATTATACTCGTCCACGGTTCGGTTCCCTTGCTCTAAGTGAAGAAACTAATCATACAAGGTGTCCCTGACAGTGTCCGGGAAGTACTTTCCCTCAAAGAACTCCAAGAACTGCTCCCAAGTCTGGTAAGTACCCAACTGGCGCTCCATGGATTCCCACCAGTGATAAGCATTACCACCTAGAAGCGTCCGTACACCCGTCATCCATAGGTCCGTGGGTAACTGCGATGCCTCCAGTAGCTTTTGCGTGTGAGTGATCCAGCTGGTGGTCTCCTTCGGGCTCTCAGTGCCCTTGTACTGCCTTGCACCCATCTGAATAAAATCCTTTACTGATCCAACCCTAGCTCGAGGTACTGGAGCTAGTGCTTGGGTTGGTACAGTAGCATGTGCAGCCATCCTTTCTAGTGCTGCCAAAAATTCTTGTCTCTGCTCGACTGCCTGCTGCCTCTGCTCGGCTGCCTGCTGCCTCTGTTCCTGTATCATCATCTGAAAGAATTGGAACATCTGCGCTTGGCCATCTTGCGGTACTGGGACAGGTGGAAGGTTCCCAATAGGTGAAGCGGGAGGATCAGATGGAACTGGGGTGTGAGTCTGTCCATCTGGTCCCGGAAGCCTAGGAATCGTTGGGGTCCCTCCTTGAGTCTGACCATTGACTCCAGAAGTTGCGTCGCCATCGGCGGCAGTACATCCATTCTGCAAATCCATCTCTCTGCAGTTGATGTACGAAACGATTAGAAAAAGTATAGGAATCAAACAGGATGCAAGTATTAAATAGGAAGGATGAGTTTCAATCAGGCGTGGATGAGATCCTTATACTCTATTCCTATACGCAGGCTTGTTCGGTACAGTTACGTAACCGAGCCAATATATTCTTGAACTGCATGGGCCACCACAAAAATATGTCACGCCCCAGTCCCAAAATACGTAGGACTAGGAATACGTAACACGCCAGCCGTATGTATACGAACTCCAATATATGGAAACCATATACACACGTACGCTGTACATGAATAACCAATCCACAGTGGTAATATATTTCACAATAAGTCACACGCAGTTCTATATCTCATCCACAGCACAAATAATAGAATAATGGAAATCAATAACTGAATATCAAAGAAGCAGTCTCAAATAGTAATCTCAAGGTGTGATAGTCGGGTGGAAACAAATCCACTGCAAATCGACTATAAAAACTACTAAATAGAGAAGAGAATAAACTCTAATATAAGAATAAATGTCTAGAAAAGAATAGCAACTAGAATCTCTAAACAGCTGCAATGAATCACATATAATCAGAAGGTAAGATCTCCTCAGTCTGATAGGTAGCGTCAAGTCCAGGTCCATACTCCTGCGGATACTCCTGCTCACCTATATCTGGAAGGGACCAGGTCCTCAGAGGGACGTAACAAGATACAAAAAGCACATGCCAATAAAGTACTGAAAATAAACATCCATTGGGGTCGCCTAACCATCTATGTGAATGCAGTTTGAGAACAACTTTCCACCAAGTGGGCTATCTGGCTAAAATGGGATTGGCATGGTTCTCTTGGAGATCCAGGGGCCTACAAAGGCACGACGACTTTCGAACGTCGGAGGCCCGCCTGATAATATATAATATATAGTGGTCATCATGACCGCGCATCTCCGGCGGAGCGTACGGGTTACACAAGAAAAGTGCAAAGGAGCCCAAATGTCTTACTTGTTGTTCTCCCCACCCAATGCTCTAAGCATGTCATATCCATGACACGATAACCCTCTAATAACCGCCAGGTCTACTAGCATGCAAAGTTTCTATTGGCAGTTATCCCTATCCGTCGCACGACCTATACGTACCAGTGGCCAGCCGAATACGCAAGTCCGTGTCCTACATGTGACTCACACTCGTGTAAGAATAGTGTCATGGACAATGAAACATAAATGCCTCATGAAGATGGGGTAGTCTCATAAAGTAGGTCCAATGCATATACATAAATAAAAACATAGTACGACGACACCGTCGTTGCCCCCAAGTTTCCTTGGACGCGCAGTTTATATAGAAGTTAAAATAAATGAACTAAATAAACAGAAAATAAACATGCATGCCTCATATGGAATGTAAAAATAGTACAATGACAAGGTATACTTGCTTGGCAAGAAATCTGTAAAGTGTACGCGCCCAAATGTCAAGGACACTGAACCTGGAACTAAGGAATCCGAACAAACGTCTCCAGATGCTGAAATAAACATCACCAACGTTTCCAGAATGAGCAAAATAGCTAAAAAGCACATCCCTTTCGTCCAATTTGGACACAGGGGCAAAACGGTAATTTCGGATAAAAGTGGGGTCCACGTGTGGCCCACTTTACACCGAAAAGCGTGCCAAGGGTAACAGTCTCTAAATGGGACAAACTATAGGTCAAACAACTCTAGATGTCAATACGAACCCAACGGTATGTCCAAATGTGGATTCCGATGAGCCGAACAAAATTTTGTCCAAAAAAGTCAACTGTGGGCCCGCCAATTTGCGATCTGGTCAATCGTCTCAGAAATGCGTGAAAATTGGGTCACAGGACCAGCACGTTACCACGAGTCCAGCGGCACAAGTTTCGTCGCAATCTGACAAGCGTGCACAAAATACGTGCGAGTTCCACAAAAGTTGCGACACGGAATGTGTCCACGGATACGGCCTGATTCTGGCACGTACACGCGTCCGAATCAGTCCCCACAAAATTTCACGTATCCGGTTACGCTGTGTGCACCATGCGGTACACTTGGCACACGGCGAGGCGGTCCTCTTTGGCGGGGCGCGCTCCGTTTTCCAACTTTTGGAAAACTGGAAAAAGTGGGTGCGCGCAGTTTTGTGACGAATTTAACTATGTCCACAGCAACTAATAACATCGGATTAATTTATAAAAAATAAACTAGGTCAGGTATTCTACAGGTATCAAAAAGAATCATCGAATTCGGATCTCTGTGGTGGGAGATACGAACTCGGCAATATGGGTGGTCATTCTGGAATTCTGCGATTCCAGAATTGGATCTGTCCATCCACTTTGGACGCTGTTTTTCACCTAGGGGCACACATTTTTCGAGGTTGGCTATAAAATAAATATTGGAGAGGGTTAAGGGATGATCATACCTATGAAGACGGAACAGCGTTTGGTCGAGCGAGTCGACGGGAAATTACTCCGGAGCGAAGGTGCCTCGAGTGGGAAACTGCAGCGCGCGAGGTCGGAGTCGACGGGATGGTTGGACGGCTTGGGGGCTTCTCTGGCTGCGGTGACGGCTCTAGATGGGAAGAGGAGGTCTGAAAATTTAGGTTAGGGTTTTTGAGAGAGAAAAAAATATATATATATATTAATATAGGAAAGAGAGAGGGATGCGGATTGGGTTTCGGCCGCGTGAAGGAAGGGTCGGCAAAGGGGGTCTGGATCAAATAGGCTAATAGGCGGGTCCTGTTTCCAATAGGCTGAAGGCGGGGACTTAGTATGCAGCAAGTTTTGCTGAAGAAAAATATAGCAACACTAAGTTGCTGCTACTAATATAGTAGTTATTTGCAAAGTAACTTTATATTAGTATTACTATTATATTATTATTATTATTATTATTATTATATTCTTATTAAATTCTTTTTTACTTTCTTTTCTTTTCCTTTATAAAATATATATATAAATATATATATATTTGTATATACATATATATATATATATATATATACTCATAAGAAAATTTATAGATTAGGGTAATGCACATCGTTAGGCTAGCAACTGCTCAAGGGGTCTCCTATATGGAATAAATTCCGAAAAATTCCTGATGGTCCCACAAGTCCTCTAAGTGCCCGAACACCTAACATAAAAATTATTAAAAATCTATTTCTCATATCTAGACCTAATTACTACAATTTAATTAATAATAAATAAATAAAAAGGTATATACGATTTCTAGGAATTGGGGTTTTACAGAAGGGCACAATTGTGTAGCAGTATACTTCTATTGGTGTTCAAAATAATATATGCTTCTCATCTTTATTAGACATCTTGATTTGATATTAGCAAGAGAATCCGTCCATGAAGGACGTGTGCTCGAATCCAAAAGTGTTGTCGATCATTATATCGGTGATCGGAAGAGAAAACTCGTCTTTAGGGCACGCCAAATTTAGATCACGGAAGTTGATATAGATTTGAATCTTCTCATTCTTTTGATGACGGGTACGATGTTGGCCACCCAATCCGGATATTGTTCTTTGCGGATGAAGCCACTAGCTATCAGTTTGTTTACTTCGACTTCGACGGCGTTCATAATGTCTGGCCAAAATTGTCGTTGCTGCTGTTTGATGGGCTTAGCGTTTGGCCAGATATTGAGCTTATGGATCGCTATTTGGTGGTCCAGTCCTGGCATGTATTCGTTTCTCTAGGAAAAGATATCAATGTATTCCCTCACGAGATGTAGTAGGGATTCTCGATCTTTGTCGGACAGACTTTTGCTGACGAAGATAGGCTTAGGGGAGGTCTCATCGCTTAGATTGACTTTTACAACTTTGTCCTCGGTAGGAGGGTCTCGCTGCTCAAATCATATCTTCCGATAGGAATCTAGGCGTTGGGCCCACGGCTCTATTTTAAAGAGTTCGGATGGGTCTCGTTGTCCTCCTCAAGGTCAGCTGACACCATGTTGGCGGACAACGTTTGCCAGAGCATGTATCCGATACTAACGTCGGAATCCCCAGCGAAAGATTCTGAAGAGTGAGAGTGCACTTCATCTTCTTCATCTGAGCCCTCGGGAGTTTTGGGAGGAGTTATATATCCTAAGCCATGCTTGGTCTTATGGTAGTAATCCTCGGACTTGCCTGCGGAAGCAGGTAGACGCAGGGGCAGCCGTAGGCCCTTGTCGTGGTTTAAGCCCTTAGTGGCCTTCAGGTCATACCCCATCTTCTAGATAGGTGCTTGGCTTGCGAGCTATACCGATTGAGTGATATTTTTCCGGTATCAGGTTACGGATTCAGTTTTTCTTGGACGAAGGATCGAGGGCATTCTACTCTGCCGAAGATGATGAGTTTGTCTCCCCTCCATATGGCCGGAACTAGGAAGTAGGAGTTTTGGATGGGGAGGATCTGGTTTACTGCATAGTTGTTAGTCACCTGTGTTTGCAGATGAAGGCCCAGACCATGCTCCATGGAATATAACGTGCTTATATGTGCACGTTCGAATTAGTTAAAAGATAACCCTTTATTCATAAAATAAGGTATCCTTACTTCGGGGATTACATCATCGAGAGAAGGGACGTTGGCATGAGCCGCTACATACTCCTCCAGTTCATCGTTCTCGAGGGCCACCCCTAGTATGAGCGAAGGCTTCGATGGATTCCTTTGCAGTTTTACCACCAAGGGTTCTGAATTTATGAGAGGAGACGGAGCCTCCCTTGGTGGTCTTCGAAGGCGAAAGACCATAGGTTCTGAAGGTGTAGATGGCGCCGGATCTTTCCTCTTCGGTCAATTCGGCCTATGAAAACAAACGACTAGAGGTTCGGATGTTGTAGACAGTGTCTGATCTTTCTTTGGCAGTCGACTCGGCCTGCAAAGGCGGACGACCAAAGGTTCGGGTGCCTTCTTGTACAGTTTTACGACAAAGGGAGCGGTTGTGTCGGGAGCGCGTGCCTTGAGACGGACCCTCAGGGGCTCATCTGGTGTTGTCGCTGCCTCTACTTCATTATCGGCCTCGTTACCCCCTCCTCTTGGGGGACTTGCTTGTAGAGGATTGCATCGGAGTAGTAGGTCTCGACCCCTTTAAAAGGGTCTACGTTCGCGAATTTTGTCTTGACCGTGCCATGGTCGTCCACATACTTTAGATATTGGTGTAGATTTGATGGTACGATCATGTATTGGTGTATCCAAGGTCATCCCAGCAGGATATTGTAGGATACATCCATGTCAATGATATAGTAAGTGACCTCTGTCTTTAAGTCGTCGATCTGGCATTTTAGGCGAATCTTGCCCAGAGGGTAGCTTCTTCCTGCGTTAAAGCCATTGATGGCAGTATTAGTGGCTATCAGCTGATACATCAGGATGCCTAAGGTCTGAAGCAGACTCCGCGAGATGATGCTGATTGATGAACCGGGATCGATGTGCATCCGGTCCACCTTAATGGCGCCGATGTACCCTGTGTAATACAGGGGACAATCATATCGGTTGTTCTTTAGCAACATATCATGTTGCGAGAAAGTGATATTGGGTATTGCCATTTGGCATAGTTATTTTATTTTTAGTGATTAATAATATTTGGTGTGTTATTTATTTAATTTTTGCCTTGAATTAATTATTTATAGTTAGCGGATTAGCCTATTAAATAGACTAGACACTAGTGAACCCAATTAGACTTATAATGATATTAATTGATCCCAACATGGACTAGGCCCAATAGACCCCTTTCCTTTAGTTAATGAGAAAGATTAAGACTAATTAAATTTAGTTTAGAGACTACCCAATATAGCCCTCCTTAATTATTCTTCCTAATTAACCATTGGGGGCAAACTAGATAATGGCAATTGCTTGGAGAGGGGGAAAGCAAGGGCCGGCTATATAGAGCCTCTCTTCTCTCTCTCCACTTTATTCACTCATTTATTTTGAGATCCTCAATTCTCTAGATCCCCAATTGACTCATCCCTCCACCAATTTCCCTCAATTTATTTTTATTTTCTTTCTCAATTTCATTAGCAAGGAGCATTGGAACTTGGATTGGCAAGGAGCACTAGGAAGAGGAGTTTGTGGCAAGGAAATCATGTCCGGATCGAGTCTATTATGCATTTTATTAAAAAATTATCTTCCAATAGGCAAATTTTGAATCTACCCCTTAATTTAGACTCTAATTCATGCATCTAACCATTAGAAATTATCATTTGGCTTAGGGCTACCCATATGATCAAGAATTGAGTCCATACGACTTGTATTGTAAAAGTTACATGACAATTTATGTCCAAATAGGAAAAATTACGAGATTGACACATCAAGTGTGTGTCATGAGAGCAATTAGATCAAATTAGACTTGGATAGGGGTTGTGGAATAAGTTACATGTCTACAATTGGATACGAGTAGGTCGTATCACGATATGGTATGATACAGTATGATACGGGGCTTATTTTGGATGATTTTATGCAATTCTATTTAATTTTTATTGTAATTAGTTGCATTAGTTATTATTATATATATTTGAGACAGATTATTGATATTAGTGGATAATTGGTGAGTTTTGGTGTTTGGTTTGGATGCATATCATAAGTATCATAAATTGTGCACTTGAGGTATTTGAGAAAATGATTAATGGTGAGTGTATTGTGTGTACTCAACATTGTGTGTGTGTGTGTGTGTGTGTGTGTGTGTGTGTGTGTAGTATGGTGTGTGGTTGTTGTGAGTGGTTGGTACTGCAGTGTTACAATGACTAAGTGAATTGTTGTTCTTGAGGGGATTAGAGTGCAGTCAGTTTGAGGTTAGTAAAGGAGGCTGTAAAACCCCTCACCCAAAATTTGGCCTACTTGTCTTAGATAGTGAAATTAGGGCTAGTTGAATCCAATTAGAATTAGAACATGACATTTTATTTAATTATGCAATATTTATATCACCAAGTGCACCTTACCGTTGCTTCGATAATTGGAGCACGTCACTAACCATTACCTTCCTACAAATTTCATAACCTTGTCTTAGACATGCCCGCCTACCATTCTGACCTTTGTGTAACTTATAATTATACTCTTTTGTGCTATATTTTAGTGGCACAATAATCGTCATGAACGTTATTATTAAATTCTAAATAATTCCAACTTTGTATCCTTGTGCGTTCCAATCGAAATTGGAGACACAATCTTGACCCGTTTCGTGCAACCCAATTTATGATAATATTCTATTCTGAGTCTTCTATGTCCATGACACTTGTGTCCCACCTAATTTTATCCCCATGTACTTCCAATTAATTTCAGAACACCTTGCGCGATAATTTAATTAATTTAATCTAAATTCTATTTTTGTGCAATTTTCTAAATTTTTGGGCACTTTTTATGCAAAAGCGCATTGAGGTATCCACACCATTGGACAATACATGAAGAAATCCAACTTTCCCCTTCGTAGGAATTTTTCCATAATTTTTGGAATATGCAACGCGCAACATCGCCCCCTTTATTTTAAACCAGTTCTTGCATTTAAACAATGCAATTATGGCCCTCCAAACATCATCATGTGAGCCCAAGGCCCGACTCCAATGAGGTGTTGACTAAGCCCACTCCTAGGTTAAAAAAAACCTAGCTCACATGTATACATGTACAACATTATTCCTTTTTTCTTTTCTTTTTCTATTTTACATCAAAAACCCCAAAACCTAAAATTAACATCCAGCCGACCTCTCTCCCTTCCCACCTTACTGTTCACCATCCCCCTCCTTGAACCCGTCGACCCGCTGGAGCCACCCCTTCCCCGTTAACCGGAGCAGCCTGAACCGCCGCTGCTCAATGCCGCAGCCACCTCTTTCTCTCTCCTCCTCCGCCTGAAGACCCACCGGAGCAGCACCAGGCCAACACACCACCGCCAGCACCCGACTTCCTCTTCCTTCCCCATCGATCTCCCTCGCTAGAGCAGCCACGACCTCCCCCTGGCCAGAGCTCCTCCTCGTCTCCTTCCACCTCCCTGTCCTCTCCTACTCCTCCTTCTGGCCGGATCTCCCCTCCCCCTGGCCTGAGCTCCTCCTCCTCTTCCACCTCCCTGTCCTCTCCTCAAACTCCATGGTCGGACCTCCCCGCCCCCTGGCCGGACTCCGGTCAGCAACTCAACACCCATCATCATCATCAACATCACCCCCTCCATCACAATCATCATCTCCAACATCATCACCATTACCACCATTACAATCATCATCATCATCACCAATACCTTAACCCTAATCGTCCACATCATCATCCTCGTCATTACCATCGTCTATATTATCGTCCTAGTCATCACCATCGTCCACATCATCGCCCTCGTCATCACCATCATCCACATCATCATCACCATCATCCCCATCATTATCTATATCATCACCATCACCCTATCATCGTCACCACCATCACGTAATTATCATCATAATCATTACCACTATCACCCTAATCATTGACCTAATCGCCACCCTAATCATAATTATCATCATCATCATCACCCTCGTAATCATCACTGTCATCGTCGTCATTATGGACCCGTCACCCCGATTCCCGTGCCTGTGCACGCTGACCCCGAGAACATTGGATTATTTTACGCGACTTCTGGAGCCGGATATTGGGACTGCGCAGCTTCCTTGCCAGGCAAGTATACCTTGCCTTGTTGTACTGTTTAAATTCTACATTATCGTCCTAGTCATCACCATCGTCCACATCATCGTCCTCGTCATCACCATCATCCACATCATCATCACCATCATCCCCATCATTATCTATATCATCACCATCACCCTATCATCGTCACCACCATCATGTAATCATCATCATAATCATCACCACTATCACCCTAATCATTGACCTAATTGCCACCCTAATCATAATTATCATCATCATCATCACCCTCGTAATCATCACTATCATCGTCGTCATTATGGACCCGTCACCCCGATTCCCCTGCCTGTGCACGCTGACCCCGAGAACATTAGATTATTTTACGCGACTTCTGGAGCCGGATATTGGGACTGCGCAGCTTCCTTGCCAGGCAAGTATACCTTGTCTTGTTGTACTGTTTAAATTCTGTATTATTAGTTGCATGTTTATATTATAAATGTGCGCGTCCGAGAGAGACTCGGGTGCAGTCAACGAAGGCGTTGACGTTAGGACTTGTGTCTGACCTAGTGTCTAGTAGACCCACCTAAAGTTGTGGAGTTATCGGTATGACTCTCCAGGCCTTGACATATTTCTTACACGTGTTGTGAGTCTCATGTAGGGCACGAACTTACGTATGCGGTTGGCTACCTGTACGTGGAGGTCGTGCGACGGATAGGGTATAACTGCTAATAGTGATGCATGTTAGAAGACTTAGCAATTATTAGTAGTCAGAGCATAGTCTATTATAGTACGAAGGTCCAATCCTTGTCCTTGTTTGGTTGTAAGGTTGGACTATTGTTCTAACGGTAGACTATGAGCCAGAGTTACGACACTGATACTTGCACTCTGTCTCGGTGTAGTAGCTACAGCGTGTTGTGGATACAACATGCATAGATCATTGGGCGGGGAAGCCAATTAGTAGGCGTTTGGGACAGACATTTGGTTGTCGTAGTTTCAGAGTAAACTGCGGGGCCGTGAGCCTCAGTGTTACCCGGTTATGGGCCAGTGTTACCCGGTTATGGGCGTATATGATTGTCGATACATCCGGCAGAGGTTACTAGCTGCGCGCTATCATGATCGGTGATATAGTCAGCATATACTCCTGGCATCCAGTTTACAGCTAATGCCAGGTACTTGGCCTCTGGCTCAACGCTATGCTTTATACATTTCACCTACCCATACGTACCAAGGTTGTCTTCAGAGTGCATTTCACTTAGCTGGTTAGATCACCCTTGAGTTTTTACAGTATTTACTTTATGGCATGCTTCTATGTATCTTGTTATGTCCCTCTGAGGACCTTGTCCCTTTTCAGGTGTAGATGTTCATGAGTATTCGTAGGAGCGCAGATTCGGACTTGCTACGTATATTTCGAGGAGGTCTTCTCTTCGAGCTTCATGATTGTTAGATTTTGTACTTATATTATATTTATCTTGTTTATTCTATATTCTAGTTTGGTAGTAGATTTGTTTCCATTCGACTACCATCATTAGATACTTTATATTGAGATCTAGCTACATAGTTATTGGTTATTTATTTATGTCTATTTGATTTCTGTGGATGAGATTTAGTTATGTCCTGTGACTTGTGATAAATATATACCACTTATGAATTATTTTTCATGATACAGCGTATGCATGTGTTATGGTTTCCATATATTGGAGTTGCCATATACATGGGACTGGCATGCTTACGTGTCCTGGTCCTACGTATTTTGGGACTGGGGCATGACAGAGGCATCTAAGATGGGGGTAGGTATCAAGGTGATGTGTTAATATTGTAATAACTGCTACTGCAGTACTAATAGGTTGTTATGGTTCTCAATTGGGGTTGGCAACTGAGAACAACACAGGAAGCAAGGTGGGGAGGATGGAGACTGCAAATTAAATAGTGCTTGCAACCAAGAGCAGTAGTGGCAGTACCATGAGGCATTGCAGACTATGGGCAACTCGAGCAGTGCAAGGGGATGATTGGATTATAGTATCAGTAGGTATCAATAGAAGTCAGAGGATGGGGAGTTTTGGGCATTGGTGAATCATATATGTTAGAGTGCTGCCATCAGTTGGTTAGACAGATTTATGGGAGGGAAGCAATAGGACAGTAGGTAGAGTGATTCATTTATTGAGTAGTATGTTGGTTAGAGATGATGTAGTTAAGTAATACCAGTCAGTTAGTTAGTTGATGTGTTAAAATCAAGTTAACATGCATCAGTTAGTATTTAGGCTAATATGTTATGTTAGATATGAGTATTAATTAAGTTGAGAAGTATTTCAGTTGTGTGTGTGGGTGTGATATGGTTTGATGGTTAGATATTAGGATGTATCAGTGATCAATAGGAGTTAATGTATCATACTTGTATGGGGGGACTCGGGTTAGTTAAGATGAGGGGTTTGTGAACTGTGATGTTCATCAACAGTTAGAAGGGAGGATGGTATCCATATTGTGTTGCAGCTAGTGCAACAACAACTAAAGTAGATTAAGTAGAGGTGGAATATTGCATTGTAGATCTGGGTTCATGTGTATCTGGGTATTGGAGATCTGATGTTGAAGGGAGGGGTGATGTGTAATCTCAGCACAGAAGTGAGACAGGTAACAGGTATTAAGTTTAAGGGTTTAGTGTATCAATGTTTGGGAAACTCAGGCAAACAAGTGATTGCAGTGCCTTTGTGCACTGCACAGTAGAGAGTATCAATGGAACATACGGATATGAAGTTGGGAAGAGGATTGCAGGCTTTGAAATACGGTAGGACCTGAAACATGGGGTGAAGGTACCATGGGATAGTTGAATTGGAAGTTAAAGACTGGTTTCAATTATCTGATACATTAAGCAAGTGCTAAGTGAGGTAGCAGCTACTACTGAAAGCATTAGCTTCAACAACACAAGTGATAAGAAACAATTGTGAACCTGTGTGCAAGAGTTGATTGAGTAGCTTAAGTTATGTTTGCCTGCAGGTAGAAATTTGGGGGATCCAAGTTCATGTGTGTCTGGAACTGGGGGGGTAATCAGTTGGGGTTTTGTATGAGTGGTTGATGATGCTTGAGGTAGGGTGACTGATACTTATGAGTATCAGTAAGTAGTATCAGTAGTGACACACTGTCATTAGAGTGAAGCTAATAACTAGTATCCATGTATTCAGGAGTAGTAAGGTAGTTATATGAGTTTGTTAGTGGAGCAAATAGGTAAGCTAGAATGACTTAGAAATTGACCTGGAAGCATATTAGTGCATTATTTAACTCTGTCCTCTTCTTTACACCATTTAACATGATATTTTCCTAAATAGTATTGTGTGACACCAGTTCGGATACCGAGATTTACCTTTTGCTCAGGACCAGAGGAGAGTACATCTCTCTGTTAGTTTTTATTTCATGAAAGTGTATATATCACTTGTTCTAGAAATGATATACCTGATTCTAACACATTGTTACACGGACTGGTACTATATGGATCATGTCAGGAGATGTTATTCCCTTACCGTGTTCAGCGGGTACTCCTTATACATTTATTTTATCGTGTACATCGGGTATTGTTTCATGCGCTTTTTGTGCATCTACTATTTCGTGTTCTAGTGTGACTATATCGTATTCATATTTATAACGTGTCATGATTGGATCCATGAGTATTGGTTGGGGAGGAGGAGTAAAAGTTGGTTATGTGATCCAGCCCTATTTATCTCCTGTGTATGTCGATTATATCCTCACGTATAATTGAGTTACCATATTTACCTCATGTGCAACCTAAGCCGATCACATAACAAACTTGCGCTCTAAACCACATAGCTAGTATTCATGTTCCTCTACTTGCAGTTTATTTCCATATCACCAGTATTTACTTTTCAGTTCTTTATTGTGATTATTTGCATGTTCTCACATGTATTTCCATTTCATAATACTTGTGTATCTTGTATTCTTTTCTATTACTCATCATATATGCTTTACCATGTATTTGGAGTTGCTTTCAGAGTTGTGTACTTCGTTCAAATCCTGATTGGATATATTTTTTCAGATGATTGGCTAGAGGAGTTGTGTCCCACTTATTACGGGTCGCAGGACAGCGAGCCACTAGAGGATACTCCTCTAGAGCAGGAGGACTTAGTGCCAGTGACCGAGGAGGCTTAGGCATTTATTTTTGGACTTTGTACTAGTCTTATTGTTAGACTTTTGGCATGTACATATATTATTAGAAATTATTTTGTGCCTAGACTATAGTTTGGACTTGTGGATATATTGTGACTTTTTATTTCTTCATTCTATTCCATATCGTGCTTTTATCCTCCTTTAGTTTTATACTGTAATTGAGTATTGGATAGCTTTTATCTTAGATAATATTGTTCCTCCTTTTGGATGAGATATCATTGACAGATACATTATATTTATTTTATGAGATGTTTAGTTAGTATTGATGACCTAGACAGCATTCTATCGATGATGCTGCGACGTAGGCTGGACGTACCCACGTACTTGTATCCTTACACCGGGTGTGGGTCGTGACATCCTACTCGGGTGTTTGCACATGATCCTTGGATTATTGTCGGATAGGTGTCGTCGGGTGCAGTCGTTAGAAGCCGACTGCCTGCTTGTAGGTGCTGCCACTTTGTTGCAGCAGCAGTTGATGATAATTTTGGCACAGTGATGTCCTGGAGAGGACACTTCATATGTCGTAGCTGCCTCTCTCGCCTTGCGCTTGTGATTGATCATATTGCACAAGTCAGGCGAGGGTTGACTCACCTTTGCACCATTTTCGTGAGCAAGGGTTGATCGAGCGCATGGGTGCGTGGGTGTTATTTTTGCTCCCTGATCTAGGGTTCGTACAAGAAAGTTCCCCAGATCATCAGTGGAAGACTTTGGAAACAGACCTAGTCTATTTGCCGTTGAGGGCTAGATGCACGGGTCGGTCTTATACACCTTTCCATCGGGGGCCGCATAACAGTTAGCGGTGCCCTCCGACGGTCAGCAGAATAGACAATTGCTCGAGCATGACGAGCTCCTACTGCCCCAGACTTCTTCGACTTGGCACCCGTAGGCGCATAGTACAAAAATTCCAAGTTTGGGTTTTTACCATTCTCAGCATTGCGCATAGGGTCAGTGTTGCGCGAGATTCGGTTGAAAACAGAAGTTCAGCGGCTGCCAGATTCGCATGCGTCCATCTGCCTCCAGTCGTCAACCGATGCCTCATAGTGAGTCTTATGCAGCCTCCTACTTTGCCGTATAGAGCTTGCATCAGCGTCCGAATGTCTGGCATGGTAGTGTTTTCCTCTGTCGGAGTTTGGGTACTGAGTGTTTTCTGCGTTAGGCGAGGATGCTGCATGGTAAGCCCTGGGGACACCTGGCGAGCGCCTTCAACGGCAAAAAGGGAGGCGATGAGCGCAAGCTCCGCAATTGGGCGAGGCACGGTGGCCTCTGCTACCCACGTCCTGCGGGTCTTCAAGTGGGGAGCACCCTTCTGGTTGGAAGAGGATGTCGCAAAAGCAGTGAATGCATGATGTGTGGTCCCTACGGCAGGGGGAGAGACGGGGAACGCATGCTCAGCAGTTGGGTGATGCATGGTGGCCTTTGCTACCCACGTCCTACGGGGATTCTTGGGCTTTGCTTGCCTCGGAGAAGGACTCGCGTTCTCCCCGGGGAGCATATCCTCGAAGGCCTACTGGTCGAAGCAGACCACTGGCATCCTTTGAGTGGACCCGAGCTTGGCTGCGTTGGATTACGCCACAACTTTCTCATCAGAGGAGAAAGATGTCCCCAGCAGACTCGCCATCTTGTTCGCCATTAAATTCGAAAGTTCTAAGATAGCTTGATTTAATTAACAAACAAAAAGAGAGTACAAAGAGGTCCTAGGCAGACAATCTAAGTACAAATTTATTTTCTAGGGAGTGGCGATGGAGGGTTAGGAGTGTAGTAACTCTCTTTACCCCAAGGACGATCTGATGCAGGAGGAGGAAGCTCTTCTCTCTTGCTTGACTGTAGGTTCACCGATAGCCCCTCTATAAGGGTGTAGTACCCTACTATTTATAGTAACCCCTGGGCGCGCATATGTTGGGCCGCATGGATACTAGAGGATGTCACGTGTCCCTTCTTAACATGGTGCAGCTGTAACCGTGAGCATGCCAAGCTGCCACGCGGGAGCTTGTTAGGATTTTTCGTTGCTGAAGGTCTGGGTGGTTCTTTTTCTTTGTGGGCGTGACTTGGTCAGCTTGACACATAGTCCACGCTTGGTTAGAGAGAATCACTCTTGTCATAACAGCAAGATTTAGTCTTCATGGAGTCTGAAACACATGTGTCCAGAGATACATGGAGTCTGGGACACATTGTCACGCCCCGATCTTCCACAGGTAATCGACCGTCCCCGCTAGGCGCGAATCACCGCTCTAGCGCTTCCGCGGGACGATCTTTCCCATCTGGACGTAATGTTGTACGAGCGCAAGCTGCGCCCGTGCAAGGCCATGATCTGAACAGGCGTTAAAATATCTAAGACACAGAGTAGCACAGATAGTCCGAATGCAGCAAAAAAATGAACAAGCTATTGGTAACAAGTTTACAGAGTCGTCAATAGCGCAAGCATTGAATAACACAAGTATAGAAGTAAAGCAAGCACTTTAATAATATTTTACGAGTATTACAAGCGGCGCTAGGCCGAGATTACAAGTCGCTCAAGTCTCTCTTATCTGAAACAAAAAAAGCATGCCAAGTAGCTACATTTATGGAATGATACATAGGCGATGTTCCAACATTATGTCTTGTATATGCGCTTCAGCTCCATACGCAACGCTCCAAGGGTCCAGAGCAAACTCCATGCCATATCTCGTACGAAGGGGGTTTTTACACCGAATGAGGTTCTCCTGCACCCTGCAAGCGATCTTGTGGGTTATCAGTACATGAATGCACTGGTGGGGAGGCTTCTCGCCCGGTTGACAAATCCAAACAAGTTATAAAGGTTCTATGCACCATCTATTAAGTTATCTTTTTAGTCTTGCCTTAGGATCAGTTTTATGCCATAATAAAAAGCCTAAATCGTGTGGCAGTGCGCCGTGCGATATAAGAGTAACACGGTGAGACTTACCAACTTACCATTCTTTCTTCCCTGTCTAAGGCAAACCAAGTTAAACTAAGCACGAGCATATATAATGAAATACATGAAAAATGACATAAGCAAACACGAGTGTCATGAGCGGGGTTCTGATTCTTGTGCACGAGTTACACAGATACTCAGGTGTGTTGCAGAAGTTGTTCAAGTGTTCAATTATGTATAAGTGTGTTATACTCATATCCGTTCAGGTGATTCAGATTACTCGATGCGATACAATAACTCGCACGCAGATTATCGCTAAGTAAGGATGACTTATCTATAAGAACATGAGTCGTTGACATAGCCATAAAGGACGAGTTATAGTCTTGAACGAGGATGGTATGCAACGAAAAGCACGAGAGGTGCCATAATCCATCCCGTCCAGCACGTGAGACTATCAGCCTTTGAGCAAGAATGGCGTGGTATGAGCGGAGATGCAATCATGCTCGCACATGAAAGGCAGCTGCGTGAGTTCAATCCGGATAGGATCGGCCCTGGTGCCCCGGAGATTGTCCGTGGAACGAGATTTCAAGAATCTTCCTTTTTACCAAGTTGTCCGCGAGATGCAAGTCTTGGGTCTTCCAGATTCACAACATAACATGATAATTCTTGATTCTTGTTCTGAACGAGTATTGCTCCACGAGCTGTGATTCTTTCTTTACTTGACATAATTCTCGTTCAGAGTTAAACTTGACTTGATGCATTCCCCTGATTCGGGAACTACCTTGGGGACCTAAAGATCCCATATACTTGCAGGTTCATATTGCACAGAAGGACTATTTGCTAGTCTTCTGGTTAACTAGATGCATGCACGATACAGATAGTGTTACTTGATTCTGGCATAAATTCATGTGGCAAGCATTTAAACGAGACAAACGAGTACAAACTACAATGTAAGCAGGCAAACATGCATTTGTTGGAAACATAAGCATAAGGAAACATAATGTATAGTCTACCTTAAAACATAAGCCTTTACGTTTAGCACGGGTCTAAGGGGTAGTGCGAAGAGTGAAGCCGTATAGGGACATATCAAGCGACATAATCTTAGGAGGCAAGCAGTGTAAACAAGTGAAGCAGTGCACTACGAAGAGTATATGATGATCTACTCGAGGCATAGCGGGGTCTACTTGCACGAAGCTAAGTTAGCATGCGAGGGTCCATATAAGCCAAGTTTCATTTCCATATTCTAACACAAGCAATACAAGATGGGATTATTCCCTTATCTAGGTGCATTATATTCTTTATTAACATGCAGGGGATGATTCACCTAGTGACTAGCATGTATCATCCATATTTTAAGTGTGTTGGCTAAGCAAAGACAAGTTCATCGTAGCCACCCACCTTAGCGATGATTCGCCTCGGTCGAGCGATACTCCGAGAGAGCATTTGAAAGTCTAAGTTTGAACTCCTGAAGGGCCAAGTCTGGAATCATTTGCCTCAAATGAGTCATCTCGCTGAGCAAAGCGGGTCAGAACGTTGTACTTTGCACCATTTGAATTGGCTATCCGCTTGAACGGAATGGGTCATTACACGCATGGGGCCAAAGACGCATGGACCACATGGAGCCTGGGATGCATGAGGCCAGAGACGCATGGGATGCACGGAGTTTGAGACTCATTGGTCCAGAGACGCATGAAATGCGTGGAGTCTGGGACACATGGGGCCAGAGACGCATGCAATGCAGGGAGTCTGGGACGCATGGGGCTAGAGATGCTTGGGACAGCATGGGACGCATGGGGCTAGAGATGCATGGGATGCATGGAGCCTGGGATGAATGGGGCCAGAGACGCATGAGACACATGGAGTCTGGGACGCATGTGGCCAGTTGTGTTGTACACGTGGCGCTGCACATTCATCGAGAGTGAAGTTCTATGCTTACGTGAGACTTTTGTCGTTTAGTGTGTTCACGTCTTTTGAGGCAATCAGAAAATCCCTTTTGTCAGGATTATGTGTCAGAGACGATCCTGTTGCCGGGATGCCACGTTATGTCCTTTTGCGGCCGAGCTTCTTTGCTGATTGGGACGCATGGATATCATATTTCTTGGCCGCAGGGAGACTTTGCGGCCTGATCTCTTCTAAGTTTTTGTTTTGGGGCACAGGGATGCATGAATGCATATTTTCCATGCTTCTACAGTAGGCAACCTCCGTGACCCGATCTACTATCTCCCAAATAGCATCTCTACCAGCTGATGATCTAGAAAGACCTATCACAAAATCTATGGTAATATGATCCCACTTTCATTCTAGAATCGATAAAAGATAAAGAAGTCTAGCCGGTCTCTAATGCTCTGTCTTGACTTGCTGACAAACAAAACACCATAAGACAAACCGAGCTATCTTTCTCTTCATCACATTCCACCAGTACATCTTCGTACCTCCTGGATGAACATAATACTGAGAACTGTGGGCCTCTGACATAATCTCGTACCGGATATTTTTGCTTGGTACATAAAGAAGATTCCCAAATCCGAGAGTCCCATCACCATGAATGCTTATTTTTCTCTATGTCCTGCCTCGCACTCTGCTCTGAGTCGTTAAAGCCTAGCATATGTTGTTTGTGTTGCTCGGAGTTAGAAATTTTGTATCGGATGATTAAGGAATTGAAGACCAAGGGATTCATTTGCTACTGGATCAAATCTTGATTTGAGTAATTGTGATCAATATTTTAAAAATCGGACTGGTGATTAAACCAAAAATCTTTTGTACAGATCTGACCGGGGTTCAAATAGACCCTTTACGAGAACCAAATAATTTGAGACATGTAAGATATCCACATTTACTTATTGGTTTGGTTTGGTTCCGATTATGTTTGGTTTGGTTTGGTTTGGTTTGGTTTGGTTTGGTTTTACAATTATAAGGTCTCTCAAAATAAAATCAAGAACCAAATGGTCCAAATCTCATGTGATAAACTGTTTTGAGTTTGAAAAAAAAAGAACCGGCTGGTTCAATTGTGTACCGGTTCACCGGTTAAACCCGGGTTCGGAAAAAAATTGTCGGTTCTTTAAAAAAAACCTGGTTCAAGTTAGACCAGACCAAATTTTTGGCAAAATACGGTCAGACCAGTCCAACCGTCGGTCCAGTCCAGTTCTTACAACACTAATGGTGATCTTTATCAACCCGCAATATTTTTTTTATCTTTTTTGTCATATCCTGCATTTTGTTGTAGCAAATGTGTTACAGATTTTTAAAGGCTTTTATTTCCAAAAAGTTTTAATCTTCTATTTTCATTTGCTATTTGTAATATTTGATTTTCATGTAATTTATAATCTGACAATAATAGTTCGTTATAATATTACACTACAGACATGTTTTGGTTTGAACAAGTGGACAATATAATGTTATTGGCAAGGTGTCTTTATTGACACTCCTAAAATGTCATCTTCGCACTATGCTTTAATTTTCTATCATTCAAATTCTAAATTTGCCCAGGCATTAAGAGTGCAGGATGACATTTTAGGAGTGTTAATAACTGCATCCTATGAAGCCATTATTGGCACTCCTAAAATATCATTATGCACTCCTCCCTCTATGTATGAAGAAATTAATGTCAAATTTAATGCAGAATTAGAATTTAAATAATAGAAAATTAAATAGGAGTGCATGATGATATTTTAGGAGTGTCAATAACAACACCCTTATATTATATGTTATATTAACATGTATTCTAAGGACACATAATAACACAGTGACAAATGTATATTTTATATGGATAGTATCACATGCACATTAAATAAAGTAATGTTTTACTTAAAGTGTGCATTAATAAATGTAAAATGTGCATAATGTTCTGGTAGAAATATCCATATAAAATACACATTTACTAATGTTGTACATATATTTTTTAAATGTATTATCTTGTATATTTAAGGCACATAATATAATCTTTATATTATATATCAAATTTGGTAATTTAGAAAAGAAATTTTTTTTATCATTGGGATTTAAGCAGTTGCATGTAGGGGGCTGAGCATTATCAGTTTTGGACCGAAAATCAAACCAAACCGAATAAGAGATTCGGTTCAGTTTGAAAAAAAATCGGTTTTTTGAAAAAAACTAAATTTTTTTATTCGGTTTCGGTTTCAGTTTCGGTTTTGGATTTTGATTTCGATCCAAAACTGAATAAGATTTATTCAATTATGTAAATACCCTAATTCTATGCATACTTTGTAACTAAAATGTGTATATTTTGAAAACATAATTCTATATATGTGTGGGGTGGGTGTGTTTTGAAAAATAATTTTGGACACAACTTTGAAATACAACAAATGTGTGTATGAAATTATAATTTTTAATATAATTTAACTACGATCTCAACTTTGGGTCCGATCTATTATACAATAGTAATAGTCCAACTGAATAAATCGAATAAACCGAATAGTTTATTAGATTCGGTTTCGGTTATAGATTTTTAGAATTTTGGTTTATTCGGTTTTGACTATTTAGATTCGGTTGAAATCGAATAAACCGAATGTTCACCCCTAGTTGCATGTGATTATTTTGTCTAAAAAACTAAAATGTTCAAGAATTTAAAGTTTGTGAGATGCATGAGTTCCCTCTGTTAGTCCCGAGGCGAATCAAAGATGGTAGAACGCGGGCCATAGTAGAGCTACTAGCGAGACCCGAAGGTCCGCTCTCTACTGGAACCTAAGTTATCGTCGAGATCATAGATTCACACAAGAGTTTCTCATCTGAAAATTCTCTTTTCCAACGAAGCACGAACCAAGAACAGGTTACAAGCTGACTTCGAGGAAAATGAAGACAAGCAACAAGTAAAACGTTCTTCTCTTTACGTTCGCAGACGCTATAATTAGAAAGAACGAAGCAAAAAAAAGTGCTGAAAAAAAACTCCTTACTGTGGTGGTCAAATCCACCGTTGCTCAAAGCAAGATTCGCCGTATAGACGATCTGCCCTCAGGAACCAGCAAGTTCACAAATGAACTTGTGGAACGCTCTTGTCATCTTCGAAAACACTCGAAAATACCATGTTGGAGGGGAACACTCTGGGCCGCATATGATCTTGTGTTCTCATTTTTTCCATCTATTTTCTCTCTCCTCGAATGAAAGAGGAGGTCCTTTATATATAGAGGAAAACAGCACATATGCGGCCTGAGTAAACTCCAGACCACATATGCGCTGACCGACCAGATCCCCAAAACCTGGGTGTCAAAGCCGCAGGCATCGCATGTGTCGCCTCCTTCGCTGGTCACGTTGTACTGCACGAGGCTGACAGCGCCGCCAAACGCCGAAAGCAGCCGTTCGTGCCACATATTCCGAAAGGCACAGAAAACTATGTGCCGCCAAAAGCAGACCATGTTCCCTCCACATGCAACTCGCTCATCCAAACCTGGACGCATATCGCCAGGCCACAAAGACCCTGGCCGCATAGCGCCAGGCCACAAAGACCCTCGTTGCATAGTGCCTGTCCGCATAACACCTGACCGCATAACGCCTGGCCGCATAGCGCCAGGTCGCATGTGCCACGAAGCATGCGCCCGTGCATGCAACTCGTGAATAAAGGTCGCATGCGCCACGAAGAATGCGTCCGTGCATAAAGGAGCGCACGAGCACCATGTGACGATGCTGACGTGCTAAGTGCAAAGTGCGCCAACAAAGTGCCACTTTGCGCCCTAGAACCCGAGTCCGAGTCTGAATCGCTAAGCCTCTTAGGTCCTAAGAAAAACTTTCTAAATGTGGTGACAAAATAAAAATTGTTATAATAAAGTTCACACTTAATCTCCCTAGGAAAGTTAATCCACATGGACTACCACCCCATGTGTATATACCAATACTAGACATAGCTATATATTGAGATATACATATCGGTGGTTTTTTAATATGAGACTAAAATCTCCAAAGTTAAATGGAAAATACCAACACTTCCCCCCCCCCCCCCCCCCCCCCCCCCCCCCCAGATGACAGAGATTGGAGTATGGGAAAAGTCATTAGAATGAACCTTCATTCAATCATGCCACCAAGGGGACAAGGAACACCATACGTGAGCCCTCCATGGCTGTTGACTCTCCCGCAAACCACATCATGACCCATTAATTGTTGCTGTTGGTGGTGGTGTCATTGCTTGTAGCAATTGATACTCAGCAAAGGAGAGGAGAGTCACACCACACATTGGAGAGAGAGAGAGTGACTTGAGGATGTTTTCTTTCTTGTGCTTGGGATATAAATTTCTTTCTTTCTAGATTAATTGATGATAAAAAAACTACATGCAGCAGAAAGCTCCATGTTTGCATGTCAAAACTTTCCACGCATTCTCTCCTCTTTATTGGTTTTTGAATAAAGCTATAGCTAGCTAGGGTTGTGACAAGCTTATAAAGCTATAGCTAGCTAGCTAGCTAGCTAGCTAGGGTTGTGACAAGCTTGGGAGTGAAGGGGGAGGGAGGTAGGAAAAATATATTGGAAGTGATGGGATTGGTGTTGGTGCGCATTGTGGTGCATGTGTGGTCGAGGGTGGGGAGGGGCAAGAAAGTTTTAGGGTTTATTAAATTTGGTCACTTAATCCAATTATACTATTCCATGTTTAAGTGTGTATTTTAATGTTTAACATATTATTTATTGTTTTGCTCACATGATTTGAATGGTGGGAGGTTTTTAGTGGACAACCGGTTAAAATTACTCAATAAACATTTGTTTTTAGAGGACTAGGGTATTGAAAAAGGATGTAAAATATAACTACTTTGTTGACGTATCTTGTACTTCACATCGAATACGAATATGGTGTGCGTGCTTCTGCTAGGAGGCTAGCAACAACCTGTTGATAGCTCTTCATTAACTTTTCATGGTTAATCCGTCGTAGCCTTTTTTTCGAGGTTGTTCGATTTTGTAATTGTCAAATTAGTAAGAAGTTATTGTTAGTGATTGTTATATTGAATAGGGAGTTACTCTATTTTTTCCGCTCACGTTGTTATTGTCGATTACCGCTACTAAAGGGATTGCTCCCTTATATATTGTGTGTTTCAGTATTTAGTGCACACACGAGAGAATGTGATCTTTACAGGAACCAAGGACGTACGTTTTTGTTCCAAGTGTCTTTTGTACAACAGTCTATGCTTATCTACGAAGGAAGGTAACAAAGACGATTCCAAAGCTGATTCCTCAGAGCAGATCGACAGAGACGGTCGAATCTTACTTTGAGCAAATGGTGGTTCTAACCACCCATCAAGTTGTTCCATCTTTTTAGACTATGCTCTATCTCCAGCAACTTTATTGCCAGCTTTCAAGTAGTTTCAACTGCTAGCTTCTTAAGTGGATTATTCTGCTAACAGATTTACCATACTTTATTAGCGATTTTAACCGTTTTGTATTTCTCCTAACGAACTTGACTTGTATTTAGAAGTTTAGTCTTCGTTGACTTGAACAAATTTTAACGAAAATATGCAATATTAGAAAATGGTATTTTTTGGACTCTAGGGCTCGGATTTTAAGCTTTTGCTAACTATATGACCATATCCGAGGGATGAATAATTCTTCATTATTTTCTTTATTTTATGTTATTTCTTTATGGATGTTTTAATTGGTGATACATAATAAAAATATTTGTTTACTTTAATTGTAAGGCAAATCGGTACGGTGTGGGTGTATGTGTGAAAAGTGAAGGTAGCGGATCCAGATGGTATACAATACGGCGTGTAAAATATTTCGTACGTTACATCGGACATCGCATGAAAAAAAATCGACAATTCGGGTATTAGAATGATTTTCAGTTGTTCTAATTGGGTCCATATTGCCTCACTAGTTCGTCATTAGTCTTACTTTATGCAACAAGAGAACAGTACTTAGATATACATGGGCGAAAAGTGGTCCAACTTGAATCGTTAAAGTTTATTTTGATTGGGAAGCACTTATTTTATTTTGAAAAAATTTGAATTGACCTCTACTTTATATATTATAATTTAATATGCACTCAACTGCTTTACTATAATATACAATATTTTCTACTTTCATAAAAAACAAACGATTCCGTTGACTGTTAATTTTTGACTGAAATACCTATAGTAAATCACTATTATTACCAGTCCTCCTCTCCTCAGCTGGGAAGAGGAAAGAGATATTTCGGTTAAAAATTATTAGTTTTTGACGGAACATTATGATAAAGAAGTGGGGCACACCTTGAATTATGATAAATAAAGTAGGATGCAACTCAAATTTTTTCTTTTATTTTATTTAAAAAATGTCTCAAAAATTGTTTGATAATAATAATTTATTAAATTTATTTTTCAAAAGTTAGTTCCCTTTTAGATAACTTTTGACATTTGGGATAATTGTTTTCAAATATGGTGTCTAAACAATGTCTCCTCTTCCATTGATTTTATTAAAAAAGAAAATAACACTTATAATCGGTGGGATTCAAATATTCATAGGAGAAAAAAATATAATTGAAACATCATATTTGGAAATATCAGATCTCATCCCCATCAAATGGTCAAAAGCTTTGTAATGCTGTTGCTTTTTAGGCCCAAGGGTCTTCATCCCCATCAAATTTGGAAATATAAGGAAGAATATTTCTTTACGATTTTCTACAAAATACTACTTCGATGATTGTTATATAATAGATAAATTTACTTACTCCCGTAAGTAGAAAATATCTTACTATAGAGTTGCAATTTCTCATCCCAAAGCAAAAGACCATTTGGGCGTGTTTGCAGAATTTTTATTTTTATCTTCGAAAAATATAGAGTGGAAAATTTTATTACTATCTTTTGTTTGGATTATAAAATATATTTTCAAAAAATTAAAATATCTGGAAAATTAACATTGCCATGAATCATAGAAGTTTCAAAAAAAAATTATGTGAATAAATCAAGTGTAGCTAAAATTTCATATCCGAGTTTGGTCGGATTCGAGTCGGTTACGTTTGGGTCATCATAGGATTGTTGTCCTGTTGAGTTCGGATTCGATTCAGATTAGTTCAACCCTGAATCTAGTTAGAGTTAGTTCGGATCCAATAGGGTTGGGTCCAATGGAGTTCCGGATATGTTGGGTTTGTGTCATATTTAGTTGGATTTGGGTTGGAGTATGTAAAAATTAATTTATAACATCAATAAGATTTGAACCATCTTCTATTAAATAAAAGTTTATCTTCTTAACCAATTACGCTATAAAAAATTACAAACAAAAAAATAAAAACTATTCAATATATATATATATATATATATATATATATATATATATATATTCATCAAACATAAAAATATAAAAAAAAAACTTGTAAATTTAATTTCATGATTTAATTTTTGAAATTATATAATTTTCGGCTACATAGCATTTTCACTCACCAAATACTAACCTTTAGGTTCTACTTTGATTAAGGGAAAAAATAAAAAAAAGTTAAGTAGGGTTAAATTAGGAAACGTTGGGGAGGTGTGTGTGTGTGGAGTTAATTAACGATGCACATGGACACCAGTCAGTTGAAAGCCAGGAAGTCGGAACATCATATTAAAAACAAAAAATAAAATAAAAAATGTTATAATATTTTATAGGACAAATAAGAAGTATTTATGACTTTTTAAACAAAACTATCACTTCTACTTGTTAATCATCTGATTTAGGGATTGAAAAAAAAATAGACAAAAGAAACCTAAACAAATCCTTACTTAACCCTCTATGACTCCTCCTCCTAAGTCCTCACTCTTCAATCGTTCAAGGGCAAGGTGAGCGAACCCACGAGACGGTGAGGCAAACGTCAGTGAGAAAGAAATGCCTAGATCTCATATCGTATTTTCCACGTAGCTCATCGGTCAAACCAATGATTCTCTTCTCAAAGTAATAGAGAGTTTTTTTTCGATATGTAGTGCCAAAGTATCCTACGAAGAGACTCCCGAGAGTGGCCATAGAAATGGGCGCATCATGACATCGTACGCACGTGTATGCGGACGGATTAAGTACGTGTGTGCAGTGCTCAGTTTGTCTTGATGTTAGATATTGATGAACAAGAAGGCGAACGTTAGTGAGGCGACCGTGAGGAAGGTAATTGTAGCAACATTGCGCATCCCTTTTAGGTCCTTTAGTCGATGGTCACCCTCTCACTTAACTCTCTTCACCCTCAATCAAAGTAGAATCTTAGAATTTACTATCATTTATACCACAACGACAAAAAAATAAATTTTTCATTCAAGTTATATTTTCACTAAAAAAAAATTAATATTCGGGTGTCTATCCTGTACATCCTCCCAAAAGGTAAGATTTTTGCATACAATTTTATAATCTTCTTCACCAAATAACAAAATTCGATGTTTGTGGGGTCGTGACATGTTGGTTACGACGGGGACTTCCGTGGGAATGGACACGATTCGAATCATTCCTTGAAAATTTAGTTCACAACAAGGTGAAAATGATATATAAAAAAATAAAAATAAAACCCTGCCCCAACACAACTGATAAGCCATCGATCATCAACGTGGAGCGTTGTGAAAATTCGTTGCATCTCACCAAAAATTAACTCAATTAGGTTAAATATGTCAATTAGTAGCATAACATTTTTGGTTTAGTTTAGTCTTAAGCTAAGAAGAAGTATTTGTATAAATAAACATGAGGATATATACTTAGAAAAATAAGCCACCAACTCTAAAGTGGGGGCAGATTAAGATGTTAACTCAACAATTATTACGTTTACTAATAGGGTTAAATAAGATGTTGACCAAATTTTTAAGGTTTCTAATTTTCCTTTTCCACTAATTAAAAGGGGGAAAGGATATAACTAACATATCCAAGAACCCCCACTAGTAATATATTAGCACTAACATGTGCAAGAACCCCCACTAGTATATTAGCTTGACAAATAGAATAGTTTATGTTTCATCTAACCAGACTAGTTTAGGAAGCACTAGGGGAGAGCATTATTAGGTTTTGAACAAAGTGATTCCGTTTGATTTGAAAAAGAAAATTTTATTTGGTTTCGATTTTAAAAATACTAAAACAATAATTCGATTTTGGTTCTCGATTTCGATCCAAAATCGAAAATTAAATAAAACTTATACAGTTATTAAATACGTTCAATTTTATGTATATTTTATAATTAAAAATATATCTACTTTTTTTTTATATTTTAAAAACAACAATTATATGTATGTCTTTTAAAGTTATTTTTTTATAATTTAACAATTAGTCCAACTTTGAACTTAATTTTGAAATACAATAAACATATGGGTAAAAATTATAAATTTTTAACATAATTTCAACTTTTGGACCTGGTTATTAAACAATAAAAATAGCCACCAGAAAAAACGGAATAATCCGAATTGTTTATCTTTTCGATTTGGATTATGAATATAATTTCGATTATGTTTTGATTTTGAATTTTTAGATTGTCTGTTTATTAATTTTTAATTATTTCGTTCGGTTGAAACTGAATAAACCAAACACTCATCCCTCGAAAGCATATATAATTTGTTTATTATAATACGCTTATTGGAGATGACCTAGGCATCTCAAATCAAAATGGACGCATCAAGTTTAATATAGTGTTCATGTATATAATTTATTTATTATAATACGCTCATGAGGAAGAATCGACATTTTCGTAGATAGTGCACCCACGTGCATCCGTTGGATGTTGTTTAAATCTTCTAATCTTAACTGTTTAGTTGAATGGTTCAACTCAAGATGAACCTGTGTATGTCCAAGGCCCTACAAGGCTGCTTGCTAACGATGGACATGCTACATCGTTTTGGAATTGAGATATCGGACCCTATATGTAAGTTGTGCTCTCAAGAACCGGAGACGATGAAGCATCTTTTCTTTCATTGCTCGGTGGTCAGGTATATATATATATAGAAAAAAAAAATATGAGCCATAGACTCATATTTCTACATGACCCAATGCACATATGGACCAATAGGAATGGAGTCTCATATGGACTAATAGGAATGGAGTGTACTAGTGCACGTAGGAATCTATTTCTATTGGTCCACATGTGCATGACTCATATAAAGCTCATATTCTGTTTACCCATATATATATATATATATATATATATATATATATATATATATATAAACAAGTATGTCTCAAAAATGTTAACGTAGCCACCGAAAAATGCAATTTTGTTCCGTCCATATCAAAATGTATGTTTATATAGAAATCTTCATACGAGAGAGCGATATCAATTGTGGAGGCCGAGCACTATTTATTCTTTAAAGAAATTGGGGAAGACCAGTCTCCCTCCCGTAGAAACCAAATTTATTAAAATGTGAAATCTTAAATTAATTTTAAGTCAAATTTCAGTTTGTTGGTAAATGTACGTTTAGATTGGATTCAAATCAATTTGGTTGTTTTAAGAAAAGGACTAACTTATTTGTCAAAAATATAATATATTTTTTCCATATATACACATATTATATAAGAACATGGAAATTAATGTTCTTAACGGGTATGGTATAAAACTTTCTTTATTCAAATATCAGGTTAAAATGCCTAAATATAAATTATTATTTCTTTGATAAAAATATAATATATAATTTTCATATATACACATTATTATTTTTCTAATAAAAATACAGAAAATTTACTGTAGCGAAATAAATTTATATTAAATTCATGCAAACGAAACAAGTTTGCAAAATTTTGAAAAAAAGACACAGTCCGCCAACAGTGTTGGCGGAAAACACAACTGTTGTACACGTCGGCAGAAAAAAAAAATTTAAGTAGGGCCCACAAGCCAATTTCTGCCAACACTGTTGGCTGAAATCCCCCCCCCCCCCCCATTTCAGCCAACTGTGTTGGCAGAAATTGGGTGTGGGGGGCCACGGGTTATTTTGATTGGTTCGGTTCGGTTTGTTTGGTTTGATGGGTTTGTTTTAATTAGTTTTGTTTTTGTTTTATTTATTTAGTTTTGTTTTGTAATTAGATTTAAGAAAATTTAATTTGTTTTGTTTTGTAATTAATGAAATAAAATTAAAATAAATTATTTGTAAAGAAACATTAGGATTTTTTTTTTAATTGTTTGATTTGTTTAGAAAATTGTAAAAAAATGTTACTTAAAGAAAAAAAAAAGGTTATTACAATGTTTGATATAAAAAAAAGTAAATAAAGAAGAAAAAAATAAAATAAAAACTAGTATTTATTTGTCTGATCTAATTTTATGTTGGCTGAAATTGGGTAGGGGGCCCACGGGTTCGGTTGGGTGGTTTGGGTTGGTTTATTTTGTTTCCTTTGGTTTAATTATTTGTTTTGTTTTATTATTTTTTTACATAAAATAATTAATTTAAATTTTTCTAATTTTTTTTTGAAGGTCGAAACATCGTTTTAAATCTGTGGGCCCCACACCCAATATAAATTAATTTCGCTATAGTAAATTTTAAATATTCGAAAAAAAGGACCGAAAGTAAATTTTGGAGGTCAAAACATCGTTTTTTTAAGATTCTGAAAATTTAGGAAGTCCGTGAAACGGTGAAACGGTTTATCCCGTAGTACTTTTCGATACGGTCATTTTGGCATAAACTGGAGCTTGTTTCGATCTCCCAGTCAAAAGTTATGATACTTTAAAGTTTTAAATTTTATATTTTTGCCTGTAACATGTACGTCTTGCTCCGGCTAATTTTTTTTTCTACACGATTTATCTTACTCTCTTCAAAAACATACAAATCGACTTATTGTTTAACGAAAAAAGGTTACAAAACAAGTAGTTATGGCCGCTCGAAGCCTGCTCGACGGCAGACGTAATATTCTTACGGCAGATTTTATTATTATTTTTTTTAACATTGTTAACGGCGAGAAAATTAACGATATAAATATAATATTTAAAAATATAAACGTCCAATTGATATTTTTTCGTAATTTTTTAAACTTTTATGCTTTAGATGAAATTTATACAAAATTTGATGCTCTAGAAACAAATTTCAAAAAAAATATTTCTAAATTTTTCTTTCCAATTAATTTATTTTAATTTTATTTCGTTAAATTAAAATTTCTTAAATCTAATTACAAAACAAAACTAAATAAATAAAACAAAAACAAAACTAATTAAAACAAATCAACCAAACAAACCCATCCAACCAAACAAACCGAACTGAACCAATCAAATTAACCCGTGGGCCCCCACACCCAATTTTCACCAACACAGTTGGCTGAAATTGTGGGGGTGGGGGGGGGGGGGGGGGGGGGCAATTTCAGCCAACAGTGTTGACAAAAATTGGCTTGTGGGCCCCACTTAAAATTTTTTTTTTCTGCCTGCGTGTACAACAGTTGTGTTTTCCGCCAACACTGTTGGCGGACTGTGTATTTTTTTCAAAATTTTACAAAATTATTTCGTTTGCATGAATTTAATATAAATTTATTTCGCTACAGTAAATTTTCTGATAAAAATATAATAATATATATATATATATATATATATATATATTAAACAACTTTTGTAAAGGAAGATTGTAGCAAGAAGTTGTTGGAAGAAAAAGCTATCAAAAACTTGCAACTCAATTACTACAATAAAAATAAAACTGCAAAAGAAGTAATTTGTCTTGTTGGGATGATAACAATAATAGTTGTTCAAAGCAAAATTCGACCATTTCCGTTAATTTATTTCAAAAAATCAACAAGTTCAAAGAAATGAACTTCTAAAATGTCCTTTCTCACTCTCGAAATAAACCTCGCACGCACATAACTCCTTACAACACTTTGTGGCCTCCAAATATTGTTGCTGCAAAAACCTCTTGTAGGTATTCACTAAATCTTCTTCCAAAAGATAAAGGCAAGAGAAATATAGGGGAGTCAAACCCCTAGCAGGCACCATTATCTATAACTAGTAAATTCACGTGCGTTACATGTAAAATAATTGTCTTCTTCTAAATTTAATATAAAATTATTTAAATATATTTAAATTAAATTAAATTTATTATATATATATATAATTTTTAATTAAAATTTATTATATATTTGATTATATTTTAATTATAGTTAGTTATGGATATATTTATACTTTTCATAAAGAGTCTTGAAAACGGATATGCAAGTAATATTATCTAATTATTAACAAATATTTCTTCAAAGTCATGTGGTTAAGGTGGGAGGTATATTTTTTTGTTGGCTGAGTTCGAATCATTGTAGTGTTTGTTTATATCAAATTTAACTTTTTCAGCAATTTTTTATGTAATATTAATTTTTTTTTAAATAATTAATTGATGATGATATACATACGCCTTAGATTGCTCACATATGAGCTGTTTTGAAGCCTCATTATATTATTGATGAATTGATGGATGGACAGTTAAATCGGAGAGTAACTCCCAATTAAGTGGACGGTCATGGCCGGTCCTGGTCTAGGGCGGGTAGGGCGAAAAAACAAATTTGTTTAAATATATAAATAATTTTGTCCGAAAATAGAACTAGTATTAACCATGAGTCTTTTTTATCCCAAAATAATTGTACTGTAGTGGTTATTACATTAGACTTACAAATAAGAGGTTTCTAGTTCAAATATTAGTGGAGGCACATTTTTTTATTATTATTATTTCTTTTTTTACATTATGTATGTGACCTCATTTTGAAAGTTCGTCTCGGACCCCCATGAGCTCTGGACCGACCCTGTGGACGGTTAAAACAGTAATCTCCACTATAAGTCGGCATTTACAAAAACTAAAACTCTCACGATGAAGCACACGAACAATCATGCAGCACACGACTTGTGGGAGTACAATCCCGCCGGAACCTAAGTTCCGCGGGAGTTGACTCTCCGCTGGAAACTAGGTCCCGCAGCTAATTCCCCGTAGCCCCGCGCAACCCATGCAATCCAGTGAGAACGAGCGTAGAACTGCGTACGTGTAAAGTACGTCATCAAAGCGTCATTTTGCGTCATTCGTCAACGTTCGAATTTAAGTCACTAGACCCTTTCGAGACCTAGCTCCAAAAGAAAATTTTCAAAAAAATAGATGACATAATATATGTTTGTTGAATAATTTGAATATTACCCTTTAGTAAAACACTCCACCATACCATCTATATGGACTATCACCCCCCTTATGTAAAAGTTGATATAAAAAAAAAAAAAAAAAAAACTTATATCAAAATACACATTTAAAATTTACCATCACTTTGTAGATAATAATTTCAAGAAACTCTAACATGTGTGCTGTTAACTTAACATGAGACACTTGTGGATGCATTGTGACTATATCAGTTTGTATTTCGTGGACCGTTTAATACTTTAATTGGTTGAACCTTTGCACAAGACAAGCAAAAACATCTTTAGCACAACGTTACTAGTAGGTACACTCTCATGAATTCTTTCCCCCCATTTGTTTTTATCTTTAATTTTTTTTTTTCATTTATTCCATTTGTGGTATACTCTTAAATTTGTATATTTTAATCAACTTGGTTATGAATTTCTAATGATCACATTTTCGATTTGCATGAATTCAATTTGAAACCAGCACATCTAAAAAAAAAAATCTAATTGTGTAAAATTGCTTCATTATTCCATAATAATTTTCCATGTGGTTCCGTGAATTCAACTTTGGTAAAAGGTACATATAAGAGTAATAATATAGTTTGCGTAAAACACGAATCAACTGCAGTTAACTATGTACAATAATACATTTTTGGATACATTAGCAGGTAGTATGTTCTTTGTTTTCTTCTATTTCAAATATCGCATGTGAATCGACATTCTACTACTTCACGTATCGTATGTGACTCGACTGATATCGTCCTTTTTTTTCGGAGTCGCAGATGATTCTAGCGATCTTCCAAATTATCTAGATATTATCGAAAATTTGTATCTTTCTGCATTGGACCGAACCCAACATATTGAAAATCCTACTAGCGCGAGCCGAACCACGTCGCTTGGTCATAATGTGGTCAAATCTTTTCCATGGTCCATCAATGAGATGGGTTTCAAAATTGGTAAAATATCAATAGTAAGTGTGATAATTAGGGTTTGCACCAAACAAATGGAATCACCTATAATCAATGGGTATGGGGGGGGTTGGATTCTCAACCCCAACCACCAGATCTCCAATAACCAGCAAAATTTAAAGACTGCTTGTTGTTGTTGTGGGTTGGGTCAAATTTCTTTTGTCCCAAATGGGAGAAAATACTGTAAAAGTCACCAAACCCTTTATGGCGGCTGCCAGTGCTAAAACAATTAAAAAAAAACTTTTGTGCAATAAATGGATTTGTTCACCGAAAGTGAAAACATTTACTCCACTCTTTTCACCTGTCTGGGGAACAGTGTAATATAAAGAGCAAAAGATATTTGCTGCTGCTGCTGCTGCTGCTGCTAATAATAATAATAATAATAATAGCAGGATTATATATATATATATATATATATATATATATATATATATAAAAACTTTAGCCAGGATAGTAAAATACATTGCAGATTCAGACATGTTTACTAATGATCAATCTAGCGCGGTCGAAATTGATTATGGATTCGGTGTTATTATTAGAGATATTTTAGCAAATGTTCCCGATCAAAATATTAAAACTAGTATATATTTTTATTATTTTAAAAAAATAGAAAATACTCCCATTAATTGTAAATCAACCATAATTTCAATTAAAAGGTGGGGGTATATCTTAAATTTTGAATTGTTCCATACAAAGGAATAGAGGCATTTGCTAGTTTTTAAAACAAGTGGGGGTATATACTTGTTTTTATGTTATGAATGGAGGTATTTGTTAAAATATCCCTTATTATTATTTTACTGCGGTCTATACAAAATACATTATATTTAGGGCTGTAAAAACAATCAAACGGTTCGGCTCGACTCGGTCGAAGCTCGGTTCGAAACTCGTTCGTGGACTGATAGGTATCAAATTCGATCGATTTTTTCTGTTCAAAGTGGTGTTGGAACCGAGTTCGACCATAGGTTGTTCGGCTCGGTTTTGTTCGCAAACGGGCTCGAACTCAGCTCGACTTATCGCATTAGGGCTTTTCCTAATATATGTAATATTTTTTATGGATGTGTATAAATATTGTCCGAGATATTTTACTTTTTTTATATTATGGTAAAAAATTTTATGTAAAGAGCATACGTAATTCAACAAAAAGATGTTTAAGACTTGAGAATAACAATGTAATGATTTATACAACAAGTTTAATAAGCCTTTTGCGCAGTCTTGGCTTAAGCTCGGTTCGTGTTCGTCCGTGCTCGTGAGCTAAATCGAGTCGACCTCAATCATTTTGAGTCTCTAATCGAACCGAGTTCAAACACCATTTTTGAGCTTGACCATAAGTTCGGCTCGAATCAAACTCGTTCGATAGTTTAGTCGAACCGAGTTCAAACACATTTTGTTCGAGCTCGTTCGTTCGATTTTTTGTCCTAATTTTATTGTATTCTACTTTGGATAGGAGACGAGCATTTGGTTAATTTATTCGGTTTCAACCGAGTCGAAATAATCAGAACAGAATAAACTGAAATTCTAAAAATGCAAAAACGAAATCGAACAAAAATTAGCCAAAACTGAAATCAATACGAACAATTTATTTGGTTTATTTGGTTGGACTATAGCTATTGGTTAATAGTTCAGGTCCAAAGTTGAGATAGTGATTAAATTATATTAAAATTATAATTTTATACAAATATTTGTTGTATTTTAAAGTTGTACCCAAAGTTGTACTAATTGTTAAATTACCAAAGTTGATCTTAAAAATATATACATAGAATTATTGTTTTTAAACTATACACATTTTTAATCACAAATATGCATAGAATTAGGATATGTATATAATTGCATAAATCTTACAACGTTGCTATTTTGATCATGCTGGGTGTGTGTGCTCGCTCCGACGTGACGGACGCGCATCGGAGGGGGGGGTCGAGTTTTGCGAGAGTGGGCTCCGACGCGTCACGGGTGGGGGGAGGCGGAGCGAATAGGGGGGGACACGTCACGAGGGTCAACCCCCCCCCCCCCCACTCACCACCCCCGCCGCCGCCGCCGCTAACACACGAGCAAAATAGAGCTTTCGTCAAGCTTATTCAGTTTTGAACTAAAACCGGAATCCAAAATCGAAACTGAATAACTTTTTTAAAAATATTTTCAAAATCGAACCGAATCAATTTTTTTTTAAAACCAACCCGAATCTCTTACTTGGCTCAATTTAATTTTCGGTCCAAAACTGAAAATAATCATCACTCGAGGGCAGGTAGAATGTGTGCTTGTACCATATTATTGAGGAACATGTCTCTTTCTAACAACTGAATGTTAACTGTCCAATGTCGAACTTACGTCGAGACACGCATCTTACTTGACCACCAACCCGTTCATAGTAGTAATAATAAGGGCTCTTTGATTTTACCCTCCTGTTAGATTAGGTATATTAATATTACCTCCATATTAGATCAAAAGTTAAATTTACCTTCCTGAAAGTGTCGTTAAAAGTTTTCAAAGTGTCGTTGAAAGTATCGTTAATAAGTTTTTAACGATACTTTCAGGAAGTTAAACTCAACTTTTGATCTAACAGAAGGGTAATATCAATATACATAATCTAACGGTATAAAATCAAATAGCCCTAATAATAATGAGAATAACATTAATCGATCACTATAACATTTGATTCTATATCAAAAAAATAATAATGGAAGTAAATTAAGTTTACAAAACAGGGGTGTTTCTGCAAAAGTATGTTATTTCTTTGTTCATAGTCACATGTGGCCAAGCTGGCTCAGGTGGCGCGCTATATTTCAAGCATCGCACACACCATGACCCGGCCCTGAGGTTTTTTTTTTGGATTTTTTCGTTTAAAGTAATAAAATATAATCTAATTATAAAAAAAGAAAAAAGTGGGGGGTATTTGCAGATAGGGGGACCACTCGCCAACTGAGTTGGCGGGGTGCTGAGTTGGAGAGCATCTCGCCAACTGAGTTGGTGGGGCACTCTCCTCGAGAGGCCGCTCGCCAACTCAGTTGGCGGGGCATGCTGAGTTGGCTTAGACCCGTTGCAATTTGCTCGCCAACTGAGTTGGCGAGTAAGGATCCGTTTCCGGACCGTTCCACAACGGCTATTAACAACAACGGCTATTACATTCTTCCTCTATAAATTACCTATCTCAACCAAATCATCTCACACTCAATCTACTTCCTCTATTTCCTCTCTTCCCTCTAGCAAAGTCTCCAACACTCTCTCTGTCTCTCTGCCGGCGGCTAATGTTTTGAGTTTTCTGTAGCAAAAGTTCTCAACCGTCATGGATCGTAGTGTAAGAATTGTATGCTCGCACGGCGGTAAAGTAAATGGGTTAAATTACGAAGGAGGAGAAAGTATAATTTTTTCAACTTATCCGAATATTAGTTTTGAAAATATACGTAATCATATTATTGAACGTTGTTCTATTCATTATAATTTTATTCTGAAGTCTATTTTTTGTTCTAATTGTTTTTTGATAGATAGTGAAGATGCATGGAATTATATTCTTGAGATTAATTCATAATCACGGTATATAAAAATATATGTTATTAAAGTAGCAGCAACCTTAGATAGTAGAAATAATGAATATTTTTCTGAATATCAGCATGTTAGTTCGGGTGCTAGTTCTTCTCAACAAATAGTTTCATTTATCCAAGAAGATCATTCATCAGATGAATCTAACCATGATGATGATAGTGACAACGACGATGGAAATAGTGATGATGGAGTCTCAACAAATAGTTTCATTTATCCAAGAAGGTCATTCCTCCTCCTCGTCTTGTTGAGTTTGGGTAGGCAGCGGTGCTGATGGAGTCAAAAAAAATTGTGTGAATATCTGGTAGCTTTCATCTCCAGCAGTCTGGTAACTCGGGCCTGCTCCAGCAGTCAGGTTACTCGGTCCCGCTCCAGCATACTGGTAACTCGGACCCGCTCCACCATACTGGTCACCCGGGCCCGCTCCAGCATACTGCTCACTCGGGCCCGCTCCAGCATACTGGTAACTCGGGCTCCCTCCAGCATACTGGTCACTCGGGCCCGCTCCAGCATAATGGTGAAAATGGTCCTCTGCAATATCCCGCCTACGACGACGAGAGTGTCTCTGTCGTACTAAGCCGGTCGGATAGTCCGGTGGAAGACGGGATTGTACTGGAGGCATTTTCGGTTCCCGTCCAATACCCAGATGCTCAACACGAGTCACAAGTTTCTCCATAAGACGCCGACTGTCTGGGAAAAGGTTTCTATGAGGTCGTTGTAAATGTTGCCGGTATACACCACTCTGAAATTTGAAACTTGTAAATTAATATATTTATCATATCTATGTATATGTATTTTTGAAAGTATAATGAAGTCATACCAAATCATGTATATCATCGACAAAAGCACGCATAGTAGAATCGTCTAGGGATCTACTCTTGAACCTTTGCTCCTCGTAGTGGTATACTCGGTTGCTCAGAAGAGGGCATCCCCACCATTGCCTATAGTCCAGGCTACCTATGTCTGCAAAATATAAATAAAATTTTAGCAAACTATTTACACTAAATCAATACGAATAATGAGTAACTTATAACTTACATTCCTCAGCAGAATTTAGTCTGGGAGACATGTCCCTCACACTATAATTCTCGAACCGATTATTCCAGTTAGCAACGAGACCAATGATTCGTTGTAATGCATTTGATGTCTCATAAACGACTGTCGGTGGATCATCGGGAATTATTGGGGCCATTCCGAATTACCGAAGAACACGGTCTGCCGGATGGTACATGGTGAACCGATCATATATAATATGACATCTGTGTAAAGAAAATGCATATGATGTCCTCTTGATTTCTGGAGCATCAGGTTCACATGAGTACGGTAACCAGGTTACCTATTTAAAGATATTGTATCAATTAGATGCGATGTTTATCTACGATCAAAACTTAAATAATTTAAAGATATTTATTGCATATTTAAAAATTACCTCATTATACTGCAGTGTATCAAATTGGCTACGATATAGTGATACAGTCCTGTATTGGTAGTGTTGATAATCCACTACGTCTGTAGGCCAGCGCATAGCAACTGAAAATCCGCAAGGCTTACAACTAAATGAAGATCGTGGATTAAATATCTAACACGATCTATATAGTGGAATCCAAAGGATTCCACCAAAGCCTTTTGGACCGAATTTAGCTCCCACGTACGATAATTTCTTTCGGCCCGCCAATGTACATGGATCCGGGTTCATAAACCAAGATCATGGTCGTATAACTATAAAAAACATATGCATTATATTTTGTGTGTAAATTTATGTGCATTAATAAAGTAAACATATGCATTATAAAAAAATATATGCATTAATAAAGTTGGCAACTTGTAATTTTAAAAATTATCTCGCCAGTAAATATCTGACTAGAAATATGGTCTTCACGTTGCTTAATAATAAGCGCGGTAGTCGGTCCGCCATGAATACGACCGTCATTGTGGGTAGCCATCGCCAGTAAATATCAGGAGGAGAAAGAGAATTGTTGTGATTAAGGGGAAAAAGCTGTGAAAATAGGAGGAGGAGGAGGAGGAGAATGTTTTGTGTGAGGAGTGTTTGGGGGGGTGTTTATAGGATTGAAATCTATCCGTTGGGCAACGGCTGGAAAGCAACGTTCGAGTCTCGTAGACAGCGTCCCGCCAACTGAGTTGGCGAGCGGCCTCTCGAGGAGAGCGGCCCGCCAACTCAGTTGGCGAGATGCTTTCCAACTCAGCACCCCGCCAACTAAGTTGGCGAGTGGTCCCCCTATTTGCAATATCCCCCAACTTTTCCCTTTTTTTATAATTATATTATATTGTATTACTTTAAACGAAAAAATACATTTTTTTGTACTGAAGAAAAATAAAATTGTGTCCTTTTACAAAAATAAAATAAAATTGTGTCCTTTTAAAAACAAGGCTAACATATATATATATATAATCAGAAAATTTCATACATAACATCCTAGTTTACATTAATAACATCCAGAGCATCAAATTTCAAAAAACATTATCCAAAGTATCAAAACGCCTATCAGATGGACATTTTTTATTTTTTAATATTATATTTAAGTTTTACTTAATCTACGATTTAACGCCTTTAACGGAAAAAAAAATAGAAAAAAGAAGACATTTTTTCTGAAGGACGTTTTCTTTTTTCTAATTTTTTTTTTGTTAACGCTCTCTCACTCTCTGCTCGCTCTTTGTCACTCTCATCCCTCTTTCCCTCTCTTTACTCTCTCTCTCTCTCTCTCTCCCTTCCTGTCACTCTTTCCTCAACCACTCTTTTTTTTCTGTAAGCTATCTACACTAGCTAATACTAGCAAAAAAAAATTGTACACTAGGTAACGTTTATATGTACAATATATAACGTTTAATTTATAACGTTAAATTTGTAACATTTAAATTAAAACGGTTAAATTTAGTTCTATATATATCACTCATTTGTTTTCTACATCTCATTCACTCTTTTTCTTCACCACATTCTTTCTTACTATCTTCATCATATTTTTCTCATACTCTTATAAAACAACCGGTGAATTCAGAAGCCAAATTCAAGTCAGAATATACTTTCATCCATTGTTTCCTACCATCTTCTCCTAAGCTATTTTCTGATATCCCTCTATAAGCCTCAATTCATTCGAAAGTTTGTGACTATGGATCAAAATTTATTAATAATTTGCTACCATGGAGGTATACTGGATGGATTATCTTACCAATGAGGTAATACTCATCTTATTACCACTTATTAAAATATCACATTAGCTAGTTTGATAGAGACAAGACTGTTTTCTTACATGTGAAGAGGGAGAGAGATGACAAATGCGTGTGATAGCAAAATGCCAAAAATATGATAGAGACACGAGAGAGGGGTGGGTTAAAGTGATATTCTGACATGATATAGGGAGAGAGAGAGAGAGAGAGAGAGAGAGAGAGAGAGAGATGATTGAGAAAGACGTGACAGTGAGAGACCTGAGAGAGTGTCTCATGAGAGTGAGAGAGAGACTAGAGTCTCATGAGAGTGAGAGAGAGAGAGAGAGAGAGAGAGAGAGAGAGAGAGAGAGGAGAGAGAGGAGATGTGGTGCCCCGTTCCCCCTTTTTAGGGAGCGCGGCTAAGAAATACTTTCGTATCGTTCGATCGGGATAGATTGAATCAAGATATTTTTCTCATTATGGATTGGCTTCTTCGGAATTGATATCCATATTCAGTGGACCGTGCCCCACGGACGGACTTATCGGCAGAGTCAAGAGGGACCTCTCCGCTGCAAGTTTTCTTGCTTAGTTTTTGCTGTCGCCTTGTTGCTTTTGTGCTTTTGAGTTGGTTTTCGGATTTATATTTTCTTGAACGATTTTGATAGATTTCATTGCTTTCGTTCATTGAACTGTATTTTTATTTTGAGCTTGAAAAGAGTAGAAGAGGTATTGATCATCTGTTTGTGGCAATACAGGTGATCGTGCAGTAGACGTCGCGCAAGCGGAGTCTTGAAGCACCTCCGTACTTTCCTCTCCCCACCAACTTGTGAGTGAATATAATTCGATTAGTTGATCCTTTTTCCAAGTTTTCACATCTAAAACATTGCCTTATTGATTGTTCCGATCTATGTCAAGATAAAGAGAATAAATATACTTGGATTACTTTATTGCTTGTCAATCAACTTGTGAATGGTTACCTTGTTGCATGCTAGTTCGATTAGAATGTTCTCTCATCGTGTTCAATTCTAGTTAGAATATATACTTCTTCTATTATTGTACTATGTATAGAACTCACTTTGTTATACAATAAACTTAACAGGAAGACTATGCAAAATAGATCATGCTATGTTACTTATTTCGTGCTTGTGTTGCCTTAAACTACCTCGATTGATAACTTAGTAGACTTTGCTTGGTCACGGATAACTTGTGCACAAGATCTTAGTTTCTACGGACGGTCGCTGGTCACTGGCACCGATCCGATCTGGATGAAATATCATGTTAGTCGCATGCTTCAGGGCAGGAATGGGTATATTGTTCCATGTTCCTTGTGTTGCACACCATTTCTGCCCAGGACGAGATGGCATGTAGCGATACCTGTACCTCCGTCATCTTCACCCCCAGACTATAACTCGTCCACTATAGAATCATGTGTAAACCCACTGATTTTCAAGAATTTTAAAATAGATTTTCTAGAAATTTCTGGAAATTTTTACTAATTAAAACTAAGGTATTTTAAATTTAAATAATTTATAAATGTTATTAAATAATATTAAAATATTATGGAAATAATATTTTCTGGTATAAAATAAAAATCTAGACAAAGGATAATTTTTTAGGAATTTATTTGGACCCCAAAAATATTTTTAAAAGACCTAAAACCCTATTTTAATTAAAAACCAAATAAACCGGGTTGAACCGGGCTCAAACCGGGTTGAACCGGCCTGAACCCGGTCCAACCGAATCGCCCCGGTCTGAACCGCTCCTAGACCCTGCAGGTCGGATCTGGGTCAAACCCGCGACCCGAAACCCGCATACCCGAACCCGCTTTCAAGCTTTAGCGGATCGGGCCGGATCCGCCGCCCGACCCGTCGACCCGATCCGACCTGACCCGCTAGCTACAGTGCCCCAACCCCTCTCGCTTCCCCGACCCCACGTCTTCCCGCCGCCGGCCGTTACGCCGCTGGCCGCCGCCTCGCGTCCCAGCCGCTCCGGCTCCCCCGCACCCGCCGCCTCGTCGACTTCCGTAACCGCTGTCGTTCCTCCTCCTCCCTCTCTCCTATAAAACCCTACCCTCTCCGCCTCTCTCCGCCTCCATTCTCTTCCCCGTCCACGCCGTGCAACCCGTCCCCGCCGTCGTCGTCCCCGCGAGCCGCCCAGCCCCGTCTCCTCCCCTGGCGACCACCTCGCCGGATTTTCCGCAACCCCTGCCTCCTCCGGCGGCCTCCACAGCAACAGCAGCAGCTCGCCCGAGCGCCGCCCGCCTCCACCAGCCCTCGCCGGAAGCAGCAGCAGCAGCGGCCCGCCACCAGCGCAGTCGGCCGCCCCGAGCCCGGCGTCTCTAGCGCCTCCCTCCGGCGAAGCCCTAGCCATTGGCTGCCGGAACCCTAGCCCTAACCCTAGGCACTGTGTAGGGGACACAGTGTCCACTGTGTCGTGTCGTGTCGTGTCTCGTGTCGACTCGCGGACACGGGAAATCTCGGTTTCACGGAGCCCTGTTCAGGTAACCCGTTCTCTCTCCTCGTTGCTCTGTTTCTCTTTCCGTCAGTTGTGATGTGAACCTTGTGTGACCCTCTCGATGCCCGTGCAACCCGCTCGGTGTGTCGCATCCTGTGGTGATCGCGAACCGCGATCCAAAAACAGAAAAAATAACACCATATTTTCCCCCGTAACTGAGTACGCCCCGCCAAACGGGACGACTTGGTCGCGTGCAGTCTTCATCGAAACGTGCGCGCCGTCGATATGGACGTGCTGGATTTCGCAGAAGTTGATTTGGATGTGCGTGCACACCGGAATCAACGCATATCCACCGACAATGCCCCGTATCTGCTTGTTCTAAATCTCGCTGTAACTTAGTGTACACACGTCGGATCGAAACGAAACTTATGCCATCGTACTCATAGCAATACGCTAGTCCTGTGACCCAAGTTTGGTTTGATTCTGAGAACGTTGACAAAATCGCGCATCGTGGGCCCCACGGCTCTACTTGACAGGCGATTTTATGATCGGCTCATCGGAATCCAATTTTGGAAGTTTTGTTGGGTTCGTATCATCGTTCTGGACTTGTTTACACTAAGTTTGACAGATTTAGAGACCTTTGGTTCTGGCACATTTTTCGGTGCAAAGCGGCCCACATGTGGACCCCGCTTGGACCTGAAAATATCATTTTTGCCCCTGTGTCCAAATTGGACTCAAGGACAGACATTTCTAGCTATTTGATATTTTCTAGATCTGATGGTGATGTCTATTTCAGCAACCGGAGAACTGCCTGTAAATCTCGCTGAGGTCAGAGCTACAGTTGGAGACAGAACCCCAGGCAAGTGTACCTTGCCGAAGCTTGCAGTTCTTGTTACATAATTCCTTATTTTATTTATCTGTTATAAATACTTAACCTAGGACCGTGTGACTTACTTAGCATCCGATTAATAGTCGGGTGCCAACACCGTACGCGGAGTTGTGTAACGTCTCCTAGAGATGGATATCGTGACATTTACATTCTCGTACTTGCCATATCAAGTACATTATACCCAGGACACCTGACACGAATCATGAGACATAATCTTCCTAAAATATTTAAGTTGATTCTGTATAGGATACAGGTTTATGACATATACATCTTTACATGCTTAGATTTTATCCTGACTTGTTGCATTAGTTTTGATCTTGCGTAACATGTACATCGCAAACTGTGACGTGGAATTACATTGGGTGGGGAGAGTATTACCATATCAAAGGGTGATTATATTATAAATACTGTCATCTGGAGGTGTCTTAGTCTCTGATACAGAGCTTTGGCGCAAGTTCTGGCCCTTCGAGAGAATACTGCTATAGGTTTCTCCGATACTGATCCTATAGTCGTCTCAGCCCGAGTATGATTAAAACTCTTACTTGCATATCACTTAGCTGGTTATATATTTACCCTATTGTTTCATTTATTGCTGTACTATATTTATTTTGGCATGAGTTATCTTGTACCTTGCTATGTCCCCTGAGGACCTGGATATGGATTATGTCCCCAGGGTTAGTAGAGGATATCTATCCTGAGGTGTATGGAACAGGAGCACTTCTCGGAGCAGTACCAGAACCTGAGGACGAGGTAATCGCTGAGAATTTCTCCTGAACATCTGCTTCTTCTATGCTCAGTTTTAAATGGCAATTAAACTCTTTTAAATTCTTGTTTAAATGAACAATTATAACAGACTTAATATCGGGTTGTTCCCCAATTTTATTTACTTGTGACTGGATGATGTTTTATTTCCTTTTGATGATATTGTTGTATTTATTCTGTGGATGAGATTAGTAAACCCTGATTGTTGTAATACAGCTTAAGTATGCCCCGATGGATCCATTAAATTGGGTTTATCCATCGGTGTGTGCTGCTGGCCATTGTCACGTGTTTAGTCCCTCGATAATTTGGGACTGGGGCGTTACATCATGCCAGTGACCCCCTCATATATTTAAACTGTGCAAAGCTAACTATGCCTTCGTGGCAAGGAAGTTCATGGTAAGTGTTGTGCAGGTGGTTCAGACGGGCAGGTAAAGTCACCAAACGGTGGCATGGTTATTTAAGTGGATTTCCATAACTACTGCATGCTTGTAAATTAAGCAAAGGCAAGATAGACCACATCATAACTTACATGCTTCACATAATCAACGTGTTGATTAGTATAGTTGGATTAGCTTCGCCAAGGAGATCTGCAAGGAGCTAGAGAGACTTCCCAATCCAGTCCATCTACCGACACGTCCTGATCGACCTTGAAGCGATATTTTGAAGTTCCAGGAGCTCGTGCACATGCCTTATGCAGCTCCATGGAAAGGCGATAACTTCGTCCGAAGGTGTCTATAGCTTTTGAAGTTTTAGTAAAATGATGTAATGTACCGGATGGCTATCTTATTTTGCGTCCACTTTTGTAAGCCCGTGCGGACAACCATCTAACTTGTTCAAGAGTTTGTAAAAGATGTTCATTATCAATAATGAAAAAAAAATTCTTGTATCAATATTATTGTAAACACCCATATTTTTCAGAAATTAAAAATATAATTTTTTTATAATTTTCTGTGAATTTAAATAATTAAAATAAATATTTTTCTGGAAATAAATAATTTTGTGATTTTATTAAATATAAAAATATTATGAAAATAATATTTTTGAGTGTAAAATAAATAATTAGACATAGTATAATTTTTATGGAATTTATTGGACCTAAAAATTATTTTTAAAGACCTAAAAATATATTTTTTAATTAAACCAAATTAAACCAGACTAAACCAACCTAAACCGAACCGGACCAACCCTATTTAAACCGACCCAACCCAAACTGTAACGGGTCGGATCTGGACCCGACCCGCTGACCCGTTAACCCGCAACCCGGCCCATTAGGTTTTGCTACAGTAACTGAAGCAAACCAATCCCCAACCGCCGCGACCCGTCGACTCCCCGCCGTTCACCTACGGCCGTTCATCTCCCCCACCGGACGCCTCGACGGCCCCCCTCCCTGAAACCGTCGTCGCCTCTTTTCCTTCCCGCCAACAGCCCCGCCGTTCCATCGCCCCGTCCTCCCTATTTAAACCCTCGATCGGCCGCCCTTCACCCACCGCTGCCACCACCTCGACAACCCCGACGCCCCTCCGTCGTCATCCACCACCGCCAAGCTCCCCTGCCCCGCTGTCTCCTCTAAACGCCGCCGAGCACAGTAGCTCCATAGTGACCGACGAACAGCACACTCTCCACAATCCTTCAGCACCGCCGCAGCTCTCCTCCGGCCACCCGAGCCACCGGCGAAGACCCTCCGCCGCGAGCCCGACCTCCGTCGTGACCCCGCCACCGACGACCGAGGAGCACCGCCACCGCAGCACCCGTACCCGCCGTGGACGTGGGTCGTGCCACCCTGTGTACATGACGTATAGTCGATTCTGATCCCCTGTTTAGGTAAGATTTTCCCTCTCCTCGTCGCATCATTTTCTGAACCGTCTGCTGTGACACGTTCCCTACGTGACCCTCTCGAAACCCGTGCAATCAGTTCAGGGTATCGCATCCTGTGTCGGTCGTAAACCGCAACGCAAAAATAGGAACTATTTTTGAAAATCAGAAATTCTCCTGAACTCACAAGTTCACGACTGTTTTACGTGTAACCTGTTAATTATTTCTAAAATTTTACTTAAACAGTAATTTAGACCATATAACCAAGTTTCAAACCCTGTATTTAGTTTAATTTATTTTGCTGTAGTTTGTGTTTTATTCGAGGGTAAAATTGACCAAAAACTTGGTTAAATAAAACCCAAATGTTCTAAAACTGGGTGTGCCCCGCTAAACGAGGCGACTCGATCATGTGCAAATTACACCAAAAGGTGCGCACCGTCAATACGGACGTGTAAGATTTTGCGGAAGTTGATTTGGATGTGCGTGCACATCGGAATCAACTTGTTCTAAACTTGTAGACACTAAGTTTGACAAATTTGGAATACTTTGTCTCTGGCACATTTTTCGGTGCAAAGTGGGCCACATGTGGACCCCGCTTTGACCAGAAACTGTCAATTTGCCCCTATGTTCAAATTGGACTTAAGGGTAGGCAATCTTAGCTATTTTATATCTTCTGAACATGATGGTAAAATTTATTTCAGCAACCGGAGGAGTACTTGAAGATCCCACGGATACCAGAGCAACTGTTGGAAATCAAACCCCAGGCAAGTGTACCTTATCAATCTTGCAGTATTTGCTTTATATTATTTGTAAACCCCCTGATTTTCAAGAATTTTTAAATTTGAATTTTTCACAATTTTCTGGAATTTTTTGGAATTTTATTGTAATTAAATTCAGGTATTTTAATAATTAAAGGATTTTTTATATGATAATAAATAATATTAAAATATTATAAAAATAATATTTTATGGTGTAAAATGAAAAACTAGACATAGGGTAATTTTTCGAGAATTTATTGGACCCCGGAAGTATTTTTAAAGCCCTAAAAATTAATTATTAAATTAAACCAAAATGAACCGGGTTTATTTTAATAAACCAAACCAAACCAACTGCTGAACCAAACCAACCCAAACCCAACTCAGCCTTAGCGGGTCAATTTCGGGTTAAAACCCGCGACCCGAAACCCGACCCGACCCGTATTTAATTTTTATTGGATCGGGTCGGATCCGAATTGAACCCGACCCGACCCGGATCCATTAGCCCGAAACCCTTTCTCTGTAAACCGACGACCGCTCGAATCCCCGCCGGCGACCTTCCGACTTTTCGAACCTCCACCGCTCCGCCTCCGGCCGTTACGCCGCCGGCGACCCCTCCGCTTCGCATCCCCGCACCGGCCGTTGCCGCTCCGCCTCCCTGCCAGCAACGGCCGGCGACCTAGCTCCCTTCCTCCTCCCTATTTAAACCCGAGCTCCTCCTCCCGCCGGAACCCTAAAAACCGACGAACCCGCCCTCAGCCTCCTGCCGCCGCCCCGAGCCCAGTGCAGCCCGGCCGCCGTTCCCCTCTCCCCTCTTCCTCCTTCTCCCTTCGCCCTTAGCCCGCAGCCCGACCTCCCGCTCCCCTCCGCCAGGCCACGCTGCCACCCCCAGCGCCGTCTCGCGAGAACTCCGCCACGATGACCCCGCTCCGCCGCCGCCCGCAGCATCTCCCTCCACCAGCAGCTACCCCCTCGCCGTCTTCCCGTAGCACCCTCGCCGCGCCGGCCACCCCGACCACGGCCTCCCTTCCTCGTGCAGAACCAGAGCCTCCTGCAGCCCCGCCTAGCCGCTCCGGCTCCGGCCGACTCATCCCAGCATCGACGAGCGCCGCTCTACCCTCTTCCGGCCAGCTCCGGTGAAACCCAGCCGCCTGAGCCCTAAACCCTAGCCTGGACACAACTCAGCCGGACACAGGACACGAAAACGGGTCGACTCGACACACGGATACGAAAATATCAGTGTCACGGAGCCCTGTTCAGGTACTCGTATCTCACTCCTCGCTACCCCGATTTCTTTTCCGCCAGTTGTATCGCGGACCCTGCGTGACCCTCTCGGTGCCCGTGCAACCCGCTCGGTGCATCGCGTCCTGGGGTGATCGTGAACCGCGATCCAAAAACTGGAAAAATAATACCCTGTTTCACCCCGAAACTGAGTGCGCCCCGCCAAACGGGATGACTTGGTCACGTGCGGTCTTCACAGATACGTGCACATCGTTGATACGGATGTGCGGGATTTCGCAGAAGTTGATTCGGATGTGCGTGCACACCGAAATCAGTACGTATCCGCAGACATCGTCCTGTATTCGACCTTTTTGAATCTCGCTGTAACTTAGTGTACACACGTCGGATCGAGACGAAACTTGCATCATCGGACTTGTAGCAATACGCTGGTCCTGTGAGCCAAATTTGGTTCGATTCTGAGAACGTTGACAAAATCGCGTGTCGTGGGCACCACAGGCTCCACTCGACGGGCGATTTTGAGAACGGCTCATCGGAATCCAATTCTGGAAGTTTCGTTGGGATCGTATCATTGTTCCTGACCTGTTGACACTAAGTTGGACAGATTTGGAGACCTTTGACCCTGACGCATTTTTTGGTGCAAAGCGGCCCACATGTGGACCCCGCTTTAACCCGAAAATGTCGTTTTTGCCCCTGTATCCAAATTGGACTCAAGGACAGGCGTTTCTAGCTGATTAATATTTTCTGGATCTGATGGTGATGTCTATTTCAGCAATCGGAGTACTTCCTGAATCCCAGCTGAAGCCGAAGCTACAATTGGACCCGGAAACCCAGGTAAGTGTACCTTGCCATAAATTGCAGCCTATTAATTCATTTTGTTCTCTTAGTTTATTCCTGTGACTGTTGTACATGCTCAACCCTAGGACCGTGTGACTTATTTAGCTTCCGATTAATAGTCGGGTGCCAACACCGTACGCGGGGTTGTGTAAAGTCACCTAGAGATGGATATCGTGACATTTACATTCTCGTACTTGCCATATCAAGTACATTATACCCAGGACACATGACACAGATCATCAGACGGAATCTTCCTGAATATTCAAGGTGATTCTGTATAGGATACAGGTTTATGACATATACAGTTTACATGCTTAGATTTTATTCTGACTTATTGCATTAGTTGATCTTGCGTGACATAAACATTATGAAACTGTGACGTGAGATTACATTGGGTGGGGAGAGATATACAATACAAAAGGCTGAATATATATATAATAACTTAATGGATATGCCTTAGACTCTGACACAGAGCTTTGGTACCGTACTGGCCCTTCGAGAAAATACTGCTATGGTTTCTTCAACACTGATCCTGTAGTAGTCTCAGCCTGAGTATGACTAATAACTCTCACTTGCATATCACTTAGCTGGTTTATTTATTTATCTTATTTGTTTCATTTATTGCATTATTTTGGCTTGAGCTTTCTTGTACCTTGCTATGTCCCCTGAGGATCTGGATCCGGATTATGTCCCCAGGTTTAGCAGACGAGATCTACCCTGAGGTGTACGGAACAGGAGCACTTCGCGAAACAGTACCTGAGGACGAGGTGATCGCTGAGGACTTCTCCTGAACATCCACTTCTTCCATGCTCAGTCCTTATGGCATATAGACTCTCTTTCCTGTTTAATTAAACTCTTTATTTTCTGCTTATGAGAACTTTTGTAACAGACTTAATATCGGGTTGTTCCCCAATTTTATTTACTTGTAACTGGATATTGTTTATTTCTTTTGCTGATATGCTATCTTTATTCTGTGGATGAGATTAGTAAACCTGACTATTGTAGACCTTGTAATACAGCTTAAGTATGCCCTGATGGATCCATTAAATTAGGTTTGTCCATCGGCGCGTGCTGCTGGCCATTATCACGCGTCCAGTCCCTCGATATTTTGGGATTGGGGTGTGACATGGTTTTTGTGGTGGCCCATGCAGTTCAACGACTAAATTATTCGGTTTTAACTTAGGGACCGAACATGCCTGCACTAAGATAGGATAAGTTTTAGGATATCATCCACTTGCTTGAATCGGTTTTGATATCTATATCGTATTCGAACTAATTTTTGACTTGCATCTTGCCTTGATTTCTGTACGCCTCTTATAGTTTGTTTTGATGCAGAGTAATGGATTCACAAGTAAACGACAGAACTCCAGCAAGAACACCAATAGGTGCTGAAGTCACCTACGGAGAAGATGAAGTGACGCTATTGAGTGGAGATCCCTCTACTCACCGAAGCAGCCAAGCAGATTCGCAAGCTTCTAGGTTTTGGCGTGATGACATTCCACCGCCTCCGCAGTTCGTTCCACCGATGCATGTATTCCCTCAAGGGCAGCCGATTGACGGGCAACAGATATTCCAACTGATCTACGCAATGATGCAAGCCCAGCAACAAGTCCAATACGAGGCTCAGCGTCACGAGGCTGATTACTTGAGGAACAGTCTAGTAAATACACTGGAGCAGGCCAATCTACCAGCTAAAAGGCAACCGACGGGCCCTATCACTGATTTCCGCCAACTGAAGCCCCGTACCTTCTCAGGCAAGGAGGAGCCCACAGAAGTTCATGAGTGGCTCACCAACATACAACATCAATTAGAAGCAGCTGAGCTACCAAGGGAACGTTGGATGACTGCCGTCAGAATACAATTGACGGGCAATGCTCACCACTGGTGGCTATCTGAAGAGAGACGACTCGGACCAGACCGAGTTACGTGGGAAGAGTTCTCCAGACTCTTTCAAGAGATGTACATTCCGGCTATCGCTCGATCAGAACTACGGGACAAGTTCAATCGCCTCATTCAGGATACTATGACGGTGTAAGAGTACAACGCCGAGTTCATTCGTCTGAGTCGTTTTGCCCCTACCTTGATCCCAACAGAAGAAGAAAAGGCTGAGAAGTTCTTTGATGGGCTAAAATTCGAGTTACAAAGAATGATCGGATCCGTCGCACCTACTTCGTACACGAACGTCCTTGCTGCAGCTCGACGTATGGAGCGTGTCATCAGACGAGAATCCAACCTGAAGAGGCCTTCCACCTCAGCACCAGCCAGAGCAACGAATGGAGAAGCTGCCAAGAAACCTCATCTGCATCAAGCACCACAGGTGTCACGACCCGCACCCAAAATTGGGGCACGAGTACGTGGGTACGTCCAGCCTACGCCGCAGCATCGGCGGTAGAACGCTGTCAAGGTCTTGATACTATCTAGCCAATCTCACACAAGCATCCAATCTCCATAAGGAGGCACGGATGATACAAATAAAATGAACACATACTCAATCACAGGATTACAGCACGAGAAGATATCGAACAAATAAAAATTAAATACAACACAAGTCAAAAGTAATAATCTAACTCAACAATATCCAAGTCTCATCAAAAATTGCCGGAGACAAATCCGGTACCAATTAGTCTACTTAAAGAACTAACTAAAAAATAGTAATTCCGGCTAGACCTCCCAAAATCACAACTAAACTATCAAGCCCAAGTTGCAGCTACTCACCATATGGTCCATAAAGTGTCGGACAGCGGTCCTCTAAGGCATAGTCTGGAAAAATATTTCCAGTCAAGAAGGAGCAAAGTACAATCTCAAATAACAGTTCCATTAAATTGATAAGGACTATAAAGCAATAAACATGTGATGCTAGCTACTGAGAAGACAGTAAAATAAATGCAATGGCAATTAAAAAGAGACAGGCAATGTAAAGAGACAGGCAATAGGCAATATGATACAGTCAGTGCATGTATGAAAATGAAAAGAACAAGGAACAGTATCATATACGGGTGATATAGTATATGATTTAAATAGAGAACTGTAATCTATTCTAAGTGTTTGAAATAGTAGTTTCAAAATGTGATCAGCTTGGGAACATGTACGATAGCTATAGGGCCTGGCTAATCATGAGTGAAGAGCATGATTAACACTTACATTGTTCTATACTGTATAAAGGGTATGATCACATTTTTTACTAACTACTTCCCCGCCCCCCAACTAGTAATGTGGATCCAACCATGACACGTCACGATACACGAGCAAGTCCAACCTATCATGTACGATGTCTAATATACATGTCGTATCTAATATCAATACGATAATCAATGTAACATCTCATGACTGCAGATCCAAGCTATACTAGTCCGTGTAGCACAGTATCAAGGATTCAGATGTAATATTTCATGATTATTGAACTTATAAAAATTATCAAGGAATTGGAAATTATCAGAGAATGTACTTGCCTTGGGTCCTTAGCTGGTAAGCACTAGTGTCCTGTTCCAGAGTATCGTCTGGAAAAATTAATAGTCCTATAAACATACCACAATATCACTTGTATCAGATGCTACTCTAACACACAAATAGTGTAATGGCCTTAGGGCTATGCCAAACATGGCACTAGCCGACTAGGGTCATCTAGTAGTAATACATATATAAATATACATTTATACTCAAAAAATATAGATATGTATCAATTTAATATGTATAATGTATATATATATAAGTGTATATCAGTAGTTTTGTACAAAATACATATAAGTGTATATACACTAAATAGAAGTATATAGGTATATATATTTATACGTTATAAATATACATAGCACATTTATGCATAACTATATTTAAGAATATACATGTATACCTGTATATGTATTAGTGAAAATATACATTTGTTATATCTATATATATATATAACATTAAAAACTAATACACATATATAATACATGTTTATACCTATACCAGAAATAGGTTTATATATATGTATATATACTTACATATCAATATATAACATATATATATATATATATATATATATATATATATATATATATATATATATATATATATATATATATATATATATATATATATAAACTACTTATATATATATACCAAGATACATAAAAATATTATTTAATATTTATACACATGTATACATCTACACACACATATACGTATATGTATTTACATAGTCAAATATTTATACATATTTACTAAATAACTATTATACATATACATATATTATATACTCATACGTATATACATATGTATATATATATATATATATATATATATATATATATAAAGAAGGAAGAGGAAGAAGAAGAAAGAAACTTAAAGAGGGGGGTTGGCCGGAGTCTCGCCGGAGGAAGAGCTGGCCGCCGGGGAGCTGTGGGTCTATTCGGGTGTGGAGCTGCAGGCCGGCGGGGATGTGCAGCGGGGTCGGCTGATGGTGGGAGGCCAGAGGGAGAAGTCTGCCGGAGTGCAGACAGCGGAGCCGCCGGGGTCGGTCAGCGGGAAGAAGAGTGGGGCGGAGGGCTGGCTGACCGGAGCAGCAGGGAGGTGGTCGAGAGGGTTGGCCGCCGGACCGGAGGAGCTTCGTCGGAGTGCAGGGGAGGAGCACAGCCGGAGCTAGCAGCGGGGAGAGGAGTAGTCGTCCTGGTGGCCGACGGGGGCTGAGTAGTGGGCCGTGCCTGGTCGGCGGTGCTCGCAGCAAGGAGTCGGGGTTGGGAGAAGGACAGCGGGCGGTCGGAGCAGCCAGCGAGGTCGGGCCTGGCCGGAGCACAGGGAATGGTCGGGTGATGGTGGTGGTTCTTCCCCCTCTTTTGAAAGTTTAAAAACAAAGGAAAGGAGCAGAAGGAAGAAGAAGAAGAAGAAGAAAAAAAGAGAAGGAGAAGAGAAGAAGAAAAGAAATTTTAGAATGAAGGAGGCTACGTTGGAGAGAGGAAATGTGGGGGCTTATGAGTAGGTGGGGAAACCTAGGTTTTCTAGGGATTAGGGTTTGATGGGACATGACATTAAATAGGGAGAGAGGGTGTGTGAATTTAGGGTGAGGATGGACCCATAGAATGAGTGGTCCAGATTTGTCATGAGGGAAAAAAAATAATTTATGTAGGAATGAGGGTGAGGTTTAATTAAAAATTAATAGGGCTCCCTCATTGGTTTAAACAAATGGGTGTTGGCACCAAAAATGTAAATTTGCAAATTAGCCCCCTTGAATTTGGGTATTTGCACAGACACATAAAATGACGAAAATTTGGCGGGCGATTCGGTGTTCGGTGTTTTGTAGGGTCAGGGGGCGCTGTAGGTTCGGTACGGGCTCAATTAGCAGGGCGCTGGAATTAAATTGGGATTTTCATAATTGGTTAAAATAGTATCCTCAATTTAATTAGAAATAAATACAAGTTGTGTTCTAAAATTAATTAGGAGTACATGGGGCCAAAATCAGGTCAGGTCATCAATACCAATAGTGAAGAAGACTCAGAACAAAATATTACCCTAATTTGGGCCGCACGAAAAATAGGTCAAGATTGTCTCCAATTTCGATTGGAACGCACAACGATACAAAAATAGGAAATTTTATTAAATAACGTCCGCGACGATTTTTGTGCGGCTAGAAATAAGGTACAGAGAGTATAATTATGAGTTGCAAAAATAGCAGAATGGAAGGCGGGCATGTCTAGGGCAAGATTGTAAAATTTGTTGGAAGAGAAAAGTCAGGATAGCGCTCCAAATATTGAAGCAAAGGCAATGCACAATAATTAATTTAAAATACGGTAATTAATTAAAATCTCCAATCAATAAATTCTAGATAAAACAATTAAATACCGAATTCCATAATTCGGACAGGCGTTCATCTACTGGGCTTCTAGGTCAAGTCTGCTAGCTCAAAATAAATGAACACTGTTTATAATACTTTATTTAATTACACATCACATAATTATTTAAATTAAATATACTGTCATGCAATTACTTAATTGTAATTACCATAATATTAAATATTATTAAAAGTCGAAAATATCCCTGTTTTCGGAACGTGGTAGTGACAAGTCTACCCTCCTTAAAAGAATTTCGTCCTCGAAATTTAAAATCCTCAAGGTAGCGTTTATTCATACACATTATCATTTCCCTCAAAGTTTAAATCAACCACGAAATCAGGTAATAATCCACAATGTCTTTTCACAATTTTTTAAAAGTTCTGAAATTATTGCATTCCTGAAAATCCTCGAAATAAAATCAAAGTCCATTTTTATCAAAATTCCTTGAAAGTTTTAGTTAATAATTCAATACTCGGAATTTAATATTCACTCCTCTAATTTGATTTTTATTAATGCATATATATAATTTAAATCTCGTCCCAAAAATTTGATTTAAACATTAATCCATCAAAAATTTTATTCCTCGATTTCCTCTTTCCTCAAAATACTCAACAATGCGACACTTAAGGATTCTCCAAATGCAACATCCAAATATAAAATTCTAAAATTCATAACTTGCAATCAACTAAATATAATGATAATCTCCCAAAATTTCTAAATTTTTATAACCAATTTAATCACATCAAAATCTTCCTGGAATTAATAAACCACCAATTATGCAATGTTAATTTCTTAATCCTCTATTTAAATCAATGTTTATCCTCGAATTTTAATCATCTTGTCTCTCTTATCAATTCATAACTCCTTCATGAATCTTCGTCATGGTTAAACCCCAATAATCATGGTCCAAGAAAAATCTTTCCTACAATCATGCAACATGCAACCTAAGGGGAATATGTACGGTCATGGTGTCTTTTGTCATGGTATTGCAGTCTCTGTATCAGGGTGTACTACTAACTATATTCTAACAAGAAATTATGCATACAAGCTACGGTACTAAGGTATCAGTCAATCAATCAAATAGATAGGAACAGAAGGAAGGAAAGAATAGAACCTGCTAACACATTACCTGTAGTATTGGTCTCCTCGACCGTCATCGCAAATGCCCCGCCCTGCTGGGGTGGTTCCCTTCGCGGGTGCTGAGCAATATACGGTTCCACAGGTAGCCTAACTGGATCTCTATAATCTGAAGCTGCGCGCTGGCCGGGAAGATAAGGGGCTAGAAGACAATCCCTTACTCGATGTCCCGCAGCGCCGCAGTGCAAACAAAGTCCTAGCCTTGTTCTACAGCTCTCCCAAAGGTGACCTGGCTATTTACAGAAATGACAAGTCTGCTGTGTCTCTCTCGGAGGCTGTTGCTGATTCTGCTGAACACGGACTGGTGCCTGGTACTGCTGTTGATACTGATACGCCCATGGATATTGCTGGATATGAACTGGTGCTAGGTACTGTGGTGGATGCTAAAATGTCCCTGGTTGTTGCTGAATATGAAATGGTACTGGGTACTGCTGTTGGTGCTGAATACGGGGATGCTTGGCTGGTCCTGTTCTACCATTCGTATCTCCAAAAGTATTGTGACTCCTCTTAGGCCTGAGATCCAGATCCTCTTCTGCAATCTGGGCATCCATCAAGATGGCCTCAAAGGTAGCGGTACGACGACCAGAAGTGCGTGCCTAATCTCTCTCGTCAGCCCCTTTCTAAATTTCTGGGGTCGATCTCCTGGGTCCCGAATAATAGACGATGCAAAACGGCTCAATCTATAAAATTCTGCAGCGTACTCGTCGACCGACATGTTTCCTTGAACCAAGTCATGAAACTGACTTTCCAAGGTTCCCAATGCCACGTCGAGAAAGAACTTCTCCTTAAAGAGTTCCTTGAAGGTCTCCCAAGTAAGTCCTTGTGCAGTAATTCTCGGCTCCGTGCGATACCACGTGAGTGCGATATCGAACATCTGACTGCCAGCGGCTTCTATTTGCAAGTTCTCCGGAATCTGGGTCAATCGCAGGCTCCTCTCTATATCCTCTAGCCAGTCGTCAGCGTAAAGTATCCCTTCGGTGCCTTTGAACTCTTGAGGCATCATCCTCTTAAAATCCACTATAGTGCCTAAACTCTGCTGCTGCTGGCCAGGAAACTGCTGGTACTGTGCTACTCTCTCCAAAGCTTGGAGAGTCACCTGATGAGCATTCTCCATGTTTTCTTTCATCAGCTCGGTTTGTGCCTGGTGCGCTTCTGCTTGCACCCTCTGAGCCTCAGCTTGAACTCGCTGAGCGTCTGTCGTCACTCTCTGGGCATCTACCATGCCCTGGATCAAGGTAAACAACTGCGTCCCGTCAATGGGTAAACCTCCGGGAATCGGAGTCGGTGGAGGAGGAAGGTTGTCCGTCACAGCTGCGGCAATCCTCTGGACAGGTGGGGAAGGAGGATTCCCAAAAAGTGCAGATACTCCCACATGTATCGGAGATGTAGGAGGAACTACGGATGTCTGTCCATCAGGTGGAGAGGTGGCAGACCCCTCTAAAGCTGATGTTCCTGCTCTCATAGACCGTGTCTGCGGCGACATCCTGAAGACAGATCCCAAAGAATCAATTTAGGCAAAATGCGATATCATCAAGGAAGGACAGTACAGTTCTAAAGAAGCAACATTCAAAATAGATTAGAAATAAATCCTAGTTGTGATTGCACAGGTCAAAGATACATCCATGGTCTAATACCTCTATCCCTCTAAGTACCACAGTTCTACTAGAAACATACTCACTGCTAGCTTCCTTACCTACTACAACCGTTGATACTAGTTATCCTTATCACTCAAGTGCATATCAGATACAACACATCATACTAAGTACTGCTCTCTCTCCAATACAATCCTAGATGAACACCTAAGCCAGTTGGCAGTGAAATCTCAATCATGCTCAAGCCAACATATCCTTACATATGCACCTCATCTACTATATACTAATATATCTCTCTCACTATAAGATTTTATCCTCCAAACAAGGTCCTCGAAACTAACTCCTCGAAAAATTTAAAGTATAATGCATATACCTTCCTTAAAGGTTAATTATTTTAAATACTGAAATGAAAATTTTATCACTTCCAAAAAATCCTTACAGTTTTGTCTATGTTCATTGAATCGAATCTGAATTCCTCAAAATAAATTTTAATAACATAATATCTCAACTTCTCAAAATTCAAAAATGCAATTCGTTTTCAATCTTCAAATTATAATTTAAATCCATATCTAGTAGTCCAATAGCCCTAGTGTTAATCTTCCTCACTGTCCTCATCGACATGCGTCATCAGATAATACCATAAATCAGTCTGTAAACTCATCTTGATATGAAATCAAACCCTATAATGAACCCAAGATCTTAATTTAATACCTGATCAACAATCAACAAGTGAGAATGGACGGAACAAGGGAATGATTTTAAATTGGAAATTATAACAAGATTCTCAGGGGTCATCCCAGGAATCTCTCAAGGAATTATGATTGAGTATTCGCTCTCGTCATAGTATCCTATGTCCTAGATCCTATCGCAGGTACGCAGTAGAGTAACAAAGACGCCACACTACTACGACATCGCACAACTCATGAAGTCTGATCTGCATGGGCCACCATTAAAAATGTGTCACGACCCGCACCCGAAATTGGGGCACGAGTACGTGGGTACATCCAATCTACGCCGCAGCATCGGCGGTAGAACGCTGTCAAGGTCTTGATACTATCTAGCCAATCTCACACAAGCATCCAATCTCCATAAGGAGGCATGGATGACACAAATAAAATGAACACATACTCAATCACAGGATTACAGCACGAGAAGATATCGAACAAATAAAAATTAAATACAACACAAGTCAAAAGTAATAATCTAACTCAACAATATCCAAGTCTCATCAAAAATTGCCGGAGACAAATCCGGTACCAATTAGTCTACTTAAAGAACTAACTAAAAAATAGTAATTCCGGCTAGACCTCCCGAAATCACAACTAAACTATCAAGCCCAAGTTGCAGCTACTCACCATATGGTCCATAAAGTGTCGAACAACGGTCCTCTAAGGCATAGTCTGGAAAAATATTTCCAGTCAGGAAGGAGCAAAGTACAATCTCAAATAACAGTTCCATTAAATTGATAAGAACTATAAAGCAATAAACATGTGATGCTAGCTACTGAGAAGACAGTGAAATAAATGCAATGGCAATTAAAAAGAGACATGCAATGTAAAGAGACAGACAATAGGCAATATGATATAGTCAGTGCATGTATGAAAATGAAAAGAACAAGGAACAGTATCATATACAGGTGATGTAGTATATAATTTAAATAGAGAACTGTAATCTATTCTAAGTGTTTGAAATAGTAGTTTCAAAATATGATCGGCTTGGGAACATGTACGATAGCTATAGGGCCTGGCTAATCATGAGTGAAGAGCATGATTAACACTTACATTGTTCTATACTGTATAAAGGGTATGATCACATTTCTTACTAACTACTTGCCCGCCCCCCAACTAGTAATGTGGATCCAACCATGACACGTCACGATACACGAGCAAGTCCAATCTATCATGTACGATGTCTAATATACATGTCGTGTATAATGTCAATACGATAATCAATGTAACATCTCATGGCTGCAGATCCAAGCTATACTAGCACAGTGTCAAGGATTCAGATGTAACATTTCATGATTATTGAACTTATAGAAATTATCAAGGAATTGAAAATTATCAGAGAATGTACTTGCCTTGGGTCCTTAGCTGGTAACCACTAGTGTCCTGTTCCAGAGTATCGTCTGGAAAAATCAACAGTCCTATAAACATACCACAATATCACTTGTATCATATGCTACTCTAACACACAAATAGAATGTACTGGCCTTAGGGCTATGCCAAATATGACACTAGCCGACTAGGGTCATCTAGTAGTAATACATATATAAATATACATTTATACTCAAAAAATATAGATATGTATCAATTTAATATGTATAATGTATATATATAAGTGTATATCAGTAGTTTTGTACAAAATACATATAAGTTAATATACACTAAATAGAAGTATATAGGTATATATATTTATACGTTATAAATATACATAGCACATTTATGCATAACTATATTTAAGAATATACATGTATACCTGTATATGTATTAGTGAAAATATACATTTGTTATATCTATATATATATATATAACATTAAAAACTAATACACATATATAATACATGTTTATACCTATACCAGAAATAGGTTTATATATATGTATATATACTTACATATCAATATATAACATATATATATATATAAACTACTTATATATATATACCATGATACATAAAAATATTATTTAATATTTATACACACGTATACATCTACACACACATATACGTATATGTATTTACATAGTCAAATATTTATACACATTTACTAAATAACTATTATACATATACATATATTATATACTCATACGTATATACGTATGTATATATATATATATATACATATATATATATATATATATATATACATATATATATATATATATACATATATATATATATATACATATATATATATATATATACATATATATATATATATATATATATATATATATATATATATATATATATATAAAGAAGGAAGAGGGAGAAGAAGAAAGAAACTTACAGAGGGGGGTTGGCCGGAGTCTCGCCGGAGGAAGAGCTGGCCGCCGGGGAGCTGTGGGTCGAGTCGGGTGTGGAGCTACAGGCCGGCGGGGATGTGCAGCGGGGTCGGCTGATGGTGGGAGGCCGGAGGGAGAAGTCTGCCGGAGTGCAGACAGCGGAGCCGCCGGGGTCGGTCAGCGGGAAGAAGAGTGGGGCGGAGGGCTGGCTGACCGGAGCAGCAGGGAGGTGGTCGAGAGGGTTGGCCGCCGGATCGGAGGAGCTTCGTCGAAGTGCAGGGGAGGAGCACAGCCGGAGCTAGTAGCGGGGAGAGGAGTAGTCGTCCTGGTGGCCGACGGGGGCTGAGTAGTGGGCCGTGCCTGGTCGGCGGTGCTCGCAGCAAGGAGTCGGGGTTGGGAGAAGGACAGCGGGCGGTCGGAGCAACCAGCGAGGTCGGGCCTGGCCGGAGCACAGGGAATGGTCGGGTGATGGTGGTGGTTCTTCCCCCTCTTTTGAAAGTTTAAAAACAAAGGAAAGGAGAAGAAGGAAGAAGAAGAAGAAAAGAGAAGGAGAAGAGAAGAAGAAAATAAATTTTAGAATGAAGGAGGCTACGTTGGAGAGAGGAAATGTGGGGGCTTATGAGTAGGTAGGGAAACCTAGGTTTTCTAGGAATTAGGGTTTGATGGGACATGACATTAAATAGGGAGAGAGGGTGTGTGAATTTAAGGGTGAGGATGGACCCATAGAATGAGTGGTCCAGATTTGTCATGAGGGAAAAAAAATAATTTATGTAGGAATGAGGGTGAGGTTTAATTAAAAATTAATAGGGCTCCCTCATTGGTTTAAACAAATGGGTGTTGGCAGCAAAATGTAAATTTGTAAATTAGCCCCCTTGAATTTGGATATTTGCACAGACACATAAAATAACGAAAATTTGGCGGACGATTCGGTGTCCGGTGTTTTGTAGGGTCAGGAGGCGCTGTAGGTTCGGTACGGGCTCAATTAGCAGGGCGCTGGAATTAAATTAGGTTTTTCAGAATTGGTTAAAATAGTATCCTCAATTTAATTAGAAATAAATATAAGTTGTGTTCTAAAATTAATTAGGAGTACATGGGGCCAAAATCAGGTCAGGTCATCAATACCAATAGTGAAGAAGACTCAGAACAGAATATTACCCTAATTTGGGCCGCACGAAAAATAGGTCAAGATTGTCTCCAATTTTGATTGGAACGCACAACGATACAAAAATAGGAAATTTTATTAAATAACGTCCGCGATGATTTTTGTGCGGCTAGAAATAAGGTACAGAGAGCATAATTATGAGTTGCAAAAATAGCAGAATGGAAGGCGGGCATGTCTAGGGCAAGATTGTAAAATTTGTTGGAAGGCAAAAGTCAGGATAGCGCTCCAAATATTGAAGCAAAGGCAATGCGCAATAATTAATTTAAAATACGGTAATTAATTAAAATCTCCAATCAATAAATTCTATATAAAATAATTAAATACCGAATTCCATAATTCGGACAGGCGTTCATCTACTGGGCTTCTAGGTCAAGTCTGCTAGCTCAAAATAAATGAACACTGTGTATAATACTATATTTAATTATACATCACATAATTATTTAAATTAAATATACTGTCATGCAATTACTTAATTGTAATTACCATAATATTAAATATTATTAAAAGTCGAAAATATCCCTGTTTTCGGAACGTGGTAGTGACAACAGGGAGTTGCATCCGAATCCCTGACCCTTCCTACTTGTTACTACTGCGGCAAGATAGGCCATGTTGAGAAGGAGTATAGACATAAATTCGGACTGTGCTTAGGTTGCGGATCCAGACAGCATGCAGTTAGGGATTGTCCTGAACGTAGAGAAGGAGCACCAAGGGCGAACCAACAAGCTCTACCAGCACCAGGAGGACATCAACCAAGGCCACCCTTGGCACTTCAAGCAGCACCCTACCAGCAAGTCCTGCAACAGCAAAGAGCACCACCTCAAGGACGCGGCCAAGCTTTCGCGATGACTGTGGGAGACGTGCAGAATCATGGAGTAGCTAATGCGCGTAAGTTTTTATAGTTTTTTCGTTTCTAGTATTGCTATAGTTCGTGCATGCTGGTTCGTGACCCTAGACTTGACCTAATAAATTTAACTTGTTAATAATTGATAACCTAGTAATTTTGAACTTATAATTTAGAATGTTTTATAAATGATAAATTGAAATTTTTTTTAAAAGGATAAAATTGGTTTTCTAAAAACTGTAATTTTCTAGATTTCCTATAATTGGGAAATTCTATTGCTTAGGGAAATGACTTTCCCTATGTGTTTAAACCCTCAACCTTGATTTTCTGATTCGAATAAATTTTGCAACCGTGTCATCTCTGTTGACCGGTTATTCTTTGATTGCGAGGACGCAATCCTCTTAAGGGGGGTAGATTGTAAAACCCCTGATTTTTAAGAATTTTTAAATTTGAATTTTTCACAATTTTTAGGAATTTTTTAGGATTTTATTGTAATTAAATTCAGGTATTTTAATTATTAAAGGATTTTTTAAATGATAATAAATAATATTAAAATATTATGAAAATAATATTTTATGGTGTAAAATGAAAAACTAGACATAGGGTAATTTTCCGAGAATTTATTGGACCCCGAAAGTAATTTTAAAGCCCTAAAAACTAATTATTAAATTAAACCAAAATGAACCGGGTTTATTTTAATAAACCAAACCAAACCAACTGCTGAACCGAACCAAGCCAAACCCAACTCAGCCTTAGCGGGTCGAATTCGGGTTAAAACCCGCGACCCGAAACCTGACCCGACCCGGATTTAATTTTTATTGGATCGGGTCGGATCCGAATTGAACCCAACCCGACCCGGATCCATTAGCCCGAAACCCTTTCTCTGTAAACCGACGACCGCTCGAATCCCCGTCGGCGACCTTCCGACTTCCCGAACCTCCGCCGCTCCGCCTTCGGCTGTTACGCCGCCGGCGACCCCTCCGCTTCGTATCCCCGCACCGGCCGCTGCCGCTCCGTCTCCCTGCCAGCAACGGCCGGCGACCTAGCTCCCTTCCTCCTTCCTATTTAAACCTGAGCTCCTCCTCCTGCCGGAACCCTAAAAACCGATGAACCCGCCCTCAGCCTCCTGCCGCCGCCCCGAGCCCAGTGCAGCCCGGCCGCCGTTCCCCTCTCCCCTCTTCCTCCTTCTCCCTCCGCCCTTAGCCCGCAGCCCGACCTCCCGCTCCCCTCCGCCCGGCCACGCTGCCACCCGCAGTGCCGCCTCGCGAGAACTCCGCCACGACGACCCCGCTCTGCCGCCGCCCGCAGCATCTTCCTCCGCCAGCAGCTACCCCCTCGTCGTCTTCCCGCAGCACCCTCGCCGTGCCGGCCACCCCGACCACGGCCTCCTTTCCTCGTGCAGAACCCGAGCCTCCTGCAGCCCCGCCTAGCCGCTCCGGCTCTGGCCGAATCATCCCAGCATCGACGAGCGCCGCTCTGCCCTCCTCCGGCCAGCTCCGGTGAAACGCAGCCGCCTGATCCCTAAACCCTAGCCTGGACACAACTCAGCCGGACACAGGACACGGAAACGGGTCAACTCGACACACGGATACGAAAATATCAGTGTCACGGAGCCCTGTTCAGGTACTCCTATCTCACTCCTCGCTACCCCGATTTCTTTTCCGTCAGTTGCATCGCGGACCCTGCGTGACCCTCTCGGTGCCCGTGCAACCCGCTTGGTGCATCGCGTCTTGTGGTGATCGTGAACCGCGATCCAAAAACAGGAAAAATAACACCATATTTTACCCCGGAACTGAGTGCGCCCCGCCAAACGGGACAACTTGGTCACGTGCGGTCTTCACAGATACGTGCGCATCGTTGATACGGACGTGCGGGATTTCGCAGAAGTTGATTCGGATGTGCGTGCACACCGGAATCAGTGCGTATCCGCAGACATCGCCCCGTATCCGATCTTTCTGAATCTCGCTGTAACTTAGTGTACACACGTCGGATCGAGACGAAACTTGCGTTATCGGACTCGTAGCAATACGCTGGTCCTGTGAGCCAAGTTTGGTTCGATTATGAAAACGTTGACAAAATCGCATGTCGTGGGACCCATAGGTTCCACTCGATGGGCGATTTTGAAAACGGCTCATCGGAATCCAATTCTACAAGTTCCGTTGGGATCGTATAATCGTTCCTGACCTGTTGACACTAAGTTGGACAGATTTGGAGACCTTTGACCCTAACGCATTTTTTGGTGCAAAGCGGCCCACATGTGGACCCCGCTTTAACCCGAAAATGTCGTTTTTGCCCCTGTGTCCAAATTGGACTCATGGACATGCGTTTCTAGCTGATTAATATTTTCTGGATCTGATGGTGATGTCTATTTCAGCAACCGAAGTACTGCCTGAAATTCCAGCTGAAGCCGGAGCTACAATTGGAGCCGGAAACCCAGGCAAGTGTACCTTGCCATAAATTGCAGCCTATTGATTCATTTTGTTCTCTTAGTTTATTCCTGTGACTGTTGTACATGCTCAACCCTAGGATCGTGTGACTTACTTAGCTTTCGATTAATAGTCGGGTGCCAACACCGTACGCGGGGTTGTGTAAAGTCACCTAGAGATGGATATCGTGACATTTACATTCTCGTACTTGCCATATCAAGTACATTATACCCAGGACACTTAACACAGATCATAAGACAGAATCTTCCTGAATATTCAAGGTGATTCTGTATAGGATACAGGTTTATGACATATACAGTTTACATGCTTAGATTTTATTCTGACCTATTGTATTAGTTGATCTTGCGTGACATGAACATTATGAAACTGTGACGTGAGATTATATTGGATAGGGAGAGATATACCATACAAAAGGCTGAATATATATATAATAACTTAATGGATGTGCCTTAGACTCTGACACAGAGCTTTGGTACCGTACTGGCCCTTCGAGAAAATACTGCTATGGTTTCTTCAACACTGATCATGTAGTAGTCTCAGCCTGAGTATGACTAATAACTCTTACTTGCATATCACTTAGCTGGTTTATTTATTTACCCTATTTGTTTCATTTACTGCATTATTTTGGCTTGAGCTTTCTTGTACCTTGCTATGTCCCCTGAGAATCTGGATCCGAATTATGTTTCCAGGTTTAGCAGACGAGATCTACCCTGAGGTATACGGAACAGGAGCACTTCGCGGAACAGTACCAGTACCTGAGGACGAGGTGATCGCTGAGGACTTCTCCTGAACATCCACTTCTTCCATGCTCAGTCCTTATGGCATATAGACTCTCTTTCCTGTTTAATTAAACTCTTTATTTTCTGCTTATGAGAACTTTTATAACAGACTTAATATCGGGTTGTTCCCCGATTTTATTTACTTGTAACTGGATATTGTTTATTTCTTTTGCTGATATGCTATCTTTATTCTGTGGATGAGATTAGTAAACCTGACTATTGTGGACCTTATAATACAGCTTAAGTATGCCCCGATGGATCCATTAAATTGGGTTTGTCCATCGGCGCGTGCTGCTGGCCATTATCACGCGTCAAGTCCCTCGATATTTTGGGATTGGGGCGTGACATTATTCCCTTGATTTATTTATATGATGTATATGTTCAACCTAAGACCGTGTGATGTTGCTTAGCGTCCGAATAATATTTGGGTGTCAACGCCGTACGCGGAGTTGTGTAACGTCACCTAGAGAATTGATACCGCGATCCTATACTTTAGTGCTTGCTTATCAAGTACGTCATACCATAGGACACTTGATACTATTCATGAGACAGAATCTTCCTGAGTTATTCATGGTGATTCTGTATAGGTTACAGGAATCGTGACATAGATCTTATATATACATAGCTATCATTATGACTCGCTGCATTAGCTAGAGGTCATGATCTTGCGTGTTATGGACATGAGACATCGTGGACATGAGACATGTGATTATATTGGGTGGGGAGTGTCTTACCATACAAAGTTTGATTATATATATATAGTTATTCTGGGAGTGCCTTAGACTCTGACCAGATCTTTGGCACACGTACTGGCCCTTCGAGATAAAAAATGCTGCTATGGGTTTCCCAGAGCCTTTAGTAGTTTCAGCCTGAGTATGATTAATGCTCTCACTTGCATATCACTTAGCTGGTTACATAGTTTGCCCTATTGATACATTTTTATATACTGTATTTATTTGGCTTGAGTTATTCTTGTACCTTGCTATGTCCCCTGAGGACCTGGAATCCGGATTATGTCCCCAGGTTTAACAGAGGAGATCTACCCCGAGGTATACGAGACAAGAGCAGACATTGGAGAAGTACCATTACCAGAGGATGAGGTGATGCCCCAAGGAATTCTCCTGAGTATCTGCTTTATCTATACTCAGTCTTTGCTGTTGTTAGACACTTTTATTTCCTGTCTATTGAACTGCTGTATCAAACTCATTATCGGGTTATTCCCCGAGACTTTTATTGAGACTTGTTGATTATTATTTCATCTTGATTATTCTGATATTGATTGTATTTATCTTCTGTGGATGAGATTAGTATCGTAGACCTTTATTGTTGTTTTACAGCTTAAGTACATTCTAATGGATCCATTAAATTGGGTTTGTCCATTGGAGGGTGCTGCTGGCCATTGCCACGTGTCTAGTCCCTCGGTATTTTGGGACAGTGACATAACAATTATGTTCAATTATCTGCGTACTCTGAATATGTGCTCGTTATATAAAATATCTTAATCGTGTGCGTTGCGCAACCTAGGCACGCACGGCATCACGCCAGGGGGACGACTATCAATTCTATGAAATCGAGACGTGACATATTAGTATCAGAGCATAACTTCAAGTTCCTTTGACCCTCGTGGCAGAAAAGTTCCTTTAACGATCTATTCCTTATGCGAACTCTTGAACTTGTTTGGCCAAAATAAGATACGTTCCATATAGTGAGTCCATAATACATTATGAGCCTGATGCAAGTTACTTTCTTTTAAAGGAATGACTCAAGCGCAAGCATCAGCGCTAGCATAAGGAGAGGTACAAACCCAGAAAAGTAGTTCCAGCACCTCGTAAAGTTTTGAAAGCCAGCGAGCTATGTCCCCTGTCGACCCGATTGAGCGAATGATGAGGATGCTTGAAGCAAGCCAACAGAGGGGTGAGGCTTACTATGAGCGAGCCGAGAAGCGGGCGGCGAATCGTTAGAGCAAGTTCAAAAGCAATCTTGAAGTCCGATTTACAGTCTAACAGAAGCAGATAGAGGCCCTGCAGCAGATCGTTCAGACCTTAGCCTCCAACCATTCCGCAATGACAGCAGCGGCACCGGTGGAGCGACCTACGCCTGAAGTCAAAATACCTCAAACTCCAAAGAAGAAAGATGTGACTACCTTCGACTTTGTCGTCTTCAAAAAGGTCTGCAATATATCTTTCCGGGGGGTTGAAGATCCGGTCGTGGCTCTCGATTGGCTGGCAGAGCTTGAGGACCACTTCAAATTGCTAGAGGTACTTGAGTAAAAGTGTGATGTGTGTGCCCAACTACAGCTCCGTTTGAACGTGCACGATTGGTGGAACATGTATCGAAGATCTCTCTCCGCAGAGGATAAAGAGGAGACGATCATGTGGGCTGCCTTCCGTAGCACGTTTGAAGATGAGTCCATACCCCCTCCCGTACGTCGACAAAAGGAGAACGAGCTCGTGCATCTTAGGCAAGGCAATATGACATTGAAGCAGTACTCCACTGAATTCAATCGACTCGCCAAATTTGCAAGCTCCTACCTACCTAATGCAGCGAGTCGTGCAAGAAGTTTTAAAGTCGGCCTGCGACCTATCATCCATGCGCACATGGTCATTCCCCAATACCTGACTATATAGGAAGTTCTCAATCATACCCTTTCTCTCGAACCACGGTATCCTTCGATTGATGTCGGCACTGTGCATACTTCCAATCATAAGCACCCTAGCAACACAGGAGGAAATAATGCTTCCAAGTGCCCAAACAATGACGGTCACCAGGATCCCAATCCAGGCCAATGTTGTACTCATTGTAGAAGGGATGGACACACTGCAAACGACTGTCGCCGAAAGCACGAATTATGCCTCATTATTGGTGATCCTAACCATGGAATTTGTGACTATCGTGCTCCTCTAATCTCCGTCCTCAACATTCAAATCCTGCTCCGGCGTATCAAGCCAACCGAGCTGCGCCGCAATAAGAGCATCGTCAAGCTCAAGGCCGGGTGTACACTTTGACACGAAAAGAGACCCTCGCTTCGGACACCATTGTGTCAGGTATATTGCTTTTCAATAACATACCTGCTCTCGTGCTATTTGATTCTGGTGCTATGCATGCTTTATATCCACGAATTTTGCTGTAAAAAAAAGATAGTGATGACACTGTTATATCTAAACCTTAGTGTTAGCAGCCCATCGGTCACAAAAATACATGTTCATTTAGTATGTCTGGGCGGTCATGTTTGTATGGGAGGAAGGAAACTATCGCTCGATGTGTTAGTCCTAGATGTTCGGAATTACGATATCATATTGGGGATGGATTGGCTCGGCGCTTGCTCTAAAAGTATCAAATGTGCAGAGAAACGAGTCATTTTTCTTCTACCTGGAGAGGTCGAATTCTGCTACACGAGTGGTTCAGCAGCAGTAGCGTTGAAGACCTGCATGGTGATTTTTGCGATGTCAGCTCGACGGGATGCTATACTCTGGATGCGAGGGATACTTAACGTCGGTTTGGGATACGCAGCAGGATTGTGCAAACGTTGAGTATTCTTCCATTTTGGAGGAATTCCTTAATGTGTTTCTGAGCGAACTACCTGGCATGCCACCCGACCGAGAAATCAAGTTTACCATTGATACCTTCCCAAATACCCAACCAATTTTTAAAGCTCCATACCGAATGGCCCCTGCTGAACTAAAGGAGTTAAAGTTCCAACTACAAGAACTGCTTGATCGTAGGTACATTCGTTTGGGCGTGCCTCCTTGGGGCACGCCTGTGCTGTTTGTGAAGAAGAAAAATGGAACATTACGGCTCTGCATAGACTATCGGAAGCTAAATAAGGTCACTATCTGAAACAAGTATCCCTTGCCCAGGATCAACGACCTCTTTGATCATCTGTAAGGGGCGTCAGTGTTTTCTAAAATAGACCTTCGCTCTGGCGACCACCAATTAAAGATCAAGCCAGAGGACATGTCGAAGACATCATTTCGTACCCGCTATGGCCACTATGAATTTTCTGTTATGTCGTTCGGAATGATGAATGCTCCTGCTGCATTCATAGATTTGATAAACCGTGTGTTCTGACCATTCCTTGATAAGTTTGTGGTGGTATTCATAGACGACATCTTAGTGTACTCGAAGAATGAGGATGAACATGCATGACACATGCAGATGGTGCTTCAAACTCTTTGAGACAATAAGTTGTTAGCGAAGCTAAGTGTGAATTCTGGTTGGACATCATATCCTTCCTTAGGAACATCATTTATGCGAAGGGCATCTCAATCGACCCAAAGAAAGTTGAAGCCATCATGGAGTGGAAGAGACCTGACTCAGCCGACGACATTCAGAGCTTCCTTGGTCGAGCGGGCTACTACAAGAGATTCATAAAAGATTTTTCAAGGATCGCTTCGCCTCTGACTCATCTCACTCGGAAAGGAGTAACGTTCGCGTGGTCGGACGACTGTGAAGCCTCACTTGTAGAATTAAAGCAATGACTTGTCTCAGCACCAAATCTTACTCTTCCGGACGGGCCCGATGATTTTAAGATTTATAGTGGCGCTTCAGGCAAGGGTTTGGGATGTGTCCATATACAGAGGGACAATGTGATAGCCTTTGTGTCGAGGCAGTTAAAGCCTCACGAAAGAAACTATCCAACGCATGATCTGGAATTGGCAGCGGTAGTGTTCGCGTTGAAGTTTTGGTAGCATTACCTCTATAGCGCACCATATAAAAATTTTACGGATCATAAAAGCCTCATGTACCTCTAAACTCAAAAGGATCTGAATTTACGGCAACGACGTTGGCTTGAACTCCTTAGCGACTTTGACTTGATGATCAGATATACACCGGGCAAGGGCAATGTTGTAGCTGATGCACTGAGTCAAGTGTTTGTAGGAAGCTTAGCTATCAGTGATGGACTACGAAGGGATCTGGAAAGTTTGGGCATTATACTCCGAATCATATACAAAGGGACAATCGACTTAGTTGCGCCTCGAACCAGACCTATTGGATAAGGTCAAGTCCGCTCAGAAGGATAACCTATTCTTAGAGAAGATGCGTAATCTTATCTCAGCAGGAAAGACGACTGACTTTGCGGTGAGCACGGATGGAATGATGCGGGTGAAAGAAAGATTATATGTTCCTAACGATGCAAACCTCAGAAAAAAGATACTCACTGAAGCCCACTATGTGAGTTACACTTCACATCCAGGAAGCACGAAGATGTATCGAGACCTCTGCATGACATTTTGGTGGCATGGCATGAAGAGGAATATGGTTATGTCGTAATGCATGTCCTGTCAGCGAGTAAAAGCCTAGCACCAGAAGTCTGGCGGGAAGATGCAAAACCTTGCTATACCGGAGTGGAAATGGGAACACATAATGATGGATTTTATTTTTGGTTTGCCAAAGACGCAACAAAAAAATGATGCCATATGGGTCATCGTCGATCGACTCACCAAGTCAGCTCACTTTTTTTCTATCAAATTTGCTTGGAGTGCAAACCGTCTGGCGCAGATCTACCTCAATGAGATCGTTCGACTCCACGGTGTGCATGTATCCATTGTCTCTGATCGAGATGGACGATTCTTATCACGCTTCTGTGAGAGCCTTCAGTCAGCAATTGGGACAAAGTTAAAGTTTAGCTCCGCCTACCATCCTCAGATAGACGGCTGACCGAGCAGGTAAACCAGATCCTCGAAGACATGCTACGACTCTTGCCTTGGACTTGAAGTCAAGTTGGGACATGCATCTACCGTTAGCCAAATTTGCATACAATAATAGATATTAATCTAGCATTCAAATGGCGCCATATGAGGCATTGTATGGGCAAAAGTATAGATCCCCTATATATTAGAATGAATTTGGTGAATGGCAAATTCTTGGCCAGGAGCTCGTAGAACAAACCGTCCAAAAGATTCGTTTAATCACCGAAAGGCTGAAGGTAGCACAAAGCAGTCAAAAGAGTTACTTAGATGCGTACCGTCGACCTCTTGAGTTCTTAGAAGGTGATCATATATTTTTCAAAGTCTCGCCCATGAGAGGATTTACCAGATTTGGAGCAAAAGGGAAGCTAAGACAAAGGTTCGTCATCCCGTTGGAAGTACTTAAGCGATTCGCCCCAGTCGCATATCAGATTATCCTGCAACCGTCATTATCTAAAGTGCACGATATCTTCCACGTTTCACAGCTTAGGAAGTACGTGTACGACTCAAGTCATGTGGTAGATCTTGATCAACTGGATTTGAAGGTAGACTTGACATATTTTGAACACCCTGTGCAGATCTTGGATCGAAAGGAGAAGCTGCTTCGAAGTCATTCGGTTCCTTTCGTGCGCATGCTTTGGAGAAATCATTCGGTCGAAGAGTCGACGTGGGAGCTTGAGTCTGAGATGAAGGAAAAGTTTTCTTTATTGTTTCATAGTGGTAGATTCAATTCCAAAGTTTAATTTGTGGACTAAACTTACTATTATTTGGTTAGGATGTGGTGTCTCATTTCCCCTTTTTGGGGAGCGCGGCTAAAAATACTTTCGGTATCGTTCGATCGGGATAGATTAAATTAAGATCTTTTTCTCATTATGGATTATCCTCTTCGGAATCAATTCTCATATTCAGTGGATCGTGCCCCAAGGACGGACTTAGCAGCAGAGTCAAGAGGGGCCTCTCCGCTGCAAGTTTTCTTGCCTAATTTTCGCTGTCGTCTTGTTGCTTTCGTACTTTTGAGTTGGTTTTCAGATTTGTGTTTTCTTGAATGGTTTTAATAGATTTTATTACTTTCGTTCATTGAAATGCATTTTTATTCTGAGCTTGGAAAGAGTAGAAGAGGTATTGATCATCTGTTTGTGGCAATGCAGGTGATCGTGCAGTAGACGTCGCATGAGGGGAGTCTTGAAGCACATCCTTCCTTTCCTCTCCCCACCAACTTGTGAGTGGCTATAATTCGATTAGTTGATCCTCCTTCCAAGTCTTCACATCTAAAACCTTGCCTTCTTAATTGTTCCGATCAAACGATACCATAATAACAAAAAGATGACAAGATAAAGAGAAAAAATAGACATGGATTACTTTATTACTTGTCAATCAACTTGTGAACGGTTACCTTGTTACATAGACTTTGAAGTTTTATTAAAAATATGTAATGTACCGGACGGCTATATCATTTTGCGTCCACTTTTATAAGCCCGTGTGCTGTGGTACCCAGTTCCCCCTTTTCGGGGAGCGCGGCTAAGAAATACTTTCGGTATCGTTCGATCGAGATAGATTAAATCAAGATCTTTTCCTCGTTATGGATTGGCTTCTTCGGAATTGATTCCCATATTCAGTGGACCATGCCCCAAGAATGGACTTAGCGGCAGAGTCAAGAGGGACCTCTCCGCTGCAAGTTTTCTTGTCTAGTTTTCGTTGTCGCCTTATTGCTTTCGTGCTTTTGAGTTGGTTTTCGGATTTGCGTTTTCTTGAACGGTTTCGATGGATCTTATTACATCCGTTCGTTGAACTACATTTTTATTCCGATCTTGGAAAGAGTAGAAGAGGTAATGATCATATGTTTGTGATAATGCAGGTGATCGTGCAGTAGACGTCGCGCGAGCAGAGTCTTAAAGCACCACTTTCCTTTCCTCTCTCTACCAACTTATGAGTGGCTATAATTCGATTAGTTAATCCTTCTTCTAAGTCTTTACATCTAACTATAATTCGATTAGTTGATCCTTTTTCTAAGTCTTCACATCTAAAATCTTGCCTTCTTGATTATTCTGATCAGACTGTACCATAATAACTAAAAGATGTTAAGGTAAAATAGAATATACTTGGATTACTTAATGCTTGTCAATCAACTTGTGAACGGTCAACTTGCTACATGCTAGTTCATTTAGAATGTTCTTTCATCATATTTTAATTCTAGTTAGAATATATACTTCTTCTATTGTTGTGCTATGTATGGAATACACCTAGCTATAAAATAAATTGAACATGGAGACTATGCAAAATAGACCATGCCATGTCACTTGTCTCATGCTTGTGTTGCTTTAAACTGCCTCGATAGATAACTTAGTTAGACTTTGTTTGGTCACGGACAACTTGTGCACAAGGTCTTAGTTTCTGTGGATGGTCGCTGGGGCACTAGCACCGATCCGATCCGGTCGGAACTCCCTGATAGTCGCCTGCTTCGGACGGGATGGCCTGTAACGCCCATGTTCCATGCGTTGCATGTCATTCCATCCCGAGACTATAACTCTTCCACTATGACAACTTTCCAGTGACCCCCTCGTATATTTAAATTATGCAAGCTAACTATGTCTTCGTGTCAGAAAAGGTCATGGTAAGTATTGTGTAGGTAGTTCAGATGGGCAGGTTAAAGTCACCGAGCGGTGGCATGTTTATTTCAATAATTTTCTATATTGATTGCTTGCTTGTAACTTGAACTAAGACAAGATAGAAAGAGCACATAATAACTTGCATGCTTCACATAAATAAGTATTGATTGGTATAGTTAGGTTATCTCGCCTTCACTAGTGGCTTTCGATGTACCGACCCTCGTTGCAAAAGGTTTTCGCGCCAAGGAGACCCTGCAAGGAGCTAAAGCGATTTCCCAATCCATTCCACCTACTGGCACGTCCTGATCGTGCCCTTGAAGCAACATTTTGAAGTTCCAGGAGCTCATGCACATACCTTATGCAGCTCCGTGGAAAGACGATAGCTTTGTCTGAAGGTATCTATAGCTTTTGAAGTTTTAGTAAAATAATGTAATGTACCAGAAGATTATCTAATTTTGCATCCACTTATGTAAGCCCGTGTGGCAACCATCTGACTTGTTCAAGAGTTTATAAAAGATGTTCAATATCAATAAAGAGAACTTTTTCTTGTATCAATATTGTATTCAATTTTTTGCGTACTCCGAATATGTGCTCGTTATATAAAATACCTTGGCCTTGTGAGTTGCACAACCTAGGCACGCACAACATCACTCCCGGGGGACGACTATCGATTCCACGGAATTGGGGCATGACAGTGGCAACCATCTGACTTGTTCAAGAGTTTGTAAAGATGTTCATTATCAATAAAGAGAACTTTTCTTTGTATTAATATTGTGTTCAATTATTTAAGTACTTTCAATATGTGCTCGTTATATAAAATACCTTGGCCTTGTGCATTGTGCAACATAGGCACGCACGACATCACACCCTGGGGACGACTATCGATTCCACGAAATCGGGATGTGACATGAGAGAGATGAGAGTGATTGAGAGAGAGACATGAGAGAGATGAGAGTGATTGAGAGAGAGACATGGGAGAGATGGTGGCTAAAAAAAATTTAAAACAAAAAATGCCCTTTGGAATGGCATTTTCTCCTACAAAAATGCCCTTCCTTTGGGCATTTTTTATTTTTAAATATTTTTATCGAAAAGAGGAAAGAGTTGAGAGAGAGAGAGAGAGAGAGAGAGAGAGAGAGAGAGAGAGAGAGAGGAGAGAGATGATGAAATAAATTTTTTTATTTAAAACAGAAAATGCCCTAAGGAAGGGCATTTTCTCCTAGAGAAACGTCCTTCCCAAAGGCATTTTCTATTTTAAATAATTTTTTAGGGATTGGGAGAGAGAAGAGAGAGCTGAGAGAGAGAGAGAGAGGAGAGAGAGGATGTCACACCCTAATCTTCCACAGGAATTGGCCATCCCTGCTGGGCGTGAATCACCATACCGGCGCTTCCGCGGGGCAATCGTTTCCATCGGAACGCGATGCCGCACGAGCATGGAGTTGCACCCGCGCGAGGCAAATACCGGAACGGCCGTTGATAACTAGTTCACCAAGTCGATATACGGAAACATAGAATACCACAAGTATGAATACATAAACAAGCTCTCTTTATTGAAAATGAATAAGGTTCAAGCGGTGCTAGGCCAAGATTACAAGTCGCTCAAGCTCTCTCTCTCAAACAATAAAGGCGTGCCAAGCGGCTTACAACTTGGTATCACGCCCCAGTCCCAAAACGTATAGAACCTGGTACGACTCCGTAGGACTTTCCAATTTAATGGCCTGATGAAGTGCACTTACGCTGTCCAGGGTCAAGTGATCAAGCTAAAAATCTAATTCTAACATGCAATAACTAAACTAAATCTCCATCCATGGTAAATAAATCTCAAGAAGGAACGATACGCATCATTAGTCTGTAGCCCAATAATACATCCGTTCGAATAGGCCAAAAGAACAATATAGGCCTATAAACACTAGGCTATAAAAGCAGAATCAAAAAAGAAAAGTAGTACATGACTGTAATAGCTGAAAGATGTAAAGATACATACAAACGATGTCCAACACTTCACTAGATCAAGCATCATACAACATGCTCAAATAACCTGGAAGTGAACCAGGTCCTCAGAGGGACATAACAAGATACAAAAAGTACATACCATAATATAAATACTGAGTAAAGTAAATCAGGGTGAACTATTCTCCTAAGTGAATGCAATTTGAGGACAACTTAGTGCGTATGGGTAGGTATAAGCTAGACACATGCTGACGTAATTCACCAATCACCAATCATCGTGACCGGCTAATATATGAAACATATGCCCCCATAACAAGGGCCCTCGCGTATGTAATGACGGCCATAACACTCCGAAGAACGTGGCACCTGAATATAGTAACGTTCGTATCGCTCCGAAGAACACATAATCTGCATAACTAATAACGTTCGTATTGCTCCAAAGAACACGAAGTCTGCATAAATAATAACATTCGTATCGCTTCGAAGAATGCAAAATCTGCATAAATAAAGAGGTGGGTGTCCCATACACCTACTAGTTGTCCTCCCATTGCATTCACTTAGGAGAATAGTTCACCCTGATTTACTTTACTCAGTATTTACGTGTAAACCCCCTCACCCAAAATAAATATTTTGTGTATATTTTATATTATTATAGATATTGAATTTCTTTAGAGTATTCTGTTATTTAATTAGCAAATGAATTTCTTGATATATTTACTTATATAAATATTTATTTAGAATCATTTTTAGGTTATTTTAGATTTTTGAAATTAATTAGGATTTATTTGGATATATATAGTCTTAATATTAGATAGATGCTAATTTAGTGTTAATAGATATTAATAAGATTTTATAAATTATTTGTATTATATTTAATTATATTCAAGATTATAAATTATTGAGATAGATTCAAACTCTACTTTAAATTAATTCAAATCCTGAACCTACTAGGAAAGCAACTTAATGTATATCATATCCTTATTTAAATTTATCATAATCCTATCCAAATTAACCAATCCTAGTCGTATTTAATTAAGTAGTGTCCACCATTATAAATATCTCATCCTTCATATTTTTCTTCCCCAAATTCCTCTCTTTTTCGTCCAAAAAATAGTCAAAATTCGTCATAAATTCAGTCTCATTTTTTACTAGTTATGACGAATTAAAAAGACGATATCTCCTAACTCCGGACTCCAAACGCGCTCCAGTTTTTTTTTTGTTAGAACAATAATGAGGTTAGGTTTCTGATTATATAAATTGATTTTCTAAATTATGAGTATTAAATTCTGGAAAATTCGTAGAGCACAGCATGTCCGAAAATAGACGTATTTCGATGTTTTCGCGATTCCGGGAGAATCAGGAATCGGAATCATGAACCGTTTAATGTTTCAAAAAGCTAATGTCGAGGTCATCGACATATATTTTTCCCAGAATTTATTTTGAAGTATTTACATACTGTTAATTCTGTAGAACTTCTAGGTTAGAATTTAACCATCGGTGCACAATACAAAATTAGTATGTGCCATGATTTCCAAACGAATTTGAATTCGGACGAGCTGTAAATTCTAGCATATTTTTTATGCTGAAATCTACAGGAAATCATGCATGAAAGTTGAGTTTGTGTCGGTTGACTTTTTGGTCAACAGATCGCCTCGATTTGCGTGCCATGAGTCTCGAGTTGATAAAATTCAGTTTCTTTAGGCAAAATTTAGGAATTAACATAAAAATTAGAATAATAAGATTAAAATAGGATTTTAGAGTAATTATTCCAGAATTAAATAAATTATCTTTTGACGTGATAAATTTGTAATACATAGGCTATTTGGACTGTGACTTGGACTCTGATTCATACCAGCAGCAGGACCCCAGGCAAGATACCTTGCCAAATTGTTTACAGTACTTTGCATTCTATTTATATATTTTTTTTATTTCTGTATAGTTCTTGCATGTGTAGTTTTTCTCCAGTCATTACTATGTATTAGATATGTTGACACACACATGGCACCTAGTATCATGGGAGGACAATCATTAGGCGTATGGGCTTTTAACCACTCTGGTAAACCGTAGTATATAGTTCGCACTACGGGCGTGTGTCGCGCTGGTCGCTACCCCAGAGGTATGTCGATTTCTGTAGAGTCGCGCTGGTCGCTACCCCAGAGGTATGTCGATTTCTGATGTTCTAGACGGGTGTGTGAGTTGTAAGGCTTAGATCGAGTAGACTACCCTTGCCCATACGTCGAAAAGTTGTCCTTATTTGCATTCATATAGATTGTCTTGTACAGCATACTTATCTATTTTCAAACCATATGCATGTTTACTGTATTCAAATTGGCTCGTATTTTCTGTATCTTGTTACGTCCCTCTGAGGACCTGGTCCGCTGCCAGGTGTATCTTTTCTTGAGTATTTGCAGGAGCGCAGATTTGGATGGTTACATGTGATCCGAGGATGTCTTCTCTTCGAGCTGTGATGGATAGCTGGTATTCTTATATTGTGTTGTGGTGTTGTACTCATATTGTATTTGCTCTTATATTCGAGTTGGTAGTGGATTTGTTTCCATCCAACTATCATCCTTAGATACTTCTTATTGAGATCTAGTTTCATAGATACTAGTTATTTATTTCTATATGATTTTGGTGGATGAGATTTAGATTTTACCCTGTGACTTGTATTACATTTTATACCACTTGTAGATTTTATATTCATATTACAGCGTACGTATTGATTTGGTTTCCATATATTGGAGTTGCCATATCCATGCGGCTGGCATGCTTACGTGTCCTAGTCCTACGTATTTTTTGGACTGGGGCGTGACATGTTTTTGTGGTGGCCCATGCAGGTCGAGAGCATATTGTCTCGGTTACGTTACTGTACCGAACAAGCCTGCACCTAGGACTAGAGTATAGGATCTCATCCACAATTGACTGTGATTCATCTCCTCCTATCTGTTCTATTTTGAACAATTGTATCTTGCTTGATTCATGTGCTTCCCTAATAGTTCCTTGAGTATAGTCTTCTGCTAGAATATAGGAACCCCTGTTATTAGGATGATAATTAGAGTAGCACACCTATTAAGAATACAACGAGAATATAGACACACCACTAAGTTTAGAATATCTAGTGAACCTAGAATTCCTTATCTTTAGATTGTTATACCATTATCCCTTGATGTATTAAGAAGACTTGAGAGTAGTATAGACACTACTAGAGTTAGTTATAAGTTTTACCATAATGTTTGACACCTAGTATCACATAGTCTTTTGACCTATTAATTGAAGTGTAACCGAATGATAATTATCGCATGCTAGCAAAAGACGACAGTGTTTATTCAGACCATAGAATTTAAAGGTCCTTGCCCTATTTGGTCGACTAGCGACTTAGATAAGGAGGTTGTATGATAACTGTAGAGATTGTAGAGTCTTTTATTATTATTGCTTATGTTATTTTTGCTTTTACGAACTTGAATTATTTTGTAACTTCTCACATCATAATCCAGCGTTATATTTTCTGTGCTACCTTGAATTATGCTGCTATTATAGCCTAGTTTTTGCAAGCTTAATCTTATATCGAGCTTGTTCATGACATATGTGTTATTGGGGCCTGATCAACCACACTAATACAAATTGTCTAATTAGAATCAGTGTATTATGGTCTAGCTAGCCATAATGCGCTTGATTCGCCCTTCGCAATAGTATTTTACGTGGATTGAGATGTATAGTGGACCAGTAGACAAATATACTTACCCTCTAGATACGACAAAGCATATCATATCAAGTACATAACTGCACCGATGTGAGCATGCGAATAGAAAATTACCAAATTAAGATTTCAATCCACAACTGTCTTGACAATTCCCATTTGAATTCTTTAAACGCTTTGATTCCCATACTTCCATTCTATTGCCCCTCCATGAACTCTTTTCCGTTGCTTTCCGTCTTCCCTTGTTTCGGAAAGACGAAATCTCTTGCTTGGATATAAGTGATACACGGATAGTACAAGATATACCCCATAGGCCAATCACATTATTTGGTGACTATCTTTCATAATTGATTAACGGTATATCACATATAATATAGTTGGTGTTAAAGTTTTGAGGATTGAATGACATGAGAAAATAAATTAAGGAATATTTTCTTAAGTGTAAGAGCCTTATGTGATAGATGGGTAAATTCTAAGTTTGGTAGAAATTGCATTATTAAACTTGAGGTAAATTCTTTTAGATTGTGATCAAGTAGGATTAGATTGAGAGATTAAGTCCTTTTAAATGTGAAGAATTTTAAAAGAAGGATTAAGATAATGAGGATTTAATGAATTTTAAAAATCTTGATATTGAGGACCCAATATTTATACTTTGAGCACATAATTTAAATTTTGAATATTGAAGGATGAATCATCGATTTAAATTTTGAGGATAAATATAGAATTTTAGACTTAAACAATTGGTTAATTAGATTTAAATTTTACAATTTGATGATTTGAATTAAAAGTTTAATTTTAATTGTTGGGTCACCTATTTGAAATATTGAGGATGTAAATTGAGTTTAAATATTTGAATAGTACAAAATTCTTAAGTTAAGAAGAGGAATAAGATTTGATTAGAATTGTTTATTGTTCAAAGTCTAGAGGAGATTATGATAGTTAAAAATTATGATATAAATTTTGATGTGGGATGTCATATAGACTTGAGTTAGATTTAGATGTTGATTATTTAAAAATCGAGAAGAGATTACGACAGGTTGAATTTTGATTTAAACAGTGGTTATATTAATTTTAAAGTGATCGCTATAGATTCGAATAGATTTTGTTATTTAAATTTTTGGAAGAGATTGCGATTGACATACCTTATGTACGAATGTGAAGGATTTAACAAATTATGTCTTATTTTAATTTCGAGGACGAAATTGTTTGAAGTTGGGTAGATTGTAAACCCCCTCACCCAAAATAAATATTTTGTGTATATTTTATATTATTATAGATATTGAATTTCTTTAGAGTATTCTGTTATTTAATTAGCAAATGAATTTCTTGATATATTTACTTATATAAATATTTATTTAGAATCATTTTTAGGTTATTTTAGATTTTTGAAATTAATTAGGATTTATTTGGATATATATAGTCTTAATATTAGATAGATGCTAATTTAGTGTTAATAGATATTAATAAGATTTTATAAATTATTTGTATTATATTTAATTATATTCAAGATTATAAATTATTGAGATAGATTCAAACTCTACTTTAAATTAATTCAAATCCTGAACCTACTAGGAAAGCAACTTAATGTATATCATATCCTTATTTAAATTTATCATAATCCTATCCAAATTAACCAATCTTAGTCGTATTTAATTAAGTAGTGTCCACCATTATAAATATCTCATCCTTCATATTTTTCTTCCCCAAATTCTCTCTTTTTCGTCCAAAAAATAGTCAAAATTCGTCATAAATTCAGTCTCATTTTTTACTAGTTATGACGAATTAAAAAGACGATATCTCCTAACTCCGGACTCCAAACGCGCTCCAATTTTTTTTTTGTTAGAACAATAATGAGGTTAGGTTTCTGATTATATAAATTGATTTTCTAAATTATGAGTATTAAATTCTGGAAAATTCGTAGAGCACAGCATGTCCGAAAATAGACGTATTTCGATGTTTTTGCGATTCCGGGAGAATCAGGAATCAGAATCATGAACCGTTTAATGTTTCGGAAAGCTAATGTCGAGATCATTGACATATATTTTTCCCAGAATTTATTTTGAAGTATTTACATACTGTTAATTCTGTAGAACTTCTAGGTTAGAATTTAACCATCGGTGCACAATACAAAATTAGTATGTGCCATGATTCCCAAACGAATTTGAATTCAGACGAGCTGTAAATTCTAGCATATTTTTGATGCTGAAATCTACAGGAAATCATGCATGAAAGTTGAGTTTGTGTCGGTTGACTTTTTGGTCAACAGATCGCCTCGATTTGCGTACCATGAGTCTCGAGTTGATAAAATTCAGTTTCTTTAGGCAAAATTTAGGAATTAACATAAAAATTAGAATAATAAGATTAAAATAGGATTTTAGAGTAATTATTCCAGAATTAAATAAATTATCTTTTGACGTGATAAATTTGTAATACATAGGCTATTTGGACTGTGACTTGGACTCTGATTCATACCAGCAGCAGGACCCCAGGCAAGATACCTTGCCAAATTGTTTACAGTACTTTGCATGCTATTTATATTTTTTTTTATTTCTGTATAGTTCTTGCATGTGTAGTTTTACTCCAGTCATTACTATGTATTAGATATGTTGACACACACATGGCACCTAGTATTATGGGAGGACAATCATTAGGCGTATGGGTTTTTAACCACTCTGGTAAACCGTAGTATATAGTTCGCACTACGGGCGTGTGTCGCGCTGGTCGCTACCCCAGAGGTATGTCGATTTCTGTAGAGTCGCGCTGGTCGCTACCCCAGAGGTATGTCGATTTCTGATGTTCTAGACGGGTGTGTGAGTTATGAGGCTTAGATCGAGTAGACTACCCTTGCCCATACGTCGAAAAGTTGTCCTTATTTGCATTCATATAGATTGTCTTGTACAGCGTACTTATCTATTTTCAAACCATATGCATGTTTACTGTATTCAAATTGGCTCGTATTTTCTGTATCTTGTTACGTCCCTCTGAGGACCTGGTCCGCTGCCAGGTGTATCTTTTCTTGAGTATTTGCAGGAGCGCAGATTTGGATGGTTACATGTGATCCGAGGATGTCTTCTCTTCGAGCTGTGATGGATAGCTGGTATTCTTATATTGTGTTGTGGTGTTGTACTCATATTGTATTTGCTCTTATATTCGAGTTGGTAGTGGATTTGTTTCCATCCAACTATCATCCTTAGATACTTCTTATTGAGATCTAGTTTCATAGATACTAGTTATTTATTTCTATATGATTTTGGTGGATGAGATTTAGATTTTACCCTGTGACTTGTATTATATTTTATACCACTTGTGGATTTTATATTCATATTACAGCGTACGTATTAATTTGGTTTTCATATATTGGAGTTGCCATATCCATGCGGCTGGCATGCTTACGTGTCCTAGTCCTACGTATTTTTGGGACTGGGGCGTGACATTACATTATGGCATGTACTTTTTGTATCTTATTACGTCCCTCTGAGGACCTGGTTTATTTCCAGGTTATTTGAGCATGTTGCATGATGCTTGATCTAGTGGAGTATTAGACATTGTTTGCAGGTATCTTTACATTTTTCAGCTATTATAGTCATGTACTACTTTTTATTTTTGATTCTGCTTTTATAGCCTAGTGTTTATAGGCCTATATTATTCTTTTGGCCTATTCGAACGGATGTATTATTGGGCTGCAGACTAATGATGCGTATCGTTCCTTCTTGAGATTTATTTACCATGTATTGAGATTTAGTTTAGTTATTGCATGTTATAATTAGATTTTTAGCTTGATCACTTAACCATAGACAGCGTAAGTGCACTTCATCGGGTCCATTAAATTAGAAAGCCCTACAGAGTCGTACCAGCTGGCCATTGCCATCCGTCTGGTCCCATATATTTTAGGACTGGGGCGTGACATGGTTTTAGTGGGGAGGTGATGTCGGGGAGCAGGTGACGGAGGGGGTTTTGGTTGTTGTTGGGGGTGGTGATGGTGGTGAAGATGGTGATGGTGGTGATGGTGGTCGGAGTTGTGGTAGTGGGGAGGAAGGAAAGAGGGTGGCCGCATGTTGAGGGAGAGAGGGAGAGGGTATTATTTTAAATGAGGAGAGAGAGTGTGTGTGTTGCCTAGGGATTAGGGCGGCTCCCCTTAGTATTTTTAGGGGAGTGTGTATGTTCTCATGAAGGAAATGGGTGGTGGTGATGGAATAAAGTTTGAATAAAGGGTTATGGTGGGTTGTAGGCAAAAGTTGATGCATAGTACCATGCAACAAAGGAGGGGGAAGTAGTATGATCGGTCAAGCCTCACCAAAAGAGTTTCTTCATTTGGTTTTAATCAATAGGAGGTGGACACCTAGCTAATATTTTACACACAAGTCCCTAATAGTTTAGGAATTGCTCAAAAGAAGAAAACTGGATTGGATGTGGAAAAAAGTCATATTTGGTGTGTCGTAGTAAGAAAAATTGGTGTGTGGTATTTTGTATGAGCCATGAGGGTGTGGGTGTGGGTTGGTGTTGGGCCTATTTTTGGGTTAGGTTGAGTCATTGCACCAATTTAGTTAAAATTAGTGTCAATGATGTTCTTTAATTAATTGGAAGTGCATAGGATTTGAATTGGATATGACACAAGTATCATGGACATAGTAGACTCAAAATAGATTATTGATAAATATTGGGTTGTAAGGAACGGGTCGAGATTGTGTCTCCAATTTTGATTGGAATGGACATAGGCGGCAAGTTTGGGTTTACAATCAGAAAATGTGCATAAATATTATAAAATTAAAATGAAGCACAAGAGAGTGCATTTACGAGTGACACAAAGATCAAGATTGAAGATGGGCTTGTCTAGGTCAAAGATGTAAAATTTGTTGGAAGGCAAATGCTAGTGCATTGCTCAAAATGATTAAGAAATGCCAAGGTGCAACGAGAAAATAAAATAAATAGATGAATTTATAACTCTAGTTAATTAATCCAAAATAATTCTAAATTGATCCCTAATCTCTCACAAAGTTAACTATACATAAAAATTGGGTGAGGAGGTTTATACTTGGGATGATACATAGGCGAAGTTCCAACATTATGTCATATATATATGCTTTGGCTCCGGACGCAACACTCCCAGGCTCCAGAGCGAGCTTTACGCCTTAGCGCACACGAGGGAACATTCTGCACCGAACGATGTTCTCCTGCACCCTACAAGCAATCTGGTGATTTATTAGTACATGAATGCACTGGGAGGGAGGCTTCTCGCCCGCTCGATAAATCTAACACGTTATATTAGTTTCGTGCACCAACTATAAAGTTATCTTGTTATTCTTGCCTTAGGATCAATTTTATGCATAAGATTCAAAGCCTATCATTCGTGTGGTGGTACGTCGTACGATATACATGAAACACGGCGATACTTACCAACTTACCATTTGTCCTTCCCTGTCTAAGTATAAAACCAAGCACAAATATAGATATATAGAAATTCCAAGGTCGCATAACGAACACATGTATGCTACGAGCGTGTTTCTAAACCAGGTGCACGATATACACAGTTTACAATACTCATATCATTTTGTGACTCAGGTTGTGTAGATTACTCAGATATCTTAGACTCATTTTACACCGACATGTTATACTTGTATAGGCATGTTTTACTCAGACTGCTCAAATGTGTTTCAAGCATCAGGTTACTTGGTCCAACTAACGTTCTACACGCATAGTGCATAGTACATCCGTTATTTGCCATATACAAGCCCATACGCGGGTTGCCGCTATGTATGAAATATACTAATGATACAACCTTGGTCTTATGACATGACGAGCCGCCATGGACAAGTTATAGTCTCGGCACAGGAATGGAATGCAATGCAGGTAGCGAGCCCCGCTACACGCCTTTTCGTCCAAAGCAAACGACTATCGAAAATGTTCCTGACTGGTTCGGATTAGCCCCAGTGTGACCAGTGTACCGTCCGCAAGAACCATAAGCCTGTGCACAGGTTGTCCATGAACATTGACCATAAACACTAAGCTTTTTTTATATGCAACATTTTAAGGCCTTAAATGAACATAGCTACTTGACATAGTGCGAATGTATTTACTCATTCAGAGATCTCATGATCTGGTGATTTCTACTTCCAGGCACCGTTTATGCTGACGGTTTACTACTTATTGCAGCTCCTATTTGGGGAGTTGCCTTGGCGACCCAACGGTCCCGTAGACTTTACATATTTTTATTGTTTGGCTTGGAACGACTATTTTGATAGTCTTCCTACCCCAGGTGAGTGAACCAGGATCTATGTTGTGCTTATATATCGAGACAATATCGATGTGACGAGCATTTCAAAACATATAAAGCAATATACTTGAAGAACATATAAAGAATAAAGTAAATCTATGAGGTAAAATCATAAAAACTGTAAAGCGAGCATACCATTCTGTTCAACCGATCTACATCCATGTTCTATGGAAAAGATATAAGATAGGATTATTCCCTTAGCTAGATATTTTTGTATTCTTTATTAGCATGCAAGGGTGATTCGTCTAGCGACTATCACATATCAACCATATTTTAAGTGTGTAGGCTAAGCAAAGACAGGTTCATCGTAGCCACCCACCTCAGTGATGATTCACCTCGATCGAGCGATACTCCGAGAGAGCCTTTGAAAGTCTAAGTCTGAACTCCTGAAGGGCCAAGTCTGAAAATCCTTTGCCTCAAGCAAGTCTTCTCGTTGAGCAAAGTGGGTCGGGTTATCGCACTTGTGCCGTTTGAATCGGCTATCCGCATTGATGCAGAGCGGGTCATTACATTATACACCACTCAAAACATGTCTCGTCCTCGAGACTTCCTGAGCGCAAATTATTCTATCGCACACTATCGAATCTAACTCAAGTATATCAATCTATATCATTAGATCTGTTCGAACACAACTTACTACTCGCTTCTCCATCCTCGTCACGTGTGTGCTAGGTCTGCCTCATTGAATGACTATATCATTCAATCAAACTTCTGACTCGGTATTTACTGCGACTTAGAGCGAAACATATATCGCTTAATCGAAGTATGTTATAATCCATCACGAATGATGATCTAGGGCTGAGGCAATCTTACTTCAGTTGCTATACTCGTTCATGTGAATCCGAACATTTTTATTTGCAGCTGTATTCGAGTTATGCATATCGCTAAGTCTGGATCGTACCCATATTCAAAACGTCCCCCAAAAATGTGTATTTCAACCAAGCTAAGTGACAGCTAAGTCGGATAAGCTACTCGTAAAATTCTTTCGAATCTTCGATCGCTTCGCTACTCGAATAACCGAACTCTGGTTTGTTTTAGTTATCGTCTACTCCAATCTCACCCAAATTCAAGTATTGCACTACTAGCAACGCACCTATTCCAAGCAACAATTTAACTTGTTATGCCAACTTATCTCAAATATCACCAATTCTAATCCTAAGAGTTCCGTCCGACAATTCTCTAATACCGTCTTATTCCTCACCATCGCATAAATTATCGAACCAAATAAATTATCACTCAAGTCATATCTTCTATTGCGTTCGTTTCAACGCCAATGTTGCTAGCATACGCTTCCAGTTCCAAGTCCTAACTCTAAGTCTCGTTGTCCCAGTTCTATTATTTTCCTGAACGATACTCTGAAGTTAGCCACTCTAGTTCAACTCAAGGCATGGGGTTTTTCTGCCTAGCCACTAGGTCAGCTCACAAGGTCATAGTTACAGTTCGAGTTTGTGACTCATCGTGCAATCGCGTTGCACGAAGCTTGCCCTAAATACTCTAAGGTTAAACCATTATTCTTTCGCACGGGGTATTCTATCCAAGCTTGTTTCACTCATATTTTTAAACATCGAGCACATATCATCATATTACATCAACACGTTAGTTCAACCGAATTCGCGATATGTCCACGTCGTATGTCCAACCTAACAATTTGCATAGTCTATCTCCTTAAACATATGATAGGATCCATATGTCCAATCTTTTTTAAGTCTAGACCACCAAGTCATGATTTAATTTCTACCTCTTCGATCTTAATCATAATTTCAAAGTCGTACAACATAATTCATGTATCCGTTCACTTAACCATCGAGCGTCTTGCTTTATATTTTAGACTAACTCCTCCTCAAAATATTTTGATTCATTTGTATCCTGAAACTCGTCTTATCGTGTCGAACCACAAGTCAAGACTATCCTTTAATTATCACGCTCCGGTCTCCCGCAAGTTCAATCATCCCCGTTGTCACGCCCAGTCCCAAAATATGTAGGACTAGGATTACGTAAGCATGCCAGCCGTATGTATATGGCAACTCCAATATATGGATACCATAATACACACGTACGCTATAATATGAATATTAACTCACATGTGGTATATATATATTGTCACAAGTCTCAGGGCATAACTAGATCTCATCCACGGAATCAAATATAAATGAATAACCAATCAACTATATAACTAAATCAAGTATAAGGTACTTGATAAAACAAGTAGATGGTGGAGACAAATCCACTACCAAACTAGGATATAAAAGTAACCACAATAAGAGTATCATCCAATGATCAGAGTGGCTCGAAGGAAAGATCTCTTCGAAAGATAACGAAGTAGCAAGTCCTGATCCGTGCTCCTGCAAATAGTCATGATCGTATACACCTGGAAAGGGACCAGGTCCTCAGAGGGACATAACAAGATACATAGAAGCATGCCAATTTGAATACAGTAAACATGCATAATAGGTAGAAAATACATAAGTACACTGTACAAGACAATCTATATGAATGCATAATGAGGATAACTTTTCGACGTATGGGCATGGGTAGGCTACTCTATCTAATCTCACAACTCACACACACGTCTACAACATCAGAAATTGACATATATCAAGGGTAGCGACCAGCACGACACCAGAAATCGACATACTTCGAGGGTAGCGACCAACGCGATACACTACCGTAGTGCGTGCTAGATACTACGGTTTATCAGAGTGGTTATAGCCCATACGCCTACTGATTGTCCTTCCCCCATGATACTATGTGTCAAGTGCGTGTCAACATATATATAGTATATAATTATGACTGGAAAAAAAACACATGCAATGAATATATAAAAATATAATAAACATGCAAAAGTACTATAAACAATTTGGCAAGGTATGTTGCCTGGCAAGAAGGCTGCAAAGTGTAAGCATCCAGACGTCAGGCACAATGGATCAGAAACTACAACATCAGAATAAACGTCTCCGAATGCTGAAATAACATCACCAATGTTCCCAGAATAAGCGAGATAGCTAGAAAATACTACCCTTTTATCCAATTTGGACACAGAGGCAAAATGGTAATTTCGGGTCAAAGTGGGCTCCACTTGTGGGCCACTTTACACCGAAAAGCGTGCCAGGGGTAAAGGTCTCTAAATAGGACAAATTATAGGTCAAACAAATTCTAAACGTTAATACGAACTCAACGGTATGTCCAATTTTGGATTCCGGTGAGCCGAACACAAATTCACCCAAAAAGTCAATCGTAGGGCCCGCCAATAGGCGACTTGGTCAACTGTCTCAGAATCGCATGAAACTTGGTCATAGGACCAGTGCGATACCACGAGTCCAATGGCGTAATTTTCGTCATATTCCGACGAGCGTACACTAAATGGTGCGATATTTTGCAAAAGTCGCGATACGGAAATTTTTTACGGATGCGGGTTGATTCTGACGCGCACACGCGTCTGAATCAGTTTCTGCAAAAGCTCACACGTCAGGACATACCATACGCACCTTTCGGTGTAATTGGTATACGACGGGGCGGTCCCGTTTGGCGGGGCGTGCTCCGTATCGCAAATTTTGAAGGTTTTAAGAACAGGTTTTTCATGATTTTTAACCCAGTTTAATTTCGCATATAATACCAAATAAAATAATATAATTGATAGAAAATAATTTCGATTATATGGTCTTCACATAGCAAAAAGAAGATCTAAGATTGGATGTCTGTGATGGGAGATATGAGTCCTTAAACATAGGCGGTCGCAGCAGTTTTCTGTAGCGTAAAAGTTATGGTTTTTCTCCAATTTGGTCTCGATTTTTACCTAGGGTTTAGCATTGTTCGATGGAAACTAATACACAGAGTTGGAAGAGGGATAGGTCATGAACATACCGGTGAAGACGAATCAGAATTTTGTCGCAAGATATTGCAGGAAACAGCGCGTGAACAGGGGTACGTTGCAGTGATTTCTGTGGTGCTCGCGCTTGTGCGGACGCGACGACGAGCGACGGGCGGCTTCCGGCGTGCTCCGGACGGCGACGTCAGGCGGATTAGAATGGTCGGCGGTGGCTCAGGTCAGAGGAGGTTGGGTTTAGGGTTAGGATTTGTTGGAGGTTATATATATATATATATATATATATATATATATATATATATATATATATATATATACTGAGAGAGGATGAGAGCGGGGGGTCTTCAGCGGGTTCCTGGAGGGGGTTAGTTAGCTAATTAGGATTAGGGTGGGGTTAGGGGTTTAGTTGGGTTAATAGTCTTAGGGGCTAGCGGGTGTTGGGTTTGGTTTATTTGATTTCTTTTTCTTTCTTTTCTTTATTCCATTCTTTTCTTTTCTTTATTCATTTCTTTTACTAAACTATATATATATATATATATATATATATATATATATACAAAAATTCCAAAAAATTATATTAGTACGTACAAATAATCTATCAACCGCCCACAAGGTCTCCTTCATAAAGTAAAATAAGATAAAATAATTGTTTGCTCTATGAATATCTAGCTAAATATTTACCTAGTAATTAAATCCAATAAATTCTATTTTCTAATATACTATGAAATACTATAACTAATTTAAATAATTAATTAAATAATTAATACGGTTTTAAAATTAGGGGTTTTACATTCTACCCAACTTATAAAAATTTTGTCCTCGAAATTGACACTAACCCATATTCATAATAAATCACTATAACTATTACACTTCATTGCTATCTAGCAGTGCTTCCTAAAAGTCATGGTCAGTCACCTTAACACTTTTCTCATTTATTGTCTATACTCTATTCTATCATCCTCTAACTCGTCTATACTACCAAACTTACAAAAATTCTACTAGTAGTCAAAGTCTCTTAAGGCTATTGTCTAGGTTATAGGACGAATTTATTCATTGGGTCGAGAATCTTGGGATACCTATCTGGAATCTCATAACCATGATTTTTTTTGTAACCGTCAAGTATCGTAGTCTAATACTGCCATGCCACCTGACCAATATGTCTGCAAATACTTCGACTACTCTACTATAACGGTCTAGCTGCAGCTGTCGCTACTTCGTCAGCGTTTTATCATAGTCATCAGTTCGTAACAAGTGCCTTCCACTCTTTCCTAAGCTTAGTCTAAGTTTTTGGGTAACAGTTAAGGTATTGACTAACTTTATAAAACTATTAGAAGTAAAAACAAAATCAACAATCCAACTAATTCCTATTAAACTAAGGGATGTTATACATGGTTTTAAAATAATAAGAGGATACAGATATTGCTATAGTACATATACATAAGGGTTATCATTATGTACTCATCTTTTAGTTATTAATCATTTACTAAACCATTTATGTTTTTAACTAACAAAATAAGGGTGAGGTTGAAGTAATTCAAACAATTTATGATGGCACGAAAAGACGCAACTACGATAGGAAGAATTTAGCATGGAATAAGGAATGGATATAGAAGAGAAGGTGAGCAACCCAAGGGGACGGGATGGTGATGGGAAGGAGAATACTTCTACTGCTACGCGTGTCATCTATTAGCATCGTGGATATGCCATCTAGTTAAAATATCAACATATCCTCAAAATTTTAATACTAAATATATCACATTGTGATATGCCCTTAATTACAAAAGATAGTCACCAAGTAATAAGCATGAGCGTTCGTATTTCCGAAATAGGGGAAGACGAAAAACAATAATAAAGAATTCAAGGAGGAGGTGATAGAATACAAGTACGGGATTCAAAGGGATTAAAGAATTTGAAAGGGAGTTACCAAGGCAGTTGTGGATTGAAATCTTATATTGGTAAATCCCTATTCGCATGTTCACATCAGAACAGTTATGTTCCTGACATGATAAGCTCTGACCAGTCTATAGGGCAAGTATATTCGTCTAACAAGTTGAGTCAACTATATCTCAATCCACGTAAAGTAGTGATACAAAGAGCGAACCAAACGCACTAAGGTTGATCGGACCATAATGCACTGATTCTGATATAGACAATGTATTAGTGTGGGCCCCCAATAATACATATATCATGAACAAGCTCAATAAAAGAATAATCTTGCAAAACTAGGCTATAATAGCAGCATAAGTCGAGGTAGTACAAAAAATATAAGTACGCTTGATTATGATGGAGGAAGGTACAGAATAATTTAAGTTCACAAAAAATATCGGTATTGTGCCTCTACTGTTGTCATACTAACTTCTTGTCTAAGTCTAAAGTCAACCAAATGGGGTATGGGCCTCTAAGTTCTATAGTCTGGTAAACACTATCTCTTATGCAAGCCTATAGTTGGTGTCATTCAATTACACTTCATTAATGGGTCAAAAGAACTATGTTATACTAGGTTATGAGGCATACTACCAAACTTAAAGGAATTTAATAAATAGTGTTATTGAACAATAGAGTGTATATACCTAGGACAAGTCATCTTCCTAACCCCTATCAAGCACGAGAGAAAAGATATGATTAACGTTGAGAAAGTATCAAGCAAGATGCAATGCAAGCAATCAAACAAGAATGCAGAACGAAATCAAGGGAGGTAATTAAATAAGTGGATGAGATCCTATACTCTAATCCTATACGCAGGCTTGCTCGGTACAGTAACGTAACCTTGACAATATGCTCTCGACCTGCATGGGCCACCACAAAAATATGTCGTGCCCCAGTCCCAAAATACGTAGGACTAGGAATACGTAAGCATGCCAGCCGTATGTATATGGCAACTCCAATATATGGATACCATAATACACACGTACGCTGTAATATGAATATTAACTCACATGTGGTATATATATATTATCACAAGTCACAGGACATAACTAGATCTCATCCACGGAATCAAATATAAATGAATAACCAATCAACTATATAACAAAATCAAGTATAAGGTACTTGATAAGAATAAGTAGTTGGGTGGAGACAAATCCACTACCAAACTAGGATATAAAAGTAACCACAATAAGAGTATCATCCAATGATCAGAGCGGCTCAAAGGGAAGATCTCCTCGAAATATAATGAAGTAGCAAGTCCTGATCCGTACTCCTACAAATAATCATGATCGTATACACCTGAAAAGGGACCAGGTCTCAGAGGGACGTAACAAGATACATAGAAGCATGTCAATTTGAATACAGTAAACATGCATAATAGGTAGAAAATACATAAGTACGCTGTACAAAAAAATCTATATGAATACATAATGAGGACAACTTTTCGACGTATGGGCATGGGTAGGCTACTCTATCTAATCTCACAACTCACACACACATCTACAACATCAGAAATTGACATACCTCAAGGATAGCGACCAGCGCGACACTATAAATCGACATACCTCGAAGGTAGCGACCAGCGCGATACACTACCGTAGTGCGTGCTAGATACTACGGTTTACCAGAGTGGTTATAGCCCATACGCCTACTGATTGTCCTCCCCCCATGATACTATGTGTCAAGTGCATGTCAACATATATATAGTATATAATTATGACTGAAAAAAAAACACATGCAATAAATATATAAAAATATAATAAGCATGCAAAAGTACTATAAGCAATTTGGCAAGGTATCTTGCCTGGCAAGAAGGCTGCAAAGTATAAGCGTCCAGACGTCAGGCACAATGGATCAGAAACTACAACATCAGAATGAACGTCTCCGGATGCTGAAATAAATATTACCAACATTCCCAGAATAAACGAGATAGCTAGAAAATACTACCTTTTCGTCCAATTTGGACACAGGGGCAAAACGATAATTTTGGGTCAAAGATGGCTCCACATGTAGGCCACTTTGCACCAAAAAGCGTGCCAGTGATAAAGGTCTCTAAATGGGACAAATTATAGGTCAAATAAATTTTAAACGTCAATAAAAACTCAACGGTATGTCCAATTTTAGATTTTGGTGAGCCGAACACAAATTCGTCCAAAAAGTCAACCGTGGGGCCCGCCAATAGGTGACTAGGTCAACTATCTCGGAATTGCGTAAAACTTGGGTCACAGGACCAGCGCGATACCACGAGCCCAATGGCACAAGTTTCGTCGTATTTCGACGAGCGTACACTAAATGGTGCGGTATTTTACAAAAGTCGTGATATAGAGATTTTTCACGGATACAGGTTGATTCGGACGCGCACACGCGTCCGAATCAGTTTCTGCGAAAGCCCATATTTCAGGACATACCGTACATGCATTTTGGTGCAATTGGTACGCGACGGGGCGATCCCGTTTGGCGGAACGCGCTCCGTATCACAAATTTTAAAGGTTTTAAGAACAAGTTTTTCATGATTTTTAACCCAGTTTAATTCCGCATATAACACCAAATAAAATAATATAATTAACAAGAAATAATCTTGGTTATATGGTCTTCACATAGCAAAAAGAATATCTAAGATTGGATGTCTGTGGTGGAAGATATGAGTCCTTAAACATAGGTGGTCGCAGCAGTTTTCTGTAGCGTAAAAGTTGTGATTTTTCTCCAACATGGTCTCGATTTTTACCTAGGGTTTAGCGTTGTTCGATGGAAACTAATATATAGAGTTGGAAGAGGGATAGGTCATGAACATACCGGTGAAGACGAATCAGAATTTGGTCGCAAGATGTAGCGGAAAATAACGCGTGAACAGGGGTACGTTACAGTGGTTTCTCCGGTGCTCGCGCTTGTGCGGACGCGGCGACGGGCGGCTTACGGCGTGCTCCGGGCGGCGGCGGCGGCAGGCGAATTAGAATGGTCGGCGGTGGCTCAGGTCAGAGGAGGTTGGGTTTAGGGTTAGGGTTTATGGGAGGTTATATATATATATATATATATATATATATATATATATATATATTTTCTGGACCTGATGGTGATGTCTGTTTCAGCAACCGGAGTACTGCCTGCAATCCCCGTTGAAGTCAGAGCTACAATTGGAGACAAAACCCAGGCAAGTATACCTTGCCAAATCTTGCAGTTTTGTTGCTTATCTCCTGGATTATTTTTCATTGTCTTGCAAGATATTTGTACAATGGTTGCATGCTTTTCAATTGTTACTTTCCTGTCATATATAGTTCTTGATGCTTGTTGATTTATTCCTGCTGCTCTAGTTTTATTTCCTCGTTTTGCGTGCATATACATTAATTGCTCTTTCCTTGGATCATTACTTGTTCCATAGACATATTGTGATGGTATATGTGTACTCTACATTCCTGGAGTTGACTTGATTGATTTCTTAGTTTCCTGGATGATTGTTATTGGACATTGACTACACTTGAGCAAATCTCGATTGTGAGTACCCATTGTACTGCAATAGAGAATTGTTCATTTGACTACCTCCTTCGTGAGCTCCCGTTGGGCTGCGAAAGAGACATACTATAGACTATGAGTCCCCGTTGGACTGCTTTCTATAGGATCGTGATCTCCCATTGAGATGCGATTACCCCGACTGCTAGTAGTCATGTCTGATAGCATCACTGGCATGCCACTGTCTTAGATATAGTGATTTCTCGTGTCTTATTTGCTTGTGTTTACTTTTTTCTCTATCTTGCATGTCATTTACTATATTTGGCTCGTATTCTTTTGTATCTTGCTATGTCCCCTGAGGACCTGGTTTTATTTTCCAGATTTAGCAGACAAGGAGTACCGCAGCTTACAGACCAGCACAAGACGAGAGTTTGATTGCAGTTGATGGCCCTGCTTCTTAGTTACTGTCTAGCATGTTTTAGTTATCTATTCTTTGTCTTTATTTTCTTGTTTGTCGGTAGTGGATTTGTCTCCACCCGACTTAGTATTATTTCTTGCTGAATATTCGTCTGTAACTTTACTTTCAGCATTTAATTCAGTTTTGTTTTAGTTCATGTTATTTTGTGGATGAGAATAGTAAACCTGACTAAAATAATACAGCTTAAGTACGCTCCGATGGATCCATTAAATTGGGTTTGTCCATCGGTGTGTGCTGCTGGCCATTGCCACGTGTCCAGTCCCTCGGTATTTTGGGACTGGGACGCGGTGTGCGATCACCACAGGACGCGATGCCCCGAGCGGTTTGCACGGCACCGAGAGGGTCATACAGGCTACGCAATGCAATTCACGGAATCGAAATCCGAGCTACGAGCAAGAAGTTATGAATACCTGAAGTGGTCTCGAAAAACTGGGGTTCTATGTGTCCGACACGACCCCAAGGACACTGTGCCCTGTGTCAGGGCCGTGTCCACCCTAGGGTTTAGAGATTCTGCTGCGCGGCGGCCGGAGCTTGGCGGCCGGAGGCTGGGGTGCGCGAGAGGCGGCGCTGGGTCAGTGCAGGCGGCCGGCGGCGCAGGGCCTCGGGGCTGCGGTGGTCCAGTGCTCGGCGAGGGCTCGCGGAGAGAAGCCGTGGTCGGGGCTCGTGGGCGCTGGGGAAGATGACAGCAGGGTGGAGGGATCAGCCGAAGGAGGGGGAAATGAGCGTCGGGGCTGGCCGAGGGACGGCTGCGAGGGGTGGCTGCGCTGGTGGAGTTGTCGGAGAAGTCGCTGGGCTCAGGCGAAGTCGGGCTAGGGCGGCAGCGGGTCGAGGAAGGAGGCGGAGCTCTGGAAGAGGGGCGGATTTTATAGAGAGGTGAGGGAGGCGGATGGCCGGCGGTTGGCCGGAAGGGGAAGGGAGCGGTCGGTCGTTGCGGGAGCGGAGGCGGCGCAGGGAGGAGAAGGGCCGCCGGCGGCGTAACGGCCGGAGGCTGGGATTCGAACGGTCGGTTCCCAGGGAAGGGGAAGGGCTAATGGATCCGGGTCGGGTCCTGGCGGGTCGGGTCTGACCCGGATCCGACCCGCTAAGAGGATTGGCCCGGTTCAGTCAGACCGGCCGGTCCGGGTCGGTTCAAACTCAGGGTTTGGTTTGGTTTATTAATTAATTTGGTTTAATTAATCAGTTAATTTTAACAATAGTTTTTAAGGCTTTAAAAATTCATCCGGGGTCCAATAAATTCCCGAAAAAATACCCTATGTCCAGATTTTTATTTTACACCATAAAATATTATTTTTATAATATTTTACTATTATTTAATATCATTTAAAAAAAATCCTTTAATAATTCAAGCACCTATATTTAATTACAGAAAATTCACAGTAAATTCTAGAAAATTGGGAAAAATTCCAAATTTAAAAATTCTTGAAAATCAGAGGAATTACAACGTTGCAGTGGTTTCTCCGGTGCTCGCGCTTGTGCGGACGCGGCGGCGGGCGGCTTACGGCGTGCTCCGGGCGGCGGCGGCGGCAGGCGAATTAGAATGGTCGGCGGTGGCTCAGGTCAGAGGAGGTTGGGTTTAGGGTTAGGGTTTATGGGAGGTTATATATATATATATATATATATATATATATATATATATATATATAGAGAGAGAGAGAGAGAGAGAGAGAGAGAGAGAGATACTGAGAGAGGATGAGAGCGGGGGGTCTTCAGCGGGTTCCTGGAGGGGCTTAGTTTGCTAATTAGGATTATGGTGGGGTTAGGGGTTTAATTGGGTTAATAGGCTTAGGGGCTAGCGGGTGTTGGGTTTGGTTTATTTGATTTCTTTTTCTTTCTTTTCTTTATTCCATTTTTTCTTTTCTTTATTCATTTCTTTTACTATATATATATATATATATATATATATATATACAAAAATTCCAGAAAATTATATTAGTACATACAAATAATGTATCAACCGTCCACAAGGTCTCCTTCATAAAATAAAATAAGGTAAAATAATAGTTTGCTCTATGAATATCTAACTAAATATTTATCTATTAATTAAATCCAATAAATTCTATTTTCTAATATACTACGAAATACTATAACTAATTTAAATAATTAATTAAATAATTAATACGGTTTTAAAATTAGGGGTTTTACACCCGTTGGACGTGAAATCGCCACGCCAACGCTTCCGTGGGATAACCATCCTAATCCCGGCGTGACACATGTATAAGCATGGATTCCCACTCGTACAAGACAAAAATATCAAAATGTTATGGTTATCATCGAACGAACATACACCATATCGTTCATACTTCGCTCCATCCAAGATATATATCCTTTAAGTCATGTCCGTTCAGGCCATGATCATAATCCGTCTAGTAAAATCATCAATGCTACCGTTTGATCAATCCTTAGTTTACTTTTAATATTTCACAAACAACTAAGTTCAAATCCCAAACCCAAGATCTACTCACTTTCGATACATTCTATTTTATCGAGTTTGTTTGTAAAATCTTTGAACATGTCCCTGCGAGTTCGGTCATCTCCGCCGGACGTGAAATCACTACGCCAGCGCTCCCGTAGAATAATCGATCTCGTCTGGGCCTGATGTCGAGTGTTACCTTTGAACTCGACCCAAGATCGTTCTTCCAAGTCAAGATTAAATCCGTTATCGCCTACCTTAATCATTGAACCAAGATTTTCTAACTTGCATCAATCCATGCTATCTTCCAACCATTGATATGATATAAAGTCACCCAAATTTGAAATCATAGCATTCATACTCATACCGAACTCTATCGAGCGATATCCTACTCAAATCCAAATTTTTTACGCGCGCTATCATTCGTTCGTGCCATATTCTAATTGCACTAACTTCAATCGTATCCCTGATTATTTTATCTCAACTCAAGTTTTAATTCGTTTGATTCAATTCAAAATTGCTCGTACGATCCACTAAGCTTTTTCGACCATGATATCAATTCCATGTACTATTTATTCTTATTCGATGTAAGCCTTATCCCGTGTTCAACTCATTCTAACTTGTTAGAATCAAATCATGCATGATTTCTTCGAATTCACTTACTAGCTAGGCATTATTTATACTAAAGCTTTGCACAATTACGTCGCTTTCTGCTATACCCGTTTAATACTCCGAAACCCACGATTCGTTCGAACATTTCTAAGTCGACCAATACACCACTCAGGATTCGAGCTATACTCTATGAATCTTTATAGCTTATTTTTATTCTCAATTCGCTTACTCGATCCTGAGACTATCGAATACACCACTCAGAAATTGAGTCATCTTATTAACTCCTAAATTGCGTTCGCGTCGTTCACTCATATATTCAATTCGTTCCGTAGAACTCTAGCACGATCCCTGTTCGCTGCCTTAATGATCTTAGTCTCGTATGTACATCTATCGATAGTCCTCCATACAAACTATATTTTGAATCATAACTTATCGCTACGAATAACCGTCCCAACTATATCTCAAAATCCATACACGATTCCCTTTATTCTCCTTAGCGGTACTCCGATAACGTCTATATCGATTTCTATTCTAAGTCCAACTTTATTCTTATTCGAACGATATCCAAATCTCACTTGTAACTCACTAGCACCAAGGGTCTTGGCGCACGATAATCAACACAACTTAAAATAATTTTTTAGAATTATTAAAATAATTTTTTAAAATTTAGAAACCCTTTAGTGTAGTCTTAATGCCAGGAATACAACACTAGCTTTTTCTTTTCAACCAACTTTGCAAAATAGGCTTAGCCAAGCCAAATTAGGCTTATGACATGTATGTCACTCATAATTTTATAAACATACTCTTCGTTTTGGTCGCACAACAACCGTGACACTTTTTGACTCAAAATATGATACTTGGACACTTTTTCGTTGTGGTCAATTTAGACGAGCAATATGAACCCAAATTTTGATACTGACTTTTATAACCCCTAGCCTAACACCACTAACTATGCACATGATAGTGGTGTCACATTTATTTGAGTTTTCATAGGCTCCAAAATAATATAGAAAAACCTTGCATTTTAATTAGTCAAAAATGACTCTTTTTGATTAATTGCACCTGACTGAGTCCGAATCCCCAACTTGAACCCTCAAACAAACTTTACTAACTCATACACAACACCACACACTCATACCCTACTTTTTTACACACCAAACATAATTTTTTCCTACACCAAATCATATTTTTACCTTATTTAAAATTTAAATTCAGCTTTTACCAAAAATAGCATGAACCTTTGGACTATGTTAACTTAAATTGAACCATATGTATGCATATATGGAGGGGGGGGGGGGAGAACCAACCACAGCCAACCCTTGGGTGGGTTTCAATGTAACATTTCCTATTGACCTTTGGTTTTAGCGAGTAACCCCCAACCTTTCACCTCCCATCCATTACTACATGTAGTTATCACATTGGGAGTGTAACCCCCCAACCCCAAACCATTTGGCCACCATCCCTCCCCAAACCGAACTCCCTCCCTCTCTCCCTCTTCTTTTCCTCTCTCCCTCACGGTTCTCTCCTCCTCCACCTCATTGGAGCAAGATCGGCCTAGTAGTGGTGCAACCCATCCTTGAAGTCGAAAACATTGCCGGAGTTCCACTGAACTCCCTACCTCAACTAAGTTCATAGGTATCACCCTCACCCCTCCTAAATCCATTCTTGATTTCTTTTAAGCAGTTTCATTAGAGCAAGGTATACTCATCTCCATGCTTTGATAATATATACCACTTGATAACTAGTGCATGCATGTTTTATTGAGTTGTCATATGAAAATAAACGGATTATTTTATTGAAAATGAGTTGATGCATCATGGTTGTTTTAAAATTCAAATTTATATTAATAATTAATCAGATTATATATATATTAAAATGTGTATTTTTGTGGGTTAAAAGTATAGAGAATGGATGAGAGTTGCATGGATAGTAATAGTAAAATTGTAGGAATGTTGTATTGATGTTGTAATATAATAAATGAATTTTTTTTACCATTACAAAATAAATTCTAGAATAAAATGTGTATTAATCAGAATATTATACGTATCAAAATGTATATTTTAGTGTTTTAAAGTATGAATAATTGATAGGTAGGTTGTATGGTTACTTTAGATGAACTTGTACGTACTTATTGCATGAATAACTATAAAATAATGTGTTGTTCATTATAGTTAAATTAATTTTAGAATATTAATATTAAAAATTAGAATTATATATGTATTAAAACATATATTTGGAGACTTAGTTGACGAACTAAGGAAGGGTAGAGTGCACGCATGGTAATGATGACTATGTATAGTTTGTTACATGCACATAAGCTTGAATATAAAAAAAAAATATGGATGAATTTTTTTTATTAATAACTAAAATAAATTCCAGAATATTAAACTTATTATTTTCATAATTTAAGATGTTAATTAATGAAATAAAATGGTTACATGCATGCTTAATTAACCGGTTAGCGTTGTATAGCGTTTTGCGACATTGAACACTACCTACGTACGTGTAGGAATACGTTATTTAATCACACATAAAGGCCTATATGTACGCGTGGTATATCAATGTACGAGACCCTTACAACATTATAAACAATAGTACAGTACATGGTTGTTGGCATGTTAACTAAAGTTGTGCGACTGTTGGAATTATTGGCACGGACGTTGCTACTATGTTGATGAATGTATATCGACTCTATACTTTTACATAAAGTAGAAAATGGTAGAATTAGAATTAATTTAAATAATGGTGGCAGGGCACGTGGGTGTCGCAGTACCATCGGACGTGGACTATGGATCCGCTATAACGCAGCATCAGACAGCAGGCAAGTGCACCTTGCCTTGGTCTCAGTAAATTGTGCTTAATTTTAAATGCAGTTTATAGTTTATATTTTAATACATGTACTTTATTGTGACCTTAGGACCGTGACGATACTTTGCGTCTGAATCATATTCGGGTGCCAACTTTCGTGCGCGGAATCAGGTATCGTTAGATTGCATTGTCACCGTATACCTTACGTGCAACACTTGCACTAATTACCTTAGGAAACTATACACGACTCTCATGTACAGAAGTCTCACTTGAGATATTCGAGAATTTTGGCTTCTATTTTAGGACAGGACTTGAGACATGTGCTAGTTGACATGATGTTATTTACACCTAGACTTGAGACATAAATAGTGATTATCTTGCGTATCATGGACATAAGACGTGAGATACATGGGGTTGGAGAGAATTTACCGTACCGCTGGGCTACCACACACTACTAGCTACCGATGCTTGCGCTTCTAGCCCTATTGTGCTGTAGGTACCATGACGGCGCCTGTACGTACCTACTACTACTATTACTACTATCTAATGTTGTGTCTATGTAGAACTACAGGACCCGGTGGTTTAGCGGACGAGTACGTTCTCATTTGTATTTCACTTATATGGATTATGTTAGATACCCTAAGCACACTTATTTATTTACTGTACTTTGGCTTGAGTTATTCTTGTACCTTGCTATGTCTCCTGAGGATCTGGATCCGGATTATGTCCCCAGGTATAGCAGAAGATGATTACCCCAAGGTTTACGGGACATGAGCTGACGTTGGAGCGATACTGGCACCAGAGGATGAGATTGTGCCAGAGGATTTCTCCTGAGTACTCAGTTACTTATTTAGTTATTTATGCTTAATGTTATTTCATATTTAGACTTGTACTTATGGACATATGTAATTTGTGTTATTCTCTTTTCTTTATTGTGACGGATTGTTCCCTGAGACATTACTTATTTGGACTTGATGATGGACTATATTTTGTTATCTATTATCTTAACTGGTCTATCATATTATATTGTGATTGCTTTCTGTGGATGAGATTAGAATTATACTGAGATAGATGGTGCTGATTTATTTTTATATTACTTACAGCTTAAGTGCACTCTAACGGGTCCATTAAATTGGATTGCCCATTGGAGTTGTGCTGCTGGCCATTGTCACGTGGCTAGTCCCTTGGTATTTTGGGACTGTGACGTGACTGTATTTTCGTCCATTTTTTTGGTCAAATGGGTTGACCGTTACTTTTGGACGAATTTCGTTAAAAATGAAAAAATATGTACATTATAAAAATAATGTGGGGTACACTCTTAAATATAGTAAAAAAATTGGAGGATAAGTCAAAATTTTACTTTTTTTTTCAAATATCAGAAGGAATCCTTGTGATTGTAGACAAATTATAATGGACACAAAACTGACTTCAGCGAGTAAGTGAACTTATTCGACTATTCTCACTATCCACCTTGAAAAAAATTGATATTGATATGATGTAGTCCCAATTATTGGAAATTGCTTCTGAATCAATAGACTATTTATTTAAAAAAATTGAAAAGACATACTAGAACAACAAATATAAGAATAGAAATTTACTGTAGAAAAATTAATTTATATTAAATTAATGCAAACGAAATAAGTTTACCTAAATTAAAAATAAAGACACAGTCCGCCAACTCGGTTGACGGAAAACAGAACCAAGCCAACAAACGTGGGCCCCACTGCTCAATTTTTGCCAACTGGGTTGGCCAAAATTGTGCTTGCACTAGTTGGCAGAAATTGGGCAGTGGGGCCCGCGGTTGGTTAGGGTGGTTTGTTTTGTTTTGTTTTGTTTTGGTTTAGTTTGGTTTGTTTTATGAGTTTTTTTAATTAGTTATACTTTGGGTTTTTTTATTTAGTTTTTTTATTTAGTTTTATTTTGGATATTTATTTTTTTGACTTAGATTTTTTGATTTAGCTTAGTTTTAGATTTTGGTTTAAGAAAATTTACTTTAACGAAATAAAATTTAAATAAATTATTTTTAAAGAAAAATTTAGAAAAAAATTAAAAATAAAAGGGTTTAGTTTTTTAGAAAATTGTAAAGAAAAATTTTCTGTTTGCAATGTTTGATAAGAAAAAAAACTAAATAAAGAAAAAAACTAGTATTTTTTCTGTCCTCTAAGGCTTAGTTTATTTTAATGGTTTAGTTTTTTTTTTATATGAAAAAAAAGAGACTAAGTAAAGAAGAAAGACAAATAATAGGTTGGGGAATTATTTGATTTTTATTTGGGTTTGAAATTTGGTCTGGGTCTATGGATTAGTGTTAGTTTAGGAGTTGATTTATGTCCAACGACTATTTCACAACCGCTCTTTCAATGGCTCTTTTATTTTTCCAACGTTCATATCCAACGTTCGTCTAACGTTCATTTTGAAGTTACCTATATAAACTAGTATTTGTTTCATATTAGCATATCAAATATTGCAAATAGAAAATTTATTTATTTTCATACGAAGTTTCTTTCTTTCCACACAGGAGAATCTCAGTTCAATATACAATCTTTGAAGTCCATTTTCTTGTTGTCATGGATCAAAGTACAACAATACTATGCTCGCTTAGTGGTGTACTAAATGAGTTAGCTTATGAAGGATGTTTAGTTGAAGTTCTTTTAATTGATCGAAATATTTCGTTTGATAATTTACGTAATCTAATAATTGAAAAAATTTCTATTGACTATAAATTTTTATTGGTACATATTTATCTATCTAATTGTATAAATCTAGTTAGTGAGGAAGCATGTAAATTTATTCTTGAAGTTAATATACAATCACCGTATATTAATATATTTTTGACTCCACCACCACCACCAAGAATTAGTAGTGCTCATAGTTCTTCTCACCAAGTTATTTCATTTACTGAAGAAGAACATAGAGTAGATGATGGTAATACCGACGATGAAAATAGTGATTATTTAATAGAAAATATAGATGATGAACTTGATGATAATGTTGATAGTTTAAATAATTTATTCATTGGAAGAGAATTTATGAATCGTCATGCATTTAGAAGTTTTATTAGTGATATAGCAATTGCAAAAAAAAAAAAATTATTGCAGGGCTACTAGAAACAATGCTAGTGTAATTGTATATAAATGTAACATTTTTAGTTGTAATTGGAGAGTGTACATTAAAGCCATTAGCAACGGCAAAACATTCGTCATTAGTACGCTAGAAAATGTACATTCTTGTTTAGGTGGACTTACAACAAAAAATTATCCATTAGCGACAACTATATGGGTTAAGAATAAGATTATTGATAAAATTTGTGATAATCAGTCTTATAGTCCATCACATGTTATAAAGGATATCTATAGGGAACACCGAATACATATTAAATATTGTAAAGCTTGAAAAGCTAGAGAAATTGCTCTATCAGAAATAAATGATAGTTATATTGATGCATTTAGTAGTATTGAAGAGTATGCTTTTACAATCATTGAGACAAATCCAGGTAGCAGATGTTATATAAAGACTACAAAAAATAAGTTTCAAAGAATTTATATTTGTTTCAAGGCATGCATTGATGGCTTTTTAAGGGGATGTTTACCTGTGATTAGTACTGATGCTACATTTCTTTTCTCTAAATTTTAAGATATTTTATTTATTGCGTGTGCTCATGATCCTAACTAATAAATTATATCTAATTGCTTATGCCACTGCTGAGAGCGAAAACCCGAATTCTTGGACTTGGTTTTTAAACGGTTTGAAAAAATCTTTTGAATGTAGTTTTAATGCGTGCGATACAATTTCTTTTATATCAGATAAACAAAAAGGATTAATAAATGTCATGCGTGGTACTTTTCCAGAATTACCTCATTTTTATTGTATTCAACATTTTAAACAAAATTTAAAACAAGTATGTAGATTGCCTTATTTTCAACGTAAATTAGATTACCTTGCAAGATGTTATAATGAGACAAATATGAATATTTGTTTTAAAATAATTAAGGCTGAAAACATCAAAATTTATAATTGGTTTGTTGGAGTAAATGATGAAACTCATATTTTATCACATTGTATAACAACTTATTCTACTTGTCCTAGATTAGATATTAACACGTTGAACCTTGCTGAATGCTTCAATAACTGGGTTAAAAACTTACGCGATAAACCAATAACTGACTTATTCCCCTTGTCCTAGATTATGGTTGTCAAAACACATATTTTGGCTGCCCGTCGTTTTGCACGTTACATAACTTAAATTGACTAAATAAACACTAGTATCCTAACATTTAAAAAATAAAAAATAACATAAAATTATTGCATATACAAATGAGAGTATAAATGAAGAAGAATAGAATAGAGACCTTCAACAATAAAGATTGTGTGAGCTCACAAAGACTGCAGTGTCCACTTACAAATAAGAGAAAATAAAGGCTGCTCGAATTGCTACTATGTGCTCACAAGGACTGATGTGTCTTACTTCTTAGTGCACTCTGTTCTTCTTCCTCATCCTCTTCTTATAACTCACTCCTCCCACCAATTTCTCCTTTTTATTTCATTACTCCTCTCCTTTACTCCCTCCCTCCCCGAGACATCTCTCCGACTCCTTATCTTTACTCTCTCATGTCTCTTCTTCTTTTTTCTTGTCAAGTCTCTTCTTCTTTCTTCTTGTCAAGTCTCTTGTCTCTCATTATTTTTGTTGTCTAGTCTTTCTTGTCTCTTCTCCTTCATACTTTAATTACTTTATTAAGTAACATTAGCTCCTTCCTCGTTAAACCAAACCGAAACAATAGCCGTTGGACATAAACTAACTCCTGAACCAACACCAATCCATAGACCCCGACCAAATTTCAAACCAAAATAAAAATCAAACCATTTTCCAACATATTATTTGTCTTTATTCTTTACTTAGTATTCTTTTTTTCATATAAAACAAACTCAACTATTAAATAAACTAAGTGTTAGAGGACACAAACAAAATACTAGTTTTTTTTTCTTATCAAAATAAACTTTAAACTTTAATATGAGAAAAAAAAAACTAAGTAAAGAAAGAAAAAACTAAGTAAAAAATTAATATTAGTTTTTTTTTCTTATTAAGTAAAAAAAAATTGAATATAAATATAACGTTTCTAAAAAAACAAAACCCTTTTTTTCTAAATTATTTCTTTACAATTAATTTATTTAAATTTTATTTCGTTAAAGTAAATTTTTGGAAACCAAAATCAAAACTAAACTAAATAAAAAAAATCAAAATCCAAAACTAAACTAAATAAAAAAAAACTAAATAAAAAACTAAAACATAACTAATTAAAAAAAACTCATAAAACAAATCAAATCAAACCACACAACCAAACCGCGGGTCCCACTGTCCAATTTTTGCCAACATAGTTTGCCGAAATTGTGCACAATTTCGGCAAACTCAGTTGGCAAAAATTGAGCAGTGGGGCCCATGTTTGCCTTTTACTGTACACGTGTCAGTTGCGTTCTGTTTTTCGCCAACTGAGTTGGCGGACTGTGTCTTTATTTTTTAAGTTAGGTAAACTTGTTTCGTTTGCATTAATTTAATATAAATTAATTTTGCTACAGTAATTTTCTAATATAAGAACAAATGTTGGGCTTTTATTTTCAATTTAGTCTCTAGTTACTCGGTCCCACATTCAATGTTTGTGGCAAATTTTAAGTGTGTGTTCCAATATACGAGTCATCATTTATTGTCTTGCAATCAAAAAGAGTGGTAGTTCATGAGAATGATATGCAAAAAAAAAATTACTATATGACAAGATTCAAATCATAACAATTATTGTTATCACTCATTTCTTGAAAATTCTCTTACTAGCCAATGACGTTAGGAAATATAAAGCTTATAAACCTAACTTTGAAATTGAATAAAAATATTTAATTAATTTCTACTTTCAATTATTAAAAAATAATAATTACGTACTTCAATTAGTAATATAAATTCAAAATTGAATTTTAATTTTAAAAATGGAATGTAAGAAGAAGTTATTATTTAAAATCCTACAACTATAAAGTAAGGTTATTGTGGGACCTACTTTTCATTTTCGTTTCTTCACACGGTTCAGGACTGTCTGCGCTAGAGTGAGATCCAACATCTTCAACGCGGGTAGCGAAAATCGAACCCGCATCGTTAGCTTTGAAGGCTAGGGGGTTATAGTCGACGTTGATTGATCATTTTTAACGCACTCCTTCTGTGCATGGCTATCTTTTTCCTTACCCGCAGCTAACCGCTAAACACCTCACTTCGTTCGTCTCACTGATATTAGCATCCAGAATGATTCGAGTCTGAAAGGCCTAGGGAGGAGCTTGCCAGGATGGCACTTGGTAAGCAAGCAACTGTTATGTAGGCGCCAACTTCCGGTTCTTTCTCTTCTTTCTTTTTGAGTTTAGTTACAGTTCATCAAAACAATTGTCCAAGATTGCTAGACCGACCCATTTCCTTTTAATTTCCTAAATAATTCTAATAACAAATATTAAGTAAATCTAGAAAATAATTGCAAAATCTGCAATTGAATTTAACCCGCTTTTTATTTACTATTACAAATTTCCATTTGTTTGCTTTGGGAGCAAGCCCTGGACTTGGCAATCAAGACTTTCGTTCCCTTTATTTATTTTTCAATGGAGCAGTAGCTCCCTCCTCAAGCCACAACCCCCATTAATTCCTGATCTTCTTCCCACCCTCCGGCCAGCCAGCCTATTTCTAGTCTGAACCGCATCACCACCGCACCTCCATTCCCAAATCTAGCCTCCTCATCCGCTATACCACCGATCCCGCCCCTTTCTTCGTTGCGGCGCATTTAAACACCACAACAGTCCACTGAAACTGACCGACGCCTGCCACCTCTCGTCTTCGACCAACCCATATTCCCGCATCCTTTCGCAGCTAATCCGATCTGTCGACCTCCCTGTAATATCTCGCTCCGCACGATGTATTATGCTGATTTGTTAGTCCAAAGAGGCTTGGTTATACTTGGTTTCATACGGAGGATTTATGCAGAGTTCATGTGATCGATGTATTGCCTCGCTACGGACGGAGGCATTATGTTGATCTCGTGGATTGAATTAGCTGGTTGGTTCTGAGCGATGCGAGAAATCACATGATTTGAGCGGTGATGCAAACTTCACAAGGAACAAAGCATGCACGAGGAGAATATAATCATATATCTACACTAACACTCCCCACTGGTATAGTGGCATGCTACAACACGAGATTTTATGAGAAGGTAACAAATCTCCTCATGAATCAGTGTCTAAACAAATACAAGAACAACAAGGCTTGCACAAGATACACAGGGAATAATATCTCATGAAGGGATCCGAAAATACCAATCCGTGTAACGATGTGTCAAGAAATCAAGTACAACTACACTAGATACAAGAAGCATAGAAGATATCATAACCGTGAAACTATCAAAGAATGTACTCGTCTCTACTCCCGAGCCACAGTCTCCAACTCTACTCCTACCACATCCTGTGGTCCATAGTGGGTAGGATACAAATCCTCTATATGATCATGCCTATAAGTTTCTAACTAATTATAATCCGGTCGGATTGGATGATTTGTGGAGTATTGCTTGTTTGTATGGCTATATCTTTCCAACTTATGAATTGACACCTGTTGGAATGAGTTCTAAATGTAGTGAGTTGTTTCTTGGCGAATGAACTATATATAAGAGTCCCTTCTCAATACATTTTCATTAAGTTTTCTTAGAGTTTTTGCTGTTTTGTTTTGTTTTGATGAATGTACTTTTCGTGTTGATTTTGTGTTTATTTCCTGATAATTTTGAGAGGAAGGATTGAAGAAGGATACTGATACAATGTTGGTGTCATTGCAGGAGCACGCGTGACTGTCGTTTGGTCGTTGCGAAGAGGTTCTCCTTCTCTCAGTGAATTCTCTACCTGGTGGATGGTTTTGACCATTCTTTTCCACTTATTCACGGCAACAAATTCTTGTTGCCTTGTAATTCCTTTGATCGATGATGCCAGATAGAATATAACTGATAAATGATAGCCACAATGCATGATGCACCACTAAGATTAGAATATTGAATGACTGTAATTATAAAGTACATCTATGCACGAGATTATGTCGTAAGAGCTTCGTATGTGAAGTGAACAGTTGCGGTGCGATACCACAAAACTGTTGGAAGGATTGCAGTACCCGAAACTGTTGGTTGTGGCATGGTGCTATGGGATGTTTGGGACCTACGCCTTGCCGAATGAAAATATTGTACAAGTATTGATTTATATTGCTTTTCAGTTTCGTGTCATGCATATATTTTATAGTTAAACTATTCACGCATTTGTATGGACATGGACAACTTGTGCACAAGGTTTGACTTTTCTCGAAACGGTATCTGGGACGCTGGGACCGAATCGACATTGAAAAAAATTATGTGAAACCTGCTTCGATACGAGTTATTGCGGGACATTCAAAGGGGCTTGCAACCCATACTAGAATGATGTGTCACAATACTACGTAATAGTCATTTGTATACATTATAAGCTTAAAAAACTGTTTTCATTAAAAACAAATATATACAAAAATAAAACTTGTTTTCCATAAAATAAATATACTACTAGATAAAGAAATGATACAATAAAAAAAAGAATATTAATCCAACAAAAATATAAAAGTATTAATAGAAATCTACAACACAAAACAATAAAGAGAAAATGTTAATCCCACAAAACATATTCCAAATAACGGTTTACATTTACATACAATAAAAAAATATGTGTATAAGTAATCGGGGTCGAAAATTTATCGGGACGGGGAGTACGGTATCCATATCCGACCCCGAACCCAATGGAATTTTTTTTTTTAACCCCCATCCCCACCTCCATTTTCATTTTAAAATTCCAAAATCCGTCATCGTCGGGTAAACAATACGTCATATTCGGGAGGAACTTGCTATCCTAGTAGTTAGTATTATAACTTTTTTTTTTAATCTTATAGTAAGAATATCTCGTGTATCATTAGTTTAAAAGTAGTAACTCATATAATAAATATAAAACATAGAAATAGTTAATGTAAGTAAATTTTTTTTTTTTTTTTTTACATGTAACACATGTGAACGTGAGTAATAGATATCTGAAAGCCTGGAAAATGTTGGTCATTTAGATCTCTGTCAAATATTCATTTACATCCCCCTAACATAATTAAAATAATAATAATTCCATAGTGCCCACCATCCTAAAAAGAAGCAACAATGCAAGAAAAACTAAAAAAGGAAGAGAAAAAGAAAAAAAAAGGAGGGGGGAACAGAAAAGCAGAAGCAGGCAGCAAACAAGCCAGTCTCCTCCCCGTGCTGTCCGCTGCTCGTCTTTTTAAACAAAACCAAATCCACACACACACTCTCTCTCTCTCTCTCTCTCGCTCTCCATCACAAATCCCCTCCCTTCCTACAAAAGAAAGAAAGTTTTCCCAAATTTCCCCACTAAATTAGGGTTAGGGTTTCCATCAACGAGCAGCCAATCCTCTACTCCATGGGTTAGAGAGTTAGGGTTGGGGGTTTTCACTCGAGTACTAGAATTAGGTTTTTCTCTTTTCTTTTTCGCGTGTGGAGATGGCGATGGTGGCGGTGGGGGACTCCGGCAAGTACGTCCGGTACACGTCGGAGCAGGTGGAGGCGCTGGAGAGGGTCTATGGGGAGTGCCCCAAGCCCAGCTCGATGAGGAGGCAGCAGCTCATCAGGGAGTGCCCCATCCTCTCCAACATCGAGCCCAAGCAGATCAAAGTCTGGTTCCAGAACCGGAGGTTGTCCATTTCCTCTTTATTATTTATTATTTATTATTATTTTTGGGTTAAAGTTTTGTTTTTTTATTGGTTTTCTTTGATTTTTTGGGCTATTTGATTTTTTATATTGGTAATACTTGGAAAAATTTCAGCTGGGTTAGTGGTTTTTCTTGCAATTATTGGCATTTTGGTTATTTTTACATGGTAAAGTTTTGTTTGTTTAGTTTTAGTTGGTTCAGATATTTTGGTAAAGCTTGGTTCTTTTTAGATCAAAGTCTGGTTCCAGAACCGGAGGTTGTCCATTTCCTCTTTTTTTGGGGTTAAAGTTTTTTTTTATTATTGTTTTTCTTTGATTTTTAGGGCTAATTTGATTTTTTTTTTTATAGATTGGTAATACTTGGAAAATTTTCAGCTTGGTTGGTAGTTTTTCTTGCACTCATTGGCATTTTGGTTATTTTTACATGGTCAAGTTTTGATTGTTTCGTTTAATTTTAAGTTGGTTCGGATATATTGGTAAAGCTTGGTTCTTTTTACTAATATTTGGGAAATCGAGCTGGGTTAGTAATTTGCTCACAGTATTCTGTTTTTTTTTTCAGAAATTTTAGAAAAGTTGGGACGTTTTATTTTTTTGATTCTCTTCATGTTTTTTTCCTACTTTATTATTTTGTTTACGAATGTTAGCAGTAATAGGAAAGTTTTAGATGGCTTTTTTTTTCCCTTTTTTAGATTGTTAATGTTGGCTCCTTTTTTTTTTACATTTGTTTATGTATTCTTGAACTTCTTTGTGAAGTTTGTACTTTTTATTAGTAATACTCGGAAAATTTTAGATGGTATAAATTCTTCAAAAGTTGGTTTATATTTGGATTTTATTTGGTAAAGTTTATGAGAAATCGATCTCGGTTAGTACTTTATTGGAAAACTAAGATCTTAACATGAGTAATTTTATATATTTAATTTGGTCAATTTTTTTTTCATCTGTAGGTAGTTTTAGTTGGTTTCAGTGTGTAGGAAGTTGCTATGTACTTGGAAATTCATTTATTGGTTGAAAGCAAACATTTCTAGACTAAAGTTGGTACCTTTATTGAGTCTTCTAAATTTTGTACATATCTTCTATAGCGTGGGAGTTGACATTTTTGGGTTTCATTCTTGGAAATACAGGGGACTGGAGTTGTGTTCGGTGATTAAGAACTGTTTTAAGACATTCCTTTTTCACATGACAAGTATATCTTCATAGTTGCCACTTTACTCGCCAGGTTCTTCATATTATTTCCAGTTTTGAAATATAATGAATGGACCTCTATTCCTATTTAGTACAAAATCTCTGAACCAACATGATTTTTATTATGCAATCTTGATTTATCTACCGATTTTGACAAATGTTCATATCAGTCTATTTAATGAATAGATTGCATGCAATTATTGAAGTATAAATTGCAGATTTAATAGTTGCTGCTTGTACACATTGTCTTTATTGTACATCAATGAAGAATGGATTTACTTCACTTATAAAGCTGACATTTTTTTTTCTTGCATCTTAAGCTTTAAATAAATGAATAGTACTGTTTTCCTTATTCAATATATAATTTCTGAGCAGTTCCATTAGAGAAATGGTTTGTATTGAAGTAGCTATGTGATTTGGATTTATCTACCAATTTTGGAAAATGCTGATATCAGGTTTTTTAAATCATATATGACATGATAGAAGTATAAACTAAAATAAACTAACAATTGAATATGCTTATTTAGATGCCGAGAAAAACAGAGGAAGGAAGCATCTCGCCTCCAGACTGTTAACAGGAAGCTGACTGCCATGAACAAATTGTTGATGGAAGAAAATGACCGACTGCAGAAGCAAGTGTCGCACCTTGTTTACAAGAATGGCTTTATGCGCCAGCAAATTAACACTGTAAGGATGCAAACTTTTCTGTAACTTGTGGATTTCACTTTTGAATTTAATGTTCACTTTTCAGGATGTGAACTATTTGGTAGTATGGTTCTCAATTATAGTCATTCTTCTTCTAAGTAATGCTACCTCTTTGCAGGCAACTGTGGCAACTACAGACACAAGCTGTGAGTCTGTAGTGACAAGTGGTCAGCACCACCAACAGCAAAACCCGACACCTCAGCATCCTCAAAGGGATGCTAACAACCCAGCTGGGTAATGATTCATATAGAGTTTCATTACAAGTGTTATTCATTTGTCTTGCCTTTCATAATTTAGCCACTTCGGGATTTTCTCAGTCTACTCGCTATCGCTGAGGAGACCCTGGCAGAGTTCCTTTCCAAGGCGACAGGAACTGCTGTCGATTGGGTTCAGATGGTTGGTATGAAGGTGATTGCTTTAAGACTATCTTTTGTTCTCAGGTTTGTGATTTGATTGCTACTTGTACTCAATAGTTTGACTAATATTGTCGATTGCCATTTTGTAGCCTGGTCCGGATTCTATTGGAATCATTGCTGTTTCACACAATTGTAGTGGTGTAGCAGCAAGAGCCTGTGGTCTTGTGGGTCTAGAGCCCACAAAGGTGAGTCCTAGCATTTTTTTTCTTTTTCTCAAGTAAATAGGTACATTTTTCTGATACAAGTTTGATGTTTTGCTATCTTTTAGGTTGCAGAGCTCCTCAAAGATCGCCCATCTTGGTATCGTGACTGCCGTTCCCTTGATGTGCTGACTGTTATCCCTACTGGAAATGGTGGGAATATCGAGCTAATATACATGCAGGTTTGCGTGCTTTTGTCCTGTAGTTTGCATTTGTTCTCTCTCTAGAGCATTGGATTTTCTAGTTGTTGTATTGTTTTATATTTATTAGTTTCCTTTAATTTTCTCAGACTTATGCGCCAACTACTTTGGCATCAGCAAGGGACTTTTGGACTCTTAGATACACTTCAGCACTAGAAGATGGCAGTCTTGTGGTATAATATTGTTCTTTTTGTCCTATTAATCTACTGCCCATGGATTATAGTTTTTCTTCGACACTAATTGTGCCTATTTAAATCAATGTTTTGAGGCTTTAGAGTTGGGTAAACTCTTCATAGAGAATTCATTAGAATTGTCCATTTATTTGTCATACTAACTGGTTTAAGTTAAGGCTTATACACTTCATTATTGAATTTCCATACTGGTCTGAAGGAGACTTAATATGATGCCTTCTGATACACGCTGTTCTGCATTCTTTTTTTACTTGTCATTTAATTTTCCTTGTCCTTGAAGTTTAACAAGGTTTTTTAACATGTAGATCTGCGAGAGATCATTGACACCTTCCATCAATGGTCCATCAGCACCTGCTGCTCCAAATTTTGTTAGAGCTGAGATGCTGCCCAGTGGTTATTTAATACGTCCTTGTGAAGGTGGTGGTTCAATGATTCACATTGTTGACCATGTTGATTTGGATGTGAGTTTCTCCTTATGTAGACCTGGTTTCTGATTGTAATAATCTGGCACAAGATATTTATTTTATACACTGTTATGTTTCAGGCTTGGAGCGTGCCTGAGGTCCTAAGGCCATTGTACGAATCACCAAAAATACTAGCACAGAAGACGACTATAGCTGTATGGCCTGTTCCCTGTTTCTTTAATCTATTCTCGTATACTCCTAAATTATATTTTACTCACTGTTCAACTTTGCTTATTTCAGGCGCTGCGTCATATTAAACAAATTGCACACGAGAGCAGTGGTGAAGTTACTTATGGTGGGGGGCGTCAACCTGCTGTCTTAAGGATATTTAGCCAGAGATTGAGCAGGTAAATCTATTGCTCTCACTCATCAGTTCTAAGTAATGCCATTTTGCTTGGTCTGATCGTCAAGCTCACTGCAATCATTGACAGGGGTTTCAATGATGCTGTGAATGGGTTCACAGATGATGGTTGGTCACTGTTGGGCGGTGACGGTGTAGACGATGTTACTATTGCAGTAAACTCATCACCAAACAAACTTTTGGGTTTGCATGCCAACTCGTCGGCCGTGTTTTCTACCATGGGAGGTGGCATATTATGTGCTAAAGCCTCTATGCTGTTGCAGGTTTACTTTTTTCACCATCAAATCTCTAAGAATTTAGTTGTTTGTTTATTCAACAATTAGAGACAAATAAATCTATAAAAAGAATTCTAACATGTCAAAGGTCTCTTTAATTTTTTTTTAAGGCTTTTTATTGGTTGATTGAAATAGCTTTGAGTCTAATATTTGCTGCTTTGGGTGATTTAGAATGTTCCACCTGCTTTGCTTGTTCGCTTCTTACGAGAGCACCGTTCAGAGTGGGCTGATTGTGGTGTCGATGCATATTCTTCAGCATCATTGAGGGCTGGCCCGTTTGCAATTCCTGGTTTGAGGGCTAGCAGTAGTTTTCCAGGAGGTCAGGTCATATTACCTCTAGCTCATACTGTGGAACATGAAGAGGTAATTGCACAATTCTTTTAGACAAATGGTGCAGTGCACCTCCAAATTTCTACTTTTTCGAAACTTACCATGTTTCAACTCGACTCGCAGTTCCTGGAGGTGATAAGGTTAGGAGGTCATGGATTTGATAATGATGATGTTCTGGCAAGAGACATGTATTTATTACAGGTGTGTTTCAGAAGACAAAAAACAATTCAAATGTATTGATCTGGAAGCACATCTCATCTCTTTACCGACCTGTTTCTATTGTCTGGCAGTTATGTACTGGAGTAGATGAGAACTCGGTCGGTGCATGTGCTCAACTTGTATTTGCTCCTATAGATGAGTCTTTTGCTGATGATTCCCCGTTGCTAGCGTCGGGATTCCGTGTGATACCACTTGATTCTAAAACGGTTTGTTCCCTTTTGACCAGTATCTTGATCTATGTTGAACGAGTACGTACAGAAATATGTATGAGTACACGATATGGATACGTGATACAAACATTTTCAGATAGGTACACTGTAGTCGTTTATGCTGCACAAATACAGGCAGAGATATGGATACAGACACTATTTGGATACCGACACTACGGATTGGGACACCATTTTTTCGTGTCCATGCAATATATATCTTAATAATTTACTTATTGTAGGAAAGTTGATAAATGCTTCTAGTTGTTAGCAGATACTTTGTAGGCATAAGATAAGAAAGAAACAGGAAACCTGATTCCTGCATTTGTTTATATTAGATTTGAGGTTACCCTTCTGCTTTTATTTCTATCATCCAATTTTTTATATTTATAACAACTTGAATACAATTTTCTTGATTTTGAATTTATGGTTTTCATTAGTCCATTCTACTGATTGTGTTGTGACTTGTGACCAATCTCAATGTTTCCATTTCATTTTATTTCTACTAAATATTCTTTGCTCATCAAGATGCCACTTTCTCATCTCATGATCTTTGTATGTGATCTTCTATTTCTTAGTAATCGACTTTCACATCCATACATATCTCAGAAGGTGTAAAATCAATCTTCTAAATGGTTGTACAGGATTCGCCTCCTGCTACTCGAACTCTTGACTTGGCATCTTCACTGGATGTTGGGTCAGTTGCTGGACGCTCTGCAAGTGAGACGACATCAAACGGACACGACATGAGATCAGTCCTGACAATTGCATTCCAGTTTACATACGAGAATCACCTCCGTGAAAATGTGGCTGCAATTGCACGCCAATATGTCAGGAGTGTAGTGGCCTCTGTGCAGAGAGTTGCTATGGCAATTTCACCCTCACGGTTGGGCACTCAAGTAGGGATGAAACATCCACCTGGTTCCCCTGAAGCCCAAACTCTAGCACGCTGGATTTCTCGTAGTTACAGGTATCTTCTCCTCTTAATATCCACTTTTGGCCGTTTCTGCAATATTGTTGTTATTATCACTATATGGTAGGTAATATAACATGAAAAGTATTAATAACAAACTAGGAACCAGTACTATTCCAAATTAGTGGTGTACATGAAATGACAGGTGTCAAAAACATGTTTTTAAGTGTCTGTGTCTGTATTGTAATGCTGTCTCCTTGTTCATGCAACATAGGTAAGGAATGATTTCTCAGTTTGACTTGCTTAGCAGTATCCTTTAGGAGAACAAATAAGAATATGTTCTTTTCCTTCTGCATAATGGGAATTTAGCTTGTGATCTTTTAAAACCAACAAAGGAATGTTTTTCTTGTCGATTTAGCAGGTTTGCTAATGACCCTTCCATAATGTTTCTTCTATTCTCACATGTGAATCTATACCTGATGGTTTATAGCGGTGAAGGAAGCCATACGTGGACCATCGTTAACATATAATTTATCTTACTGTATACAATTATTAAACTTGGCGTCTTGCATGTTTATGTAATACCCTTCAATATTTTCAGGTTCCATACAGGAGCAGAGCTTACTGTATACAGTTATTAAGCTTGGCTTCTTGCATGTTTATGTAATATCCTTAAATATTTTCAGGTTCCATACAGGAGTAGAGCTCCTTCAAGATGATACCCAAGTGACTGATTCATTACTGAAACATTTGTGGCAACACTCTGATGCAATAATGTGTTGCTCCCTGAAGGTGCGAATTTTCTCATAGGCTTACTAACAATGATATTTTAGTATTCAATTGCCCCATTTATTTCCAGCAATTATTTTTCTAGATAGTACCAATTCCTGACTTCAAAACATTTTAAACTCTGCAGGCTTCCCCTGTTTTCACGTTTGCAAATCAAGCTGGTCTCGACATGCTGGAAACCACCCTCGTTGCGCTGCAAGATATAACCCTTGAGAAGATCCTTGATGATGGCGGGCGAAAGGTTCTTTGCTCGGAGTTTCCGAAGCTAATGCAACAGGTCAGTATTTAAGAGAACATTCTTTTCTTAAATGTCTTGTTATAACTCCATGCTAAGCTCTTGTTTTTGTTATTTGCTTCTTGTAGGGTTATTCCTATTTACCTGGCGGAGTATGCATGTCGAGCATGGGAAGGCCAGTATCGTATGAACAGGCAGTTGCCTGGAAAGTCCTGAACGATGAGGATTCTCACCACTGCTTGGCTTTCATGTTTGTGAACTGGTCTTTTGTTTGATGCACTTGGATGCTGTTTGTTTATTATCTGCTTTTTTTGTGGAATGATGTTTTCTGGTGAACATGTAATGGTTTCTACTTATGTAAGTTGACAGCTTTCTTTTAATGCCATGAACTTCCTGCCACTTCATTTTTCTTATATTTGCAATATAGCTTTACTTGATATTGCCATGATAGGAACGACTTTTGTTTCAATGTTTGAATAAATGTTGAATGGGGAGACATCAAAATGATTCTGGGTTTAAATCAGCTGATAGGTATAGTGTCTTCTTAATGCAGTATATGACTAGCTGATTTCTCTCCATGCATTATGATGATAAAAGTGAATAGAGTTGGATTCACTTACAATGATAGTATCTTCTAGTATAGCAGTTGACGCAACATGCAGGATATTTTTCTTTGATGATTGCTGTATGGATTGGCTTGTTGGAAACTGAAACATGTTTAGAGCACGACTAAGATGGATGAGTAAGAAGCTGAAATTAGAACACTAATTAGTACACGTCGTTAGGAAAAAAGAAGAGTGATAAAAATATTAAGTAGAACCAAGTTGGATTGGCTTGTTGGAAACTTAAAGCGTGCTCAGAACATCAGGTGGTATGTATTTGAAAAGATAATGCTAGGTTGAGTGAGTGGGAAGGTTAAATTAGAACAAAGGTGTGCAGGTTTAAAACAAGAAGCTTGGTTTAATAATTCAAAAAAGACATGGTTCCCGCAGCACTTGCGTACTCCCTACTCTCTTGCTCCGTCCTCCGGTCTCTCCGCCCCCCTCCACCAGCTCGCATAAGTACTATGTAGCACTGAAAAAAATTGCACTCAAAACATCAAAATTTAATTTTATAGAAAATTTACTATAGCGAAATAAATTTATATTAAATTCATACAAACGAAATAAGTTTGTAAAATTTTGAAATAGAGACAGAGTCCGCCAACAGTGTTGGCGAAAAACACAACAGACGTACACGTAGGCAGGAAAAAAATTAAAAAAAATTAAAGTGGACCCCACCAGCCAATTTTTGTCACCACTGTTGGCTAAAATTGGTGGGGGGCCAATTTCAGCCAACTGTGTTGGCGGAAATTAGGTGTGGGGCCCACGTGTTCGGTTGGGTGGTTTTGGTTGGTTGGTTTTGGTTTGTTTGTTTTGATTATTTTGTTTGTTTTATTAGTTTTTTTGATAGTGGACATAAAACAATTAATTTAAATTTTTTCTTTTTAAATTTTTTCCTAATTTTTTTTTTGAGGTCGAAACATCGTTTTAAATTCGTGGGCCCCCACACACAATATAAATTTATTTCGCTACAGTAAATTTTCAATATTCGAAAATAAAATTACCGAAAGTAAAATTTGGAGGTCGAAATATCGTTTTTTTGCGATTCTAAAAATTTTAGAAGTCCGTCAAACGGTGAAACGGTTTATCCCGTAGTACTTTTCAATACGGTCATTTTGGCACAAACTGGACCTTGTTTCGATCTTTCAGTCAAAAGTTATGATACTTTAAAGTTTTAAATTTTATTTTTTTGTCTGTAACATGTGCGTCTTGTTTCGGATAAAAAAAATTTCTACACGATTTGTGTTACTCTCGTCGAAAACATACAAATCGACTTATTGTTTAACGAAAAACGATTTCAAAGCAAATAGTTATGGCCGCTCGAAGTCTGCTCGACGGCAGACGTAATATTCTTACGGCAGATTTTTTTTTTTTTTTTTTAACGTCTGTTAACGACAAGAAAATTAACGATAGAAATATAATACAAAAAAATGTAAACGTCCAAAGGACGTTTTGATGCTTTTTTCGTAATTTTTCAAACTTTGATGCATTAGATGGAATTTATACAAATTTTGATACTCTGGATCCGAAAAAAATATTTCTAATTTTCTTTTTACAATTAATTTATTTTAATTTTATTTCGTTAAAATATATTTTCTTAAATCAAATTCCAAAACTAAACTAAAAAAAATAAACATAACTAATTAAAACAAACTAATAAAATAAACCAAACAAACCAAATCAAACCAACTAAACAAAATCCAACCAACCAAACCAACCCGTGGGTCCCACAAGGCCAAATTTTGTTGGCGGAATTTGGACTTGTGGGGTCCACTTTTGACTTTTTTGTCAACGTGTTCATTTTTTTTTTGTTTTCCGCCAACACTGTTGGCGGACTCTGTTACTATTTCAAAATTACCCAAACTTGTTTCGTTTGCATGAATTTAATATAAATTTATTTTGCTACAGTAAATTTTCTGTTAATTTTATTGTGTAAAAGACATAATGTTCGAAAAGAATTTCAAACAGAGAATAAGATCGTCCTAAATTAAGACGTAAAAACAAAGAGCGGAATTAAAAAATTGTATAAATAGATTACGTCTTTTTTAGGACGTAAGTTAGAGATTTATTTCCAAATTTAAGACATAAATTACTAATAATATATTTAAGTAAAAATTAATCCTCCGTCGCTGCTAATTAACGAATATCGATGCTAATTAACGAAAAAAAAAACAAAATATTTATAACTTACGTCCTAATTTAGAACGTAAGTTTGAAATTTACGTCATTATTTAGGATGTAAAAATCTAACTTACGTTCCTATTTAGGACGTAAAAATTCAACTTACGGGATGGAAGTCCCTGATCCCTACCGTTAATGAAAAACTTAAGGAGTTAGAGAAAAAGATTAATGAGTTATTAGAAAAGATTAAAAAAAATTAGGTCATTCTTTAGGGTGTACAAAAAAATACATCCTAATTTAGGACATGTTTAATTTTTTTTCAAATATTATACATTTTATATAATAAATCTAAACTTGAATGTAATTTTCCGTTAATAATTTGGTATGAATACAGAGGTTTTTTAGTATCATGAAATCCAAAATCTCTCTCATCGAAATGATGTGCTGACACTGTACTTGTAGATAGATGTAGGTTGGCTGCATGCAGGTGGTTTATAAGGATGCAATAATGCTAAGTTTACTACCAAATGCTTACAATCTTCCTACAACCCTTTCTACCCCTCCCCCTCCCCCTCCCTGCTTTGTGGGCCACCTCCGACCCGACATCTCCTCTAATGAACGACCGTCACATAACGTTTCGATCACATAACGATCATCCAGACAACCATTGGATCCCGCCTCTCTCCCCTTCTCCAATGTGCAGCTACCACGTGGGTGCCACGTTGCTGCCACGTGGCGGTTGTAGGCATTTGGTTGTAGTCATAACATAGCCCATAAGGATGGGTGCATATCTTCCTGTCTGTCCTATCTTGCTTTGCTATACTATCTTGCTTTGCTTTGCTTTGCTTTGCTATTCTATTCTATTCAATTCTTTAATACGTACTCTCAAAAAGTTTATTTTTTTTTATGAGTTTTCGACATAACGCTCGGCCCGACGTAATATTCGGGACTTTGTGCACACTGTATTATATATTTTTGGGTCCACTGTCTCTCAACTCCCATCATTTTATAAATGAAAGAAATACTACGCCTCCGTGGCTATATCTACTGATTTTCTGCCATCCAGCCATGATCTTATACCTCTCCTCGGTAACCACAAGAGCCACTCGAGTTCGGTAAAAAGAAAGTTAAGTAACATGATGGATTTTACTGCATAAGCTTTTGCTTGTCCCTATTCTTTATTTAAGGACTCAGGACAGCTCAATTTTTTTTTTAGATAATTACAAATTTACCACTCTCCAAACTTGATAAGGACAGTCCAATTTTTTTCAGGACTCTAAAAATGTTGACAGTCCTACAAATTGGAAAGACTCTCAAAATTTTGACAGTCCTAAAGAAAATATGTTATTCTTTAGGACTGTCAAAGTTGACAGTCCTTCAAATTTATAGGACTGTCAAAATTTTGACAGTCCGGAGGGGGAGGGTGTCTGCGCGAGGCGAGACAAATGAGGAGGAAAAGGAGGCAAGAGCAGCGGCGACGGCGACCGTCTTCCTCCTCTACCTCGTCGTCTTCCCCCTCCTCCTCCTCGAGCAGCTCCGCCTCATTCTTCCTCCTCCTCGTCATCTTCCTCCTCCTCTCCCTCCTCCTACTCGAGCAGCAGAAGCTGCGGCGGCCGTGTTGTGCTCGCGCCATTCCGGTGGTTGGGGCACGGACGCGGAGACCGGAGGGGGTGGGGGTGGGGGAGGAGGGAGGAGGAGAGGTGGGCATCCCTAGTAAAATTTGGGTTAGCATGAGTAAAAAAAATTTGTAACTGGACTAGTGTCATGCCCCGATCTCCCGTAGGTAATCGGCCGTCCCCGCTAGGCGTGAATCATCTCGTCAGCGCTCCCGCGGGACAATCTTTTCCATCTGGACGTGATGTCGCACGAGCACATGCTGTGTCCGTGCAAGGCCATGATCCTAACATGCAGTAAAATGACTAAGCCACAGAGTCGCACAGATAATCCGAATGCAGCGGAATAAGAAACAAACATGCGATTGGTAACAAGTTCACAGAGTCGTCAATAGCCGAAGCATTGAATAACACAAGTATAGAAGTAAAACAAACACTTTATTGATATTGAACAAGTATTACAAGCGACACTAGGCCGAGATTACAAGTCGCTCAAGTCCCTCTCTTGAAACAATAAAAACGTGCCAAGTGGCTACATTTGTGGAATGATACATAGAGGATGTTCCAACATTATGTCATGTATATGTGCTTCAGTTCCGAACGCAACGTTCTAAGGCTCCAGAGTGAAATCCACGCCTTAGCTCGCACGAAGAGGTTTTCGCACCGAACGAGATTCTCCCGCACCCTGCAACCAATATGGTGGGTTATCAGTACATGAATGCACTGGTGGGGAGGCTTCTCGCCCGCTCGACAAATCCAAACATGTTATATATGTTCCGTGCACCATCTATTAAGTTATCTTTCTATTCTTGCCTTAGGATCAGTTTCATGGCATAATGAAAAGCCTAACTCGTATGGCAGTGCGCCGTGCGATATAAGAGTAACACGGCGAGACTTACCAACTTACCATTTGTCCTTCCCTGTCAAAGATAAACCAATTTAAACCAAGCACGAGCATATATAATGAAATCCAGGGCAATTGCATATGCAAACACAAGTGTCGTGAGCGAGGTTCTGTTTCAGGTGCACGAGTTATACATATTATCCAGAAGTGTTGTAGAAGATGTTCAAGTGTTCAAATATGTACAAGTGTGTTATAATCATATCTGTTCAGGTATTTTCGATTACTGGATGCGATGCAATAATTCGTACGCGGATTGCCGCTAAGCGATGATGACTTATCTATATGAACAAGAGGTCACTAGCTTAGCCATAAAGGACCGATTTATAGTCTCGTGATGGAATGTGGTGCAATGCTTGATACATGACGAGCAATTCAAGGCGAACAGGTGATACAAAAGAGCCAATGCACGCCATCCCGCCGATTCATGCGACTATCATGGGTAGACGGCTAGTCCAAGGTAGTATGCCCTACCAAGGCCCAAATACCGTGTATTGCCCGACCCAAAGACGACGTCGCATATCATAACCGAATTTGGCACGCAATACACCAGACATTCCTCCTAGGCCGGTACGATCCCGGTGCCCCGATGATCGTCAGAGGAATCAGATACCTCGTGCACGAGTTGTCCGTGACCATGCAAGTCTCTAGTCTTGGGTCTCTTGTCAGGTACATATTCGGGTCAGATTCAAGTTCAAGTTCATGATTGTTCATAAATATATCGACTCCCCGAGCCATTCAATTTAGTGCAGGACGAGTGTTGTTTAACTTTTCATGATGCAGTCCCTAGTTCGGAATTGCCTCGGCGACCTAACGGTCCCGAATACTTTCAGGTTCATTCTTGTGCGGAACGACTATTTGATAGTCTTCTGGAAAACTTAGATGAATGCAAGACAAATATAGTGTTACACGGTCGTGGTATGAATTATGTGACAAGCATTGAAACGAGGCAAACGAGTACAAGTTATAATGTAAGTAGGCAAGCATGCATTTATATTTAAAATATAAGCATTTACGTTAGCACGGTCTATGGTGTAGTGCGAGGAGTGAAGTTGTACAGGGACATATTGAGCGACATAATCTTGGGGACGAGCAGTGTAAACAAGTGAGCAGTGTACTACGGAGAGTATATAACGATCTACTCGAGGCATAACGAGGTCTACTTGCACGAAGCTAAGGTAGCATGCGAGGGTCCAAGTTATAAGCCAAGTTTTATTTTCATGTTCTAACACAAGCAATACAAGATGAGATTATTCTCTTAGCTAGGTGCGTTGTATTCTTTATTAGCATGCAATGGATGATTCACCTAGCGACTAGCATGTATCGTCTATATTTTAAGTGTGTTGGCTAAGCAAAGACAAGTTCATCGTAGCCACCCACCTTAGCAATGATTCGTCTCGGTCGAGCGATACTCCGACCGAGCCTTTGAAAGTCTAAGTCTGAACTCCTGAAGGGCCAAGTCTGGAATCATTTGCCTCAAACGAGTTTTCTCGCTGAGCAAAGCGGGTCGGGTCGTTGCACTTGCGCCGTTTGAATCGGCTGTCCGCTTGAGCGGAACGGGTCATTACAATTAGCACCAATACTGGACTAGCCCCGAATTTTTTTTGTAGTACCTTTATCAATGTCCTTATTTAACCTAATCATCCTTCTCTCTAAATCCACCCGCAGCCCCAGTTATATTTACTAAAAAATTAAAGAAATTAATGATACAATAGCTTCCAGTATGAAGAACTGTTGGAGTGAGTGTTTTTTTGTGTGCAATTTCTACGTAGAAACTCTACAAACTTGGATAGAATTTTTTTTAATTAGAGCCATGTAAAAATTCTAAAAATTGGTTTTTTGTTAACCACTCTAAACAAATAGTCCTTTTCTGACTTTCTAAGTGACATGGTACTCCAGTTTTTAAAAAACAGGAAGGCATAAATTTAAAATTAGGATTTAACATTAGTAATATATACGAAATTTAAATTTTTTTGGGATCTTTCCGTTTTTGGGCCTTCTGCGATCGCACTACTTATGTCCTGGAAGCAATATTATTATTGTCAGACTCATTTGATGCATAATTGAAGTGACAGAGAGTATAACTTGGTAGAGAGAATAATTTTGAGAGCTTTTGTGTGGGAAGGCTACTCTAGTAGAGAGAGGAATTTAACGTCTGCTCCTCATCATAGTCTCAAATGCTCTATATTTGTTGAAATTCAGAAGTACGTACGAATATTATCTAATTATAGGAAATATTACTTGGTTTTTCGTAGTTGTGCACTTAGATTCTAGGTTAAATTATAACTTGATATCCTCAATTATCCAAAATATTACTTCAATTTTGATAAGTACTAACTTAATATCCTCAGCTATATAATAATTTTATGTTGATATCTAAAATTTTAAAAAAAATAAAATTGTCCTTCCCTCTTCCAACCCCTCTGCCTCCTATCTTTTTCCCGTAGCACCTCTTCCCATTTTCTCTCCCACCCCTCTCTTCCGCAGCAACACCCCCCCCCCCCCCCCCTCTCTCCGATGCCGACAGCCGGAGGGGAGAGGGGTGTCGCAGAAGCAGCAACAACAAGCAGCATCGACAGCAGTGGGTCGCGGAGGGCACAACCAAAGGTGGGCTGGGGGTGGACAGAGGCAGAGTCCTGTTAGGGCATGAGTCCCTAATTTTTTTTTTTTTAGGAATCTACATCTTCAAGAAATACTACAGCCTACATGTTAGTGTTGTGGCTCTGCCTCTCCCTCTACTTCCTCTATTCCAGCTTCATCTTTTCCACCTCCACCTCCACCTCCACCTCCACCTCCACCTCCAGAGCGGTCACCGAAGTCTCGACCAGGGCCGACCACCCATCGGATCTCAGGATCTACATCTACGACCTGCCGTCCAGCTACAACAGGGACTGGCTTGTCGAAGGGAGGTGCCGGTCGCATCTCTTCGCGGCGGAGGTGGCGGTCCATAAGACGCTGGCGGAGTCTCCACTCCGGATCTTGGACCCAGGAGAGGCGAACATCTTCCTCGTGCCGGTCTATGTCTCCTGCAACTTCTCCACCACCAAAGGCTTCCCCTCGATGTCCCACGTCCGTCCGCTGTTTCGCTTCGTCACGGACCGCATCTATAGACGCTCGGGATGCGGTCACCGCACCAATGCCAAGAGTCGGAGCACGTGGTCATACCGTCGTACATATCGTCTGGCGTGTCGTCCGACGTGTCGCTCAAATTTGCCCTCCCTAAATTTAAAGGCTAGCTCTTCCACTGGGGATGGGGGCGCGATGTAGGCCGGCAGGAGCGACGCGGAAGTGGGGGGTAGCGGGCGGGACATAAGGTGCGTGGGCGGAGACGAGGCCGGGAGGAGGGGGGGGGGGGGGGGGGGGGGGGGGTTGCAGCGGCTGCAGGAGAGAAAAGGAAGGAGGGAGATGAGGGACAATTTGGTTCTTTTTTCTATGATATTAAGTTTGTACTTATCAAAATTGAGGGTATCAAACTTAACATTTTGATCAGTCGAGGGTATCAAGTTATAATTTAGCCTAGATTCTATATTTGTTGCATGCAAGTAACAGTTTAACAATTACTCGTTGTTGTTTAGTTGGTTGCAAGTTAAGTCAGAAATTCTTATAAGTCCCCAACTTTTATCAATTTTGTTATTTGTCTTACAAAAAAATTAGATAATATCTAACATGACAGTTTTTAACCTTAAAAGTTAATCACCCAATTTTTTTTTTAATTTTAATTTTAATTTTAATTTTAATTTTAAACTTTGCCATTTTATTTGCCATGTCAACTGTTACATAATGAAATATGACATCTATAAAATTTGAATGACAAATAGTATTTTTGAACTTTTATTGTTGTAAGTAAAGTAGTCATTCTTTCTGTTGGTATGTTTATAACGTGGAAAAAATGATACATAGCTTACTGGTTTATATATAAACTAGTCATATTCACGAGCGTTACACGTATAATTTTTTTTATAATATTATTAAAATTAGATAAAAATTTAAATTATATTAGAATATTTTAAATATATTGAATTATAAATTTTTATAATTATATTTTTGAAATTTAAATATGTATTTAATTAGATAATATAATATAGTTAGTTTAAATATAATTTAAAATTTAAATATATTTTAGAATTTGTTATGTGTTTAGTTGGTTTTTTTTTCTCAACCACGTTAGAAGAAAACTTATGTAATAGTTAAACTTTTGTTTTAAATTTTTTTGGTTTTAATAATCGATGATATACATACGGTTTAGTGATGTAGAGGTCTATTATTGCTATATTTAGCAAAATATGTTAAATTCATTATTTTTTATGAGAACAAATGCTTCATTTTTTTGGAAGGAACAATTGGCTCATAAGCAAAATTTGTCCGAGTTGAAAGAGCCCCGATTTAAGTACTTTATAATTTAGTGGTTTTTTTTGGGTTCTGGATAATGGTAGTCCTAAACAAAGAACGGGGCATTTTGTTTTAGTGTATATGGACTGAAATTCGATTACTTTTAGAAATTCATCGATCATTAACGAATTTTGCTGTTTGGTTCAAATATTAAAATTTTTCTAACTAACATCCAAAAAATATTGATGACTTTCGTACACTTTTAATCTACATCCAAAAAATAATGATGATTTTCTTACACTTTTAACAAAATCCAAATAACCATCCACTTTCAACAATTATATCTCTAACCAACATTTACTTTCAACAACCACCCAAACCACATAACTCTTTCTTTTTTTTCCACTTTTAACAACCAACCAAACAACGGAATTCATTTTTTTTCACTTTCATATCTTTCACTTTCACCAAACCATCAAAACAACCAAAGTCAATTTTTTTGCGTATGCATCTTACTTTCATAAACTAATGATTACTTTCACCAGTTTCATCCAGTTGCATCCAGTTACCGCCAACCAAATAGACCCAAGAGCACCCACGTTGGGACACTCCATATCATTCTTCATTTTTTTATTATAAATTGTATAAATTATTATTTTTGTAGTATCCTTTTGATATTGACACATTTCATATAACACACTAAATACATACTCCAAATTAACTTTCATTTTTTTACTTCCTCTTTTTCTTTCTGGTGGATCCAATTAGATTACTGTTAACTTGTTAGAGCATCATTAGTAGTTGGGACTCTCCAATGCAATTTGGGGTTCAAAATTAAAAAGAAGAAGATAAATGTAGAATGTGTTGGGTTTGTATGAGAATAGTAGAAAATGATAAAGTGAGCTCCGGTCCCAAAGATTGTGTGACCAAAAATTGATGTGAAAAAATAAAATATAAAATCTAGAATTTAGAAAGTTGGATTTCAAATTGGGACTTACTATTCAACAAAATGGGGTTCTTACAATCTAGAATCTAGAAATTGGGAGGCCCAACCTATAGCTCTCATGGGTGGAATGTGACCCAAAATCTAGAAATTGAAACTAGGAATGAGACATACTATTCTACAAAATGAGCTCCTACATTTTAAATATTGAATCTAGAATGTGGGATGTGCCTTATTAATGATGCTCTTAGAGCATCCACAGTGGAGATACTCCAAACGCATACTCCAAATTATTAAAAATTGTGTAAATTATTACTTTTGGAGTGTCCATATGATATTGGCACACAATGGTACACTTCAAATTAATCTCCTTTTTTTCTTCCTCTTTTTCATCTTTATTTTTCTTCCCCATTTGGTAATATTTTTCCTCTTTCTTTTCCTCTTTATTTTTCTTTCCTATTTGATTACTTTTGTTGGATCCATCAATTAATACAGATGAAATAGGACACGCTACAAATCTGGAGTATTTTCGTACCTTTGTAGCAATTTTTAAGTATGCAAAAGTGTCCACTGCAGCTTTCAAATGCTACAAAATTTGACTAAAATTAAAATGTAGTACTTGAAACCTCTTTGATAGTGGATTTTGCAAATGTGCAGTACTAAAGTGCTACAAATTTATACTAAGACAAAAATTAGTTTGAAACTATTTCCATTGCGGATGCTTACATTGCTTCAAATTTTGGATTCGAGCACCAATTAATATAAGTTATGTCCACCATATTACTATCATTTTATCATAAATTTTGTGTCACTTCAGATTTCTCATTACAATGCATATTACCAAAATTAATATGAAAAATATAAATCTAATTTTTTGTGTAGGCACAATTGTAAGTTAACAATTTGAGCTCAATCCTTAGATTCTAACACGTGTAAGTAGGGACCACAAATAAGGTGGGTCCCACCTCACTGGTGCTAGTCGGGAAGGGTTGTTTCCCGACGGAAGAGAACAGTTCTGAACAGGGCTGATCCGAGTTTACGAAAATACCACTGGTCTCGAATCTCGGTCCGATAAAAGTTCGTTTAATTTCGATTCGTTTAATAAACAAGCTGAATTGAAGCTTCATTTTCGAGCTCATTTAATAAACAAGTCAACCTTAAGCTTAGAAGTACTCGACTTGTTTGAACTCGCGAGCTGGCTCGTTTATGAACTTTCAAGCTGACTCGTAAGCCGACTCGTTTATAAACTCGTTAAGAAGCTCATTGCTGACAGTCTTTCAATTTATTTTGTTATTTTAATTTTAATTTGTTCTTTGTTGAATTCTAAATTTATGTAAGTTTGTTAATAATATAGTTGTGTGCATTATAAATTTATATGTCCTTAATAATTGATACTAAAGAACTTTTAATTAATTTTTATAAATAAATTATTAATATTAGATGTACTTAAATTTATGTCTAACTAGCTTGAAATCGAGCTTGTTAAGCTTGAAATCAAGCTGAACGGACTTGAAATCAAGCTGAATGAGCTTGATTTTGAGCTTATCAAGCTTGTCTATCAAGCTTGCTTATCAAGCCAAGCTCAAGCTTATATAGCTTGGCTCGGCTTGGCTCATTTGCAGCCGTAAGGTCTCGTTTAGTTCGCAAAAAGAAAAAGAAATAAAAGGAAATCAATTTTTTATTCTTTTATTTCCTTTAGGAAATTATAATTTTCATCGATTTTTATTTTCGATGTTTAAAAATGCCAAAACAATTGGGAGATAAAGTGAATACTTAAAGTGGGAAAAGTGAATCATTGGATCGGTGGAGGGAACCCCGTTCCCTCATTTTTTTTTTCTATTGAAAATCAATTTCCTTTTCTCTTGCATTTCTTTGACATCCAAACATAGAAAATAAATGTCTTCCTTTTCTAATGCCATAATTTCGTGAACCAAACGCAAGGCCGGACTTGATATGAGACATATGAGACAGTTGCCTTAGGCCCAAAATTTAGAGGGTACCAATTTTTTATACTATCTAATGTATGCAAGCCTAATTAAAAAAAATCCAGTAAACTAATTCTAATCATTTTAGTTCGTGTAATTTTTTATTATTATAGGATATCTAAACGTCATATAGTAGAATACCAAGAAATAGGTCAATTAGTCATAATAAAAAAATGTTCACTGTCAAAATTTTCTTCGTTTCTGTCAATCTAACACTCCGACACTCTCAATCTTCTCTACCCTTCTATCGTTGTCAATCTCCTCTTTCGATCTCTTTCTTTGTGTGTATGTTGGTAATTGAACAACAAAACAAGTTGTAATTTTAATTTTTGGTTTAGAACATTTTCAATTTTATTAGTATTTTTTATTATGAAATATATTATTTTTGATATTATATTTTGTTTATTATTTTATTTCTTAAATTTTATGTTACTAATAATATTATATCATCGTCGATGAAAAAATAAATTATGTGAACATAAAGTTTTGAGGGCACCACTTTTAGAATTTATCATGGGTCTTAAAATATAAAGTCTGACACTGACCAAATCTATTTGAAAAAGTGCAAATCGAGCCTTTGCTTCGGGTCTGTTTTGGTCCTGGAATTTCAATGTCATTGAAAAGAAAACAAATCCTTATCCACATGTAATTTTAAGAAAAGAATGCCAACTTCTTTCTAATTACAAAATGAAACTTTCATGAAACACTTACAAATTTCAATGCTAGTTTTGTACTAAGAGCATCTCCAACCCTTACGACTTTGGAAAAAAATTGGTGACATTGACAAAATTTTATTAATTTTTTTTCCAATACAATTGTCAAATAAATTGTGAAGCTTACGTAACAAAAATTGTAGAAGATATTGTGAAATTTATTGTCTAGTTCTAAACAATACACTTGATAATGGAGTAAAACTTTGATACAGCCGACTGTATCAAAGTTTTGATAGAGCCGGTGTATGACAAGTGGCCACTCCATCTCTCTTGTAAATATAAACTTTACAGATTGGCTCACTTGTCATACATCGGCTTTATCAAAAGTCTTACCACTTGATAATGTCTTCACCTTCATATCATCAATTATAAACAAAAAAATATTTAGAAAAAGAAGAAGAGGAGAAGTTGTCTTAGAAGTTGAAAAAAAAAATCTCAATACTTTTACATTGGAGAATATTTTTCTATTTCATTGTCTTTTGTGAATATAGTCTTGCCACCTAGGAAAAACATTAATTTTTCTCATACCACATAGGAATCACAACACATTACAAGACAATAGGATTGGAGATGCTCTAAATTCCCCTTGAGGAACTCATCTCCTTCATTTACTATAGATAAGACCGACCCTGGAGTAAGCCGGACAAGCCATCGAGCTTGGGCAACCCTCCGGTCAAGGGCAACCCCCCGACCCCTAAGTCCCCACCCCTCCGTCAATAAAGCCTCCGCGGTTCACCACAACTCCTCCTTTATCAATTGAATTAGCAATCCACCAGACCCATATTTTGAGTTTCCAGTGGGAAGGCCTCGAGTGGCTCAAGAAAAGGAACTCAAAATCCAAACTCTACGACGCAAGAGACAACAAAGTGTAGCCCAGGCTAGGGCAACCCAACCCCTTGGGCCGGCCATGACTATAGATTAATATTATTTAGGGTATGCTTGGCAATTTTGGGAGTAACGATTATGAGGTGTTTTTATAGTAGCGGTTATGAACGGTTATGAGAGGTCCAATTTTGAGTAGTTAAAAGTAGCGACTTTTAAACCAATCCAATTCATGCTTGGTAACGAACGGTTCTAAAAGTTTTTTTAAAAGAATAAATAAAATAAAGTAATAAAATCGTTCAAAATTTACCGATTTTGGGTGTTTATAAAGCCACACAAAATTACATTACACAGGTTTTGAGGAATTTTTGAGCCGACCAAAACCAGTACCTCATAAAAATTACTAAGTAGGGGTTTTAATAAACGATCGGTTCATAAATACTCCAAAACCGGTTAAAACACCGTTACCAAGCAGACTCTTATGGTGCCATTATTGACATTCCTAAAATCTTATCCCGCACTCCTCGTTAATTTTCTAGGAGTAGAAATTCTAAATTTGTCCATGCATTAAATAATGATGCTATTATTGACACTCCTAAAATCTCATCTTATACTCCTAATGCAGGAATAGATTTAGAATTTGAATGATATAAAATTAAAGAGAATTGCATGATGAGATTTTAGGAGTGTCAATAAGGCACCATATTATTTATTCAACATTAATTGGTATGTAATATTAGTTAATTATGTAAACTTTTTCTCTTCTTTTTTTGGTGAGACCTGAACTCAAATCCAGGACCATATCTACCAGAGCACGGGTAAATATCACTTTTGGTTACCAGATGCTTCAAAAATTTAAGGTTTAGTCACTCCCCATATATATTTTTGGTCAGGAAGTGACTAAAAATTAAAATTTTAAAACATTCGATTCAAGGTGTGTAAAAGTGCGGGCCGACTGTCACGTCCCGGTTTCCATAATACGGAATCCAAGTACAATAATATATCCCCAGGCTACGCACCCGTACAATACTATCGGTATCATACCCGCGATTGTCGCCTGTAATTTCTAGGATAAGTACATGACAATAAGGTTACATTCTAAAACATCCATATTTATATATTTCAATATTTACATCATCAAATCTTTTCTCAAAAAGTTTAATTTACATATTCAGTCACAAAAGTTCTTGAACTGATTTATCCTCCAAAGTCGTCTTTCATTATCCATCGACCTCGTCAATGCTAAAAAGCGGTAGTGCTTCTTCTTCATTTTCATCAGTTCATAGTGAACAAAAACTAGGTCGTCAGAACGACTAACAAGTCCTTATGTCAAAGACGGACATAAAGATAAAATAAAGATGATGTTATAAGGAAGGTTAATTAGAAAAAAATAAAAGAATAATAATAAAGAATTTTTGAGAAATATTATTTTTTTGTGAAGAATTTATAGTGTAAACTTGAAATATGAGTTTTATAACTCTAATTAATCCTATTCTACAAAGTGTCCAATCACAAGTCACAACCACAACTCACAGTACAATTATTCCTATATGCATATGCAAATTTTTTTAGAGAATACTTTCGGATCACCATCAACACCTATTGTTCCGACAATAATCCCATTTATCTGGGATCAGGCAATTTTCTGGCGGATGGTGTCACGCCCCGATTTTCGTGGAATCGATGGGCGTCCCCTGGGCGTGACAGCCGTGCGGGCCCGGGTTTGCGCCCGCACAAGGCTAGAGTGTTTTTGCATAACGAGCACATATTCAGAGTACGCAAATAAATTGAAACATAATTTGAAATATAGAAAAGTTCTCTTTATTGATAATGAACATCTATTACAAACTCTTGAACGAGTCAGCTAATTGCCGCACGGACTTACAAAAGTGTTGACTCAAAATGAGATAGCGGTCCTGTACATTACATCCCTTTACTAAACTTCAAAATGTAAGACCTCCGGGCGGGATGACAGCCTTCCCACGGAGCTGCATTGTGTATTGAGTTGCTAGCTCCTTTCTTTAAGTACTTCAAACTGTGGCGCGATCAGGTTGCGCCTACAGCTGGACTGGATCAGAAAACGACTTTGGCTGCTCGCTCGGCTCTCCTTAGTGCGAAAAACCTGTTTCAACGAGGGTCAGTACATTAAAATGTACTGGTGAAGGCGAGCTAACCCAACTATACCAATAAATACGTTGTTTATATGAAGCATGCATATTATTTGTGGTCTTTCTATCTTGCCTTAGTTTATTTTTACAAGCAGCAGTATATATATATAAACTACTGAAATGAACTTGCCACCGTTCGGTGACTTTTACCTGTCCGTCTGAACCACCTGCACAATACTTACCATGCCTTCCCTGCCACGAAGACACAAGTTAGTTTGCAACAGGTTTAAATACACGTGGCGATCACTGGCTAGAAGCCATAATGGACGCGTTATAGTCGTTGAACAAGGATGGTATGCAACGAAGCACGTGAGGTGCTACACGCCATCCCGTTCGCACGTGAGACTTTCGTGAAGTTTCTCCCGGATCGGATCGGTGCCAGTGCCCCAGCAACCGTCTGCAGGAACTCATTGACCTTGTGCACAAGTTGTCCGTGATCAACGACATTCATAATACGTTAAATATTCATGCAGTTGAGGCAACACGAGTACAAGACAAGTAGCATTGCATGATTCATTTTGCATAGCCTCCCTGAACAATTATTCGTATACAAGATATGATCCATACTTAGCACAATTTATAGGAGAAGATGTATTCTAACTAAAATTGAAGCATGTATAGAACATTTGAAATGAACTAGCATATAATGAGATAACCGTTCACAAGTTTAGTTGACAAGCAATACAATCCAAGTCTATTCCCTTTTTATCTTGACATCTTTTAGTTATTACTTAGTATCGTCTGATCGGGACAACAAGAATACAAGATTTTTAGGTGTGAAGACTTGGAAGAAGGGCTAGCTAATCGGGATGGTAGCCACTCACTTAGTTGGTTGGAAGGGAGAAGGAAAGAGGCACTTTAAGACTCCGCTCGTACGCCGCCTACTGCTCGTTCACCTACATTGCCACGAACAGCTGATTAATACCTCTTCCTCTCTTTTTAAACTCGGAATTGAAATGCAGTTCACGAACTAAAATAATAAAATCCATCGAAACCATTCAAGAAAACACAAGCAAATCCGAAAATCAACTCAAAGCACGAAAGCAACAAGCAACATCAAAATTTGAGGCAACAAAAGATGCAACGGAGAGGTCCCTCCTGACTCTGCCGCTAAGCCGATCCTTGGGGCACGGTCCACTGAATAAGGGAATCGATTCCGAAGAAACAAATCCATAACGAGAAAAAGTTTTTGTTTTAATCTATCCCGATCGAACGATACCATCTAGTATTTCTTAGCCGTGCTCTCCGAATAGGGGGAACGGGGCACCACATCCTATCCAACTAATTGAAAGTTTCGTCCACGAAACTTAGGAATAGAACCTACAGTTAGGGAACGTAATGTTGAGCAGAATATTTTGGACAGTCTCGAATCCTATGGTTTGCATTACCACAAATGAGACATTGCCCAAGTTTCTTGCGACACTTGTCAGCCGTGTGCCCCGGCTTCTTGCAGAAATTACACGATGACCCTGGGTTTCCTCTCTGTTGATTTTCATTGTTTGGACGTTTAGCAGCGGTGTTTCCTTTCTCGTTGCTTTGACGTTTGTGATTGGAGGTATGCACAGCGCCGATAGCAACATGAGGATACTGCGGTTCAAGAGATAGGGCATGATTCATGACTCCCCGTATAGTCTCGTACTGATGAACGACTACGTGCGCATGGATGGCAGGACGTAGACCACCTTCAAACCTTTTAGCTCGACTCGCTGCATCAGGTAAATAGGCGCTAGCAAATTTGGAGAGTCAGTTGAATTCGACGAAATACTGTTTAACTGTCATGCTTCCTAGCCGTAGCTGCACAAACTCGTTCTCCTTCTGACGACGCACAGGAGGGGGTATGAACTCCTCTTCAAATGCGGCACGAAAAGTCACCCACGAGATCGCCTCCTCTCCATGGTCAACTTGAAGAGATCATCGATGCACGTCCCACCAATCGTGCGCGTTGAGGCGGAGCTATAGTTGAGCGCATGCGACGCATTTTTCTTCGGGGACCTCTAGCAGAGCGAAGTGGTCTTCAAGTTCGGCCAACCAATCTAGAGCCACGATTGGGTCCTCAGTCCCGTTGAATGGAGTATTGCAGACTTTCTTGAAGTCGCCAAAGTCGAAGGCAGTCACATCCCTCTTCCTTGGAATTTGAGGCGTCTCGACTTCAAGCACGGGCTGTTCCATCGGAGTCGCCGCTGTTGTCGCAGAATGGTTGGAGGCCAAAGTCTGAACGATCTGTTGCAGGATATCTACCTGCTTCTGTTGGACTAAGAATCGAGCTTCTACATTATCTTGAAACTTGAGTTGCCTTTCCTCTGCTCGCTTCTCGGCCCGTTCGTAGCGAGCCTCGTCCCTTTGTTGGTTTGCCTCCAACATCCGCAATATTTGCTGGATAGAATCTACGCGAGACATGGCTTGCTGGCTCCTTGAACTTCCCGAAGTGTCCGAACTACTTTCTTGGCCTTGCGTTTCGTCCGGTGCTAGCACTGAGGATTGCGCTGGTGCCATTCCTTCAAAAGAAGGTAAATTACATCAGATCATAATGTATTATGGACTCATTGTATGAACGTATCTCATTTTGGCCTAACGAGTTCAAGAGTTCGCACAGGAATTTGATCACTAAAGGAACTTTTCCAGTGCGAGGGTTAAGGAACTTTGAAGCTGTGCTCTGATACCAACATGTCACGTCCTGATTTCCGTAGAATCGATGGGCGTCCCCTGGGCGTGACCGCCGTGCGGGCCTGGGTTTGTGCCCGCACAAGGCTAGAGTGTTTTTGCATAACGAGCACATATTCAGAGTAACATAATTTGAAACATAGAAAAGTTCTCTTTATTGATAATGAACATCTATTACAAACTCTTGAACGAGTCAGCTAATTGCCGCACGAGCTTACAAAAGTGTTGACTCAAAATGAGATAGCGGTCTTGTATATTACATCCCTTTACTAAACTTCAAAATATAAGACCTCCATGCGGGATGACGGCCTTCCCACGGAGCTGCATTGTGTATTGAGTTGCTAGCTCCTTTCTTCAAGTACTTCAAACTGTGGCGCGATCAGGATGCGCCTACAACTGGACTGGATCGGGAAACGACTTCGGCTCCTCGCTCGGCTCTCCTTAGTGCGGGAAACCTGTTTCAACGAGGGTCAGTACATCGAAATGTACTGGTGAAGGTGAGCTAACCCAACTATACCAATCAACACGTTGTTTATATGAAGCATGCATATTATTTGTGGTCTTTCTATCTTGCATTAGTTCATTTTTACAAGTAGCAATATATATATATATATATATAAACTACTGAAATGAACTTGCCACTGTTCGGTGACTTTTACCTTTCCGTCTGAACCACCTGCACAATACTTACCATGCCTTCCCTGCCACGAAGACACAAGTTAGTTTGCAACAGGTTTAAATATACGTAGCGATCACTGGCTAGAAGCCATAATGGACGAGTTATTATAAACCCCCTCGACCAGATTTCAGTATTTCTAGGATTATTTTAACAATTTAGGATTTATGGCAATATTTTAATTAATTTTGCTTACATCCTGTTGACTTGTGCACCTGTCCGTCACCTAATTATTTGGAGCTTTAACCTGACTGTTATTCCCAAACAAAGTTCACATACCTGTCCTAGACATGTCAGACTATTTTCCTGAATTTTGTGCAACTCCCAGATGCTTCTTTTTGAGCCTCGTTTGAGACGCACAACTATCGTTACAAAAGTCCGTATTTATTTCCTATTTTATTTTCTGCTCTTTACCCACCTCTGTACCCCTAGAGATTTGAGGCCCAACATGCACCTGTTTTGCCCAAACAAAAATACGATAATTTTCTACACTGAGTATACTACATTTAGTGTATTGACACCGTAGAAAAATTATGACCCTACCTGCCTCTAAATAATTAGAGAACACCGTGCGCAGTATTTATTAATTAATAAATACGGTGACCCGTATCACCCAGAAACCAGGTCCAACCCCTGCCCAGACTCACCCCCATACCCCCGGGACCCTCACACAGCTTTTCCCTCAATTCTGTAAATTTTAGAATTTTCAGGAATCGGGTGTTTTTCCAGACAATTTCGTAATTGCACAATTTCTCAAAATAGGGCCTTTACGCAATTTATGAAATTACCGGGACTTTCCTGCAAATTGCAGTGCGAGGTGTCACCCCCTCATTGGCCGGTGAACCTGCACCGTCCATTTGGACGCGGGACCCACCCGAAAAGATCCCAGAAATATCCCGAAAATATCCTACAAATATCCTGTAAAAATATCTCGGGATATTTACTTAAAATATTAATAAATTTTTTTATAAATGAAAAAAAAAGAAAAGAAAAGAAATAAAGGAAAAAGAAAAAGAAAAATAAAATAAAACCCGACCCTGGCCGCAGCCGACCCCCCTGGCCGGCGGCGACCCCCCCCCCCCCCCCCGGCCGGCGGCGCCCTCCCCTCCCCGCGGCGAGCTCCGCCCCCCCTGGCCCTCTCTCCTCTGCCCCCGCCCTCTTCCAGCTACCCGATCCCCAGCCCGCAGAGACCCCCCCCCGCCCGCGGCTTCCTCCGCCAGAGCTCCCGCCACGGCGGAGCCGGCCACCCGCCGCCGAAGTCTCCCCTCCCTGGATCTCTCCTCCCCGCTTCCACTCTCTCTCCCTAGCTCTTCCTTCCCTCCCCCGAGGTGGCCGCCGACTTCTCCACCCGACCGGCCGCCTGGACGACCCCGACCCCGCGGCGAGCTCCTCCGCTGGGCCGCTCTTCCTCTCCTTCTCCTCTTCCTCTCCCCCGAGTCCCCTCCGGCCCGCTGCTCCCAGCCCGCAGCCGACTCCCCGACCTCGTCGGAGCCGCCCTCCGCCGACGACGTCGCCCCGCTTCCGCCCGGCCTCCCCGAGGCGTCCCCGAGCACTCGCCGACCTCCGCCGGCGTGAACCCCCACTCCCAGTGACGCAGAACCTGTGCCCTAGCTCAGACACGACTCCGACACGTGTCGGACACGTGTCGGACACGTGTCGGACACGAAGATTTCGCAGTTTCCGAAGCCCTGTTCAGGTAATGAAAACTCTCCCCTCGTAATTCTGATTTTAATTCCGTCAGTTGCGTTGTGAAGACTATGTAACCACCTCGGTGCCCGTGCAACCCGCTCGGAGCATCGCGCCCTGTGGCGATCGCGGCACGCGATCCAAATACAGGAAAAACAACGACCCGATTCACCCCGGAACTGGGTACGCCCCGCCAAACGGGACGACTTGGTCGCACGCGGTCTTTACCAAAACGTGCGCGACGTTGATACGGATGTGTAGGAACTCGGAGAAGTTGATTTGGATGTGCGTGCACACCGGAATCAACGTGTATCCGCCGACACCGCCCCGTATCCGTCAGTTCTGGAACACGCTGCAACTTTGTGTACACACGTCGGATCGAGACGAAACTTGCGCCATCGGACTCGTAGCAATACGCTGGTCCTGTGAGCCAAGTTTGGTTCGATTCTGAGAACGTTGACAAATCGCGTATCGTGGGCCCCACCGGCTCCACTTAACGGGCGATTTTGTGATCGGCTCATCGGAATCCAATTCTGGAAGTTCCGTTGGGTTCGTATCGACGTTCTGGACTTGTGGACACTAAGTTTGGCAAATTTGGAGACCTTTGACCCTGACACGTTTTTCGGTGCAAAGTGGGCCACATGTGGACCCCGCTTTGACCGAAAACTGTCATTTTTGCCCCTGTGTCCAAATTGGACTTAAGGACAGGCGTTTCTAGCTATTTGATATTTTCTGAGACTGTTAGTGATGTTTATTTCAGCATCCGGAGACATTTATTCTGAGGCCATAGTTCTGACTTTTGGCATTTGACATCTGGACATTATATTTGCAGCTCTCCTGCCAGGCAAGTATACCTTACCTTGTTGTACTATTTAAATTCAGTTATTGTTAGTTACATGTTTATTTATTTTAGTATTATATAAATGTGCGCGTCCGAGCAGACTCGGGTGCAGTCAACGATGGCGTTGACGTTAGGGCTTGTGTCTGACCTAGTGTCTAGTAGACCCACCTAAAGTTGTGAAGTTATTGATATAACTTCTCAGGCCTTGACACGTATCATTACACGTCACAGAGTGAGTACATGTAGGGACGCGTGCCTCATGCGCGACTGGCCATCAGTGTGAGCAACACGTGTAGCGGTATTTAGCTCAGTTGTTTATTTTATTGAGACTTGCATCATAGTAAGAGGTGTTCATGTCGTTTTCACGACTTGTACATCTATATTGGGCGGGGAAGACATCTAGTAGGCGTATGGGACACCCCCTTCATTGAGTCTTTATCCTTCGATCCATGCTCCTCGGAGATGGACGATTGCAGAGTTCCCTGAGTCGGGGGCATATGACACATATACTAGCCAGTCCCGACGATTGGTGAATTACGTCAGCATATGTCTAGCCACACATTCCCATGCGTACTGCAAGGTCTTTAAATTGCATTCACTTAGATGGTTAGCACACCCCATTTATCTATTCAGTATTTACATTATGGCATGTCATTTTTCTGTATCTTGCTATGTCCCTCTGAGGACCTGGTTCCCTGCCAGGTGTGTATGTTCTTGAGTACTCGCAGGAGCACAGATCCGGACATGTTACGTATATCCCGAGGAGGTCTTCTCTTCGAGCCTCGTGATTGTCGGATGCGGTTCTTATATGGTGTGTATCTGGTTCATTTTCATATTCTATTTCGGCAGTAGATTTATTTCCATCCGACAGTCATTCTTTAGATACTTATCATTGAGATCTAGCTACATGGTTATTGTTTATTCATATTTGTGGATGAGATTTAGATATTACCCTGTGACTTGTGATTAATTATACCACTGGTGAATTGTTGTTCATTATACAGCGTACGCACGTATATATGGTTTCCATATATTGGAGTTGCCATATATACGGGCGGCTGGCATCGTTACGTATCCTAGTCCTACGTATTTTGGAACTGGGGCGTGACATGTTTTTAGTGGTGGCCCATGCAGGTCGAGAGCATATTGTCTCGGTTACGTTACTGTACCGAGCAAGCCTGCGTCTCAGAGCATATTGTCTCGGTTACGTTACTGTACCGAGCAAGCCTGCACCTAGGATTAAAGGATAGAATCTCATCCATAATTGACTATGATTTATCTTCTTTCCAGTCTGTAATACTTACATAATTGCATCCTGCTTGATTCATGTGCTTCCCTGATAATTCTTTGAGTATAGCCCCTACTAAAATATAGGAATCCCTGTTGATAGAAGGATAGTTAGAGTAGTATTCCTATTAAGAACACAACTAGGGCAATAACATATCATTAAGTTCAGACTACTAAGTAAACCCTAGTCTTCAATATTACCTAGTGAACCCTAGCACCACTACCTATAGATTAACTTACCAATGTCCCTTGACGTATTTTTGTATGACTGGAGAATAGTATAAACACTACCAGGATTAGTTAGAGAATTGACCATAGTGTTGACCCTAGTCTTAAGAACCAATAGAAATCCAAAGTTGAATACTAAAACTGAGAACTCATCCTATGTTTGGATAAACCCAGTGTTACGCCAGAAACTTTTTACCCTTGTTGGCCTAAAAGCCAAATGACTCTTGGTGGAGTAGAAACCAAACGACTGCCTAGTTGGCGTAAAAGCCAAATGACTTTCTTGTTAGCGTAAAAACCAAATTATGCAGAAGCTTGTCCCCTTTACGCAGCAGTTATAATAACTGCTATCCACTTTCATTTAGTATTCCTTATCCTGCGTAGGACACGTCATGAGAGCCACGTAGGTAACTGCCCTGCGTAAACCTGATGATTCATGAGAAATAGATAACCAGCGTAGAGTAACCTATCATCAGGAGAAATAAGATAACCAGCGTAGAGTAACCTGATTAAGCGTACAATATAATGATAGGATGTGAGCGTATTATTACAGCCTTAGCTTTCCCCAGGCATGACCAAATCTCGCGCAGAGATACACCTCGAGCCCTGTGCAAAAGAGAAACAGCTTTCTGACAGGACATCTGGTTTTGTCTCACCTCGAGCGTATATGACTTGTATCCAATAAGTCACTAAACGACAACCTGGGTTCCCGTGCAAATTCATCAACAAACCGTCCACTTGATCGTTGTGCAAGTACTTTTGTCAGATGACAAGATTCATTAACTTGACTGACAAACTCATGAGTTACTCGTACAACTTTACGCTGCGACGAATGCTAGACTTTACACAGGAGATAGTTTTACGCAGATTTTAGCGCAAAACTTTTACGCCCAGACTTTCACCCAGACTTTTACGCGCAGACTGTTACGTACAGACTTTTTACGCGGACAGCTCTGAAGTTCTACCTTACGTTTCTCTGTGTTGCGCGGATAGTCCTGAAGCCATGCGTCACGCCAAATTATTATATCTCCGATTTACGCAGACAACCTCGAATCCATACTTTACGCAGACTTCCTTAAATCTCTGTTTAGGCAGACAACCTATAGTTTATATTAAGATTGTAGAATTTAGAAGGCCATACCTCTTTTAGGTCAACTAGCGACTTAGACAAGGAATTAGAATAATAATTGTAGAGATTGTTGAGTCTTATCTTTTTGTGATTGTGAATTATGTTGTAATTTTTCTCATCATAATCTAGCATACTTAAAATTGCTGTCCTACCTTGACTTATGATGCTATTATAGCCTAGTTTTGCAAGCTTATTCTTTATCGAGCTTGTTCATGACACATGTGTTATTGGGGCCTGATCCACTCCACTAATACAATTGTCTATTCAGAATCAGTGTATTACGGTCTGATCAACCTTAGTGCATTTTGATTCGCCCTTCGCATAACTACTTTATGTGGATTGAGATATATAGTGATTAGTAGACAGATGTACTTGCCCTCTAGATATGTCTGAGCATATCGTATCAGTTACCTAGCTGTGCTAATACGAATATGTGAATAGGGATTACCAAAAAAAATAATATTTCAATCCACAACTACCTTGACAAATTCCATTGAATTCTTTGAACGCCTTGATCCCCACACTTCTAATCTATTACCTTCCCCTTGAACTCTTGACTACTGTTTTCCGTCTTCCCTTATTTCGGAAAGGCAAAACCTCGTACTTAGTATAGGTACGAAAGTGTATTGTTTCTGTAGCTATTTCTGTTTGTTTCTGGGTAATTACCAAACCCTATTATTAGATTAGATTGCAGTTATAACCTGTGCTACCCTTAGAATGACCTTCGCTACCTACCTAACATTTTATTACTTTCCTGGTACGTGCGCCACTATGGCAGCATGAAATTTTAATTTTTGCCTCGTAACTCGAGTCAAGTTCAGAACCCAAGTATTACGATATAGAAAGTATCATTTTGCTATCAGGAGTCTAAATGGATTCTACCCGGATGAATAATTGACTGACTCCTGAAATGGATAGCAGCACCTATGACTAGGATTGACTTTCTAGGATTAAGAATTCCTATGGACCAACGAGTGTCAAGCCACTTTCGAGGAGTTAAAGAAGCGATTGACCACAGCACCCGTATTGACTATTCCATCCGGATCAGGAGGTTGTGATCTACAGACGCATCAGGAAAAAGTTTGGGATGCGTATTAATACAGGATGGCAAGGTAATGGCATATGCATCTAGACAATTATGAGTACATGAGAAGAATTTGGAACTTACAACCGTCGTAATTACTCTGAAGCTAGGAAGATATTACTTATATGAGGCAAATCCTAAGATTGCACGGCATACCAGTCAGCATTTTACCAGACAAGGATTCACGTGACCAGAGTGGTAGTCAACGCAGTAAAGGCAGTTAAGTAATACAAGGACACTTGCGAGCAGTGCAAGACAGACAGAAGTAGTAGACAGACCGTCATCATCGCCCCTTGGAATTCAAAAAGGACGATCATGTCTTCTTGAGAATATCACCTACTAGTAACACCATTCGATTCGGAGGACGCAGCAAGTTGAGTCCAAGGTATATTGGACCATTGTCATGCTAGAACGAGTGGGAGTAGTGGCATATCAACTTGCGTTACCACCTTCCCTTGAGGAAGTACTTGCTTTAATCCACGTGTCGCAACTCAGGCGATATGTGACAGACAGCAGTCATGTCCTCAACCATTCGTAGATCGCCATTAGGCCGAGCTTGTCATATCAAGAGCAACCCGTAGAAATCCTTGATCACCGAGAAAAGGTATTGAGAAATCAGTCTATTCCCTTGGTCCGCATGACATAAAAGTATGGCGCGCCAGGAGAATCTACTTGGAAGCATGTGGACGACATGCGTAAACGTTTTTCGAACCTATTCGTAACCCAAGATATAAATTACTTTGTCAAATTATACCTTATGCCGTCTTTGACTTCTACCCCGGTTTAGTTTTAATTTCGAGGACGAAATTTTTATAAGTTGGGTAGATTGTAAACCCCCTCGACCAGATTTCAGTATTTCTAGGATTATTTTAACAATTTAGGATTTATGGCAATATTTTAATTAATTTTGCTTACATCCTGTTGACTTGTGCACCTGTCCGTCACCTAATTATTTGGAGCTTTAACCTGACTGTTATTCCCAAACAAAGTTCACATACCTGTCCTAGACATGTCAGACTATTTTCCTGAATTTTGTGCAACTCCCAGATGCTTCTTTTTGAGCCTCGTTTGAGACGCACAACTATCGTTACAAAAGTCCGTATTTATTTCCTATTTTATTTTCTGCTCTTTACCCACCTCTGTACCCCTAGAGATTTGAGGCCCAACATGCACCTGTTTTGCCCAAACAAAAATACGATAATTTTCTACACTGAGTATACTACATTTAGTGTATTGACACCGTAGAAAAATTATGACCCTACCTGCCTCTAAATAATTAGAGAACACCGTGCGCAGTATTTATTAATTAATAAATACGGTGACCCGTATCACCCAGAAACCAGGTCCAACCCCTGCCCAGACTCACCCCCATACCCCCGGGACCCTCACACAGCTTTTCCCTCAATTCTGTAAATTTTAGAATTTTCAGGAATCGGGTGTTTTTCCAGACAATTTCGTAATTGCACAATTTCTCAAAATAGGGCCTTTACGCAATTTATGAAATTACCGGGACTTTCCTGCAAATTGCAGTGCGAGGTGTCACCCCCTCATTGGTCGGTGAACCTGCACCGTCCATTTGGACGCGGGACCCACCCGAAAAGATCCCAGAAATATCCCGAAAATATCCTACAAATATCCTGTAAAATATCTCGGGATATTTACTTAAAATATTAATAAATTTCTTTATAAATGAAAAAAAAAGAAAAGAAAAGAAATAAAGGAAAAAGAAAAAGAAAAATAAAATAAAACCCGACCCTGGCCGCAGCCGACCCCCCCTGGCCGGCGGCGACCCCCCCCCCCCGGCCGGCGGCGCCCTCCCCTCCCCGCGGCGAGCTCCGCCCCCCCTGGCCCTCTCTCCTCTGCCCCCGCCCTCTTCCAGCTACCCGATCCCCAGCCCGCAGAGACCCCCCCCCCGCCCGCGGCTTCCTCCGCCAGAGCTCCCGCCACGGCGGAGCCGGCCACCCGCCGCCGAAGTCTCCCCTCCCTGGATCTCTCCTCCCCGCTTCCACTCTCTCTCCCTAGCTCTTCCTTCCCTCCCCCGAGGTGGCCGCCGACTTCTCCACCCGACCGGCCGCCTGGACGACCCCGACCCCGCGGCGAGCTCCTCCGCTGGGCCGCTCTTCCTCTCCTTCTCCTCTTCCTCTCCCCCGAGTCCCCTCCGGCCCGCTGCTCCCAGCCCGCAGCCGACTCCCCGACCTCGTCGGAGCCGCCCTCCGCCGACGACGTCGCCCCGCTTCCGCCCGGCCTCCCCGAGGCGTCCCCGAGCACTCGCCGACCTCCGCCGGTGTGAACCCCCACTCCCAGTGACGCAGAACCTGTGCCCTAGCTCAGACACGACTCCGACACGTGTCGGACACGTGTCGGACACGAAGATTTCGCAGTTTCCGAAGCCCTGTTCAGGTAATGAAAACTCTCCCCTCGTAATTCTGATTTTAATTCCGTCAGTTGCGTTGTGAAGACTATGTAACCACCTCGGTGCCCGTGCAACCCGCTCGGAGCATCGCGCCCTGTGGCGATCGCGGCACGCGATCCAAATACAGGAAAAACAACGACCCGATTCACCCCGGAACTGGGTACGCCCCGCCAAACGGGACGACTTGGTCGCACGCGGTCTTTACCAAAACGTGCGCGACGTTGATACGGACGTGTAGGAACTCGGAGAAGTTGATTTGGATGTGCGTGCACACCGGAATCAACGTGTATCCGCCGACACCGCCCCGTATCCGTCAGTTCTGGAACACGCTGCAACTTTGTGTACACACGTCGGATCGAGACGAAACTTGCGCCATCGGACTCGTAGCAATACGCTGGTCCTGTGAGCCAAGTTTGGTTCGATTCTGAGAACGTTGACAAATCGCGTATCGTGGGCCCCACCGGCTCCACTTAACGGGCGATTTTGTGATCGGCTCATCGGAATCCAATTCTGGAAGTTCCGTTGGGTTCGTATCGACGTTCTGGACTTGTGGACACTAAGTTTGGCGAATTTGGAGACCTTTGACCCTGACACGTTTTTCGGTGCAAAGTGGGCCACATGTGGACCCCGCTTTGACCGAAAACTGTCATTTTTGCCCCTGTGTCCAAATTGGACTTAAGGACAGGCGTTTCTAGCTATTTGATATTTTCTGAGACTGTTAGTGATGTTTATTTCAGCATCCGGAGATATTTATTCTGAGGCCATAGTTCTGACTTTTGGCATTTGACATCTGGACATTATATTTGCAGCTCTCCTGCCAGGCAAGTATACCTTGCCTTGTTGTACTATTTAAATTCAGTTATTGTTAGTTACATGTTTATTTATTTTAGTATTATATAAATGTGCGCGTCCGAGCAGACTCGGGTGCAGTCAACGATGGCGTTGACGTTAGGGCTTGTGTCTGACCTAGTGTCTAGTAGACCCACCTAAAGTTGTGAAGTTATTGATATAACTTCTCAGGCCTTGACACGTATCATTACACGTCACAGAGTGAGTACATGTAGGGACGCGTGCCTCATGCGCGACTGGCCATCAGTGTGAGCAACACGTGTAGCGGTATTTAGCTCAGTTGTTTATTTTATTGAGACTTGCATCATAGTAAGAGGTGTTCATGTCGTTTTCACGACTTGTACATCTATATTGGGCGGGGAAGACATCTAGTAGGCGTATGGGACACCCCCTTCATTGAGTCTTTATCCTTCGATCCATGCTCCTCGGAGATGGACGATTGCAGAGTTCCCTGAGTCGGGGGCATATGACACATATACTAGCCAGTCCCGACGATTGATGAATTACGTCAGCATATGTCTAGCCACACATTCCCATGCGTACTGCAAGGTCTTTAAATTGCATTCACTTAGATGGTTAGCACACCCCATTTATCTATTCAGTATTTACATTATGGCATGTCATTTTTCTGTATCTTGCTATGTCCCTCTGAGGACCTGGTTCCCTGCCAGGTGTGTATGTTCTTGAGTACTCGCAGGAGCACAGATCCGGACATGTTACGTATATCCCGAGGAGGTCTTCTCTTCGAGCCTCGTGATTGTCGGATGCGGTTCTTATATGGTGTGTATCTGGTTCATTTTCATATTCTATTTCGGCAGTAGATTTATTTCCATCCGACTGTCATTCTTTAGATACTTATCATTGAGATCTAGCTACATGGTTATTGTTTATTCATATTTGTGGATGAGATTTAGATATTACCCTGTGACTTGTGATTAATTATACCACTGGTGAATTGTTGTTCATTATACAGCGTACGCACGTATATATGGTTTCCATATATTGGAGTTGCCATATATACGGGCGGCTGGCATCGTTACGTATCCTAGTCCTACGTATTTTGGAACTGGGGCGTGACAGTTATAGTCGTTGAACAAGGATGGTATGCAACGAAGCACGTGAGGCGCTATATGCCATCCCGTTCATACGTGAGACTATCGTGAAGTTTCGCCCGGATCGGATCGGTGCCAGTGCCCCAGCAACCGTCCGCAGGAACCCATTGACCTTGTGCACAAGTTGTTCGTGATCAACGACGTTCATAATACGTTAAACATTCATGCAGTTGAGGCAACACGAGTACAAGACATATAGCATTGCATGATTCATTTTGCATAGCCTCCCTGAACAATTATTTGTATACAAGATATGATCCATACTTAGCACAATTTATAGAAGAAGATGCATTCTAACTAAAATTGAAGCATGTATAGAACATTTGAAACGAACTAGCATACAATGAGATAATCGTTCACAAGTTTAGTTGACAAGCAATACAATCTAAGTCTATTCCCTTTTTATCTTGACATCTTTTAGTTATTACTTGGTATCGTCTGATCGGGACAACAAGAATGCAAGATTTTTAGGTGTGAAGACTTAGAAGAAGGGCTAGCTAATCGGGATGGTATCCACTCACTTAGTTGGTGGGAAGAGAGAAGGAAAGAGGCGCTTTAAGACTCCGCTCGTACGCCGCCTACTGCTTGTTCACCTACATTACCACGAACAACTGATTAATACCTCTTCCTTTCTTTCCAAACTCGAAATTGAAATACAGTTCACGAACGAAAATAATGAAATCCATCGAAACCGTTCAAGAAAACACAAACAAATCCGAAAACCAACTCAAAGCACGAAAGCAACAAGCGACATCAAAATCTGAGGCAACAAAAGATGCAGCGGAGAGGTCCCTCCTGACTCTGCCTCTAAGCCGATCCCTTGGGACACGGTCCACTGAATATGGGAATCGATTCCGAAGAAACAAATCCATAACGAGGACAAGTTCTTGTTTCAATCTATCCCGATCGAACGATACCATCTAGTATTTCTTAGCCACGCTCCCCGAATAGGGGGAACGGGGCACCACAGATGGTGCTTAGATTTCAATCCCCATAAGTGTTTTGATAGCATTGTGTCAACAACATTAATATTGAATCACATAAAAATACGATAAGCACATGATATAACAATTGTCGAATTATTCTTTATTTTAGAAAATTTGGATCATGTGATAAAAAAATCAATTGTCGAATATCTTTAACTTTTCCAAGAATTAAAAACATAGGTCAAACATTGGACATATACAATTGTCGAATTAGATCTCTTTCGAAATTCGGATCCATTGGAAAAATTAGTGAGCTAAGCCTCACCACGGTCATCGTATGGCCATACGTATGTCGAGAACTTTTGATCAGTTCAAATAATAAATATTGCTGAGAGTTCGACGGTGTGATCCAAATGTTCTCTCCCATCCCAATGCAAATCTATAAAAATTTACAATCATTTCTAATCTAATAATCAGATTAAATTGAATTAAAAAAAATCTTGCTTTGTATTCTCGGTTTGTGTGTCATAGATTACACATTTGCCAAAATTTTATATTTTAATAAATCATTCCGTCTTTCGCGAAAACGTTAAAAATATCCAATAAAATTTTGTTTTTGTGTACTCGGGGTATCACGCTCAACGGTACTATTCCAAATGGAAGAAAAATTCCCAAAAATATAAAAATCATATTTCTCACCTTGGAATATATATAACAATGATAATTTTTGTTGCTCTTTCGTGGATGTGCAAAAGTTTTCTTTGCGTCCTAAATTTAGATAAATTCATAATCTAAGAATTTTTAGGGTTTAATCCTGAATAAAAATATTATATTAGAGAACAATTGATTATTCGAATTTTTTTGAAACGACTATCTAAAAAAGTTTTCTTGAAAATTTTGGCAGAGTCTCCTTTATATTTTGAACTCCAAAATTTTACAATTTAATAAAAGAGACCCGGAGCAACCCTCCGTAGAATTTTCGGGTACGCCGACCCCTTCGGTGGAGAATTTCTCAACACCGGTAACACACACAGGTGTATATATATAATAACAAGTAAGAAACTTTCTTACCGAAACTTTTCTTTACCTTAGCAAATAAATTAGCAATTCAGAATTAGTAAACTCCATCCTAGGAACCCATAGGAAATAGTTAGAAACATAAACAAGTTCATAATATGAAATGAAAACCAAGTTCATATATATACACAACTTCTAGATAACCAATGTATGAAATCCACTTATTAGTTTTAATGTGAAAACAAGGATGTCTCAAAATCATTCATAAAGTATCTATTATACAACGTATATAATTCCCATATAATCCTACTTATATTTTCCTCCTCAAATATTCTTAATTCCTTGACAGATCATTAACTCAGCCCCATTTGCTAGTGTGGACAACATGTATGCTCACAATAATTAGTTACTTTACCCAGTAGTTTGTCTTACCAACTATGAAAATCTTGTTTTATCTAAGTAGGGCTCCTTAAAGATTATTTAGATACTTCTCTTTCATATATTTTGATGTCAAGTAATAACAAGATAATATGACACTAAAGATCACAACTATTTTATACAACTTTAAACATACAAAATTTTTATAAGAGCTTTTCCATACAAGCATTGAAATTACAAGTATATTTTAATTCAAAATATGAATTTCATGTGTGTGTAGGCTTCTAAATTCTACTACTTTATAAAATTTAACTACCTAGAGACCACTTATATAAATACGTCCATAATTTACCAAACTTGATACTAAGCCTTAACATACTATCACAAATCCTCCTAGTGTCTGTGTGGCCAAGTTTTAGAATATGTACTACAAAGTAACTTACTCGTGCACATATGTAAATTTCAGAATTTTAACACTTGTAATGGAATAAAAAAAATATTCAACACTTGAATGGATTATCCTACATCCTTATGTATATGTCCAACCTGTTCAAATGAAACATATATGAACAAACAAAATTAATTTCAGATTTTGGATTTATAATTATTGGAGATAATGTTAGTTATTGTTATTGGAGATATTGCTATTGTTAGGATCTGTAGTGAGTATATATTTTCCATTGTTCCTCTTTCTTATCTTTAGTTTTTGCCATTCTGTATAAAGCTCAGCCATTTGAGGCAGAAGGAATACAAGAATAATTTCAATCTTTATCCCATTATTTCATGGTATCAAAGCAGGTTTCCAAACCCTGAATTTTTTTCTCTTCGATCTTTCTTCGTCTAGTTCATTATCTGCTTATCCTACGCAATGAGTGAATCAGACACAGACACTCTTAATCCCACCTCACCATTGAACGCTGCTCGTTAGGCCACATCCACGCGTCCCCGCGATCATATATCTCCGTTCTACCTTCATCCTTCGGATCATCCGGCTTGCAAATATGCCCCATGGTCTTGAAAGGCGATAATTATCAAGAGTGGACAACTTCCATGAGGAACACTTTCAACGCTAAGCGGAAGCTCGGCTTCATCGACGGCCGACTACTTCAACCGAACGTCAACTCTGAAGCTATCGACGATTGGTGGAGCGTCAAATGGATGCTTATTGGGTGGATCATTCAATCCATTGATCTGCTCATGTGCACTTCGATCTCCTATCCCGAGACGGTTCTTGAATTATGGGACGATTTGTGTCAGCGATTCTCGGTCGGTAACGGACCAAGAATCTTGCAAACTTGATCCGACATCGCTAATTGTCGCCAGGAAGGACAATCTGTTGTATCCTACTACGACTCCTTGAAGAAATTATCGGATGAGTTATTGACTTACTTCCCGCCTAAGGTCTGCTATTACAGACACTGCTCTTGCGATCTTACCACTCAGATTCGTATTGAGCGAGACAAGGAGCGTCTCCACCAGTTTTTATTGGGCCTCGATGACACCTTTGGCACTTTTCGCTCTGGCCTCATGGCTCAAGAACCCCTCCTACCTCTCAATCGGGTTTATGCATGTGCAGTTCAAGAAGAGAGTCACAGAACGCTAATGAAGGATCGCGAATCCAAGATGGACGCTGTGGCCTTTGTTGCTCAGTCCAAACCAGTCGAGTCTCACTTTTCTGACAAGCCCCGCCCACAGTGCACCCATTGTGGTCGTCTAGGTCACGATATGACCAAGTGCTATCGTCTTCACAGATTTCCCGAAGGCTGGATTCCTCGATCCTCCATCCGTGGCTCCTTCGACCGGTCGATACCTCATTCGTCCGGTGCTGGCCGAGGCCGTGGGCGTGGCTTTACTGGGTCTACTTGCGTCGCTAACGCTGCCCAACAATAGTCCAATAGTCATACAGTCGGCTCGTTGACATACCAAGACAAGGCTATATTTGGTCCGACGCTCAATCATAAACAGTGGAAAATGATTATGCAGATGTATCAATCCTTGAACACTCCTTCTGGCAACTCCTACGACCCATCTGGTACGTATTGTTCATGGATTTTAGACATAGGCGCATCTCTATACATGATCGAAAATCAGGATCTTCTCCAGAATCTTGTTTTGATCAATCCGGTTGCTATCAAGCTGCTTGATAATCATTTAGCTACTGCTGTTCAAGAAGGATCCTTAGTTTTTTGCCAACCGCTAAGATTGATCATATTCTATATATTCCTTGTCTTGACTGCAATTTGATCTCCTTTACTCAGTTAACTATAAACACTCAATGTGTTGTTACTTTATAAGATAAATTGTGTGTTATTCAGGAATGCATTTCGAGGACGATGATTGGTGTGGGTGAGCAACGGGGTGGGGTCTATTGGCTGCACAATTTCTCAGCTGCTCGAGCATGTCATGCCTCTGCCTCGTCTTCTGTTATTTCTGCTTCTATCTGGCATCAACGATTGGGTCATCCTTCTTCATCTGCGATATCATCGTTACCTGTTATTCACCATCCCATTAGCTCTAGTAAACCTTGTGATATTTGCTTTAAGACCAAACAAACTCGTATTTCTTTTTCTATAAGTTATAATAAAGCAGATAATTTATTTCAGCTTATTCTTTGTGATGTCTGGGGTCCCTATAGTACCCCTTCCTCTTGTGGAGCATCCTATTTCTTGACAATTTTGGATGATTAATCTAGAGCTACATGGATTTATTTGATGTCTTCTAGGTCTGACGTTGCTGCCATGATCAAGCAATTTTGTGCAATGGTTCAGACTCAGTTTCATAAGAAGGTTTAGCGTTTTTTCTTCGACAATGGAACTGAGTTTTTACGTCTAAAGGACTACTTTGCTGACCACGTTATTCTCTTTGAAACATCATGCGTATATACACCTCAGCAGAATGGGCGTGTTGAATGCAAGCATCATTATCTCCTCAATTTAGCTAGAGCATTACGATTTCAGGCTTCTCTTCCTCTTCAGTTTTGGGGAGAATACGTTCTTACATCTTCTTACTTGATCAATAGAATGCCCACTCCACTTCTATAAAACAAGACTCCCTACCAACTCATGTTTGGCCATGAAACGACATATTCCTATTTCAGGGTGTTGGTTGCCTATGCTTTGCTTCGCGTCTGCCCCGGTCCAAGGACAAGTTTGCTGCTCGTAGTCAAAAATATATATTTTTGGGTATCCAATTGGTAAGCGTGGTTGGCGCTTGTTTGATATCAAGACAAAAATGTCTTCTACTCCAGAGATGTCGTCTTCTTTGAGGATGTGTTCCCTTTTCAGACACAATCAGTGCCGGTGTCCCAGCCTGCGCCGCCTCCTCATTCGGCGGTATTTGATGTCTTGGACCCGGCTCCCATCATCAGAGGGAGCAACAGCCTATCTCGGTCGGCCTCGACAGCGCACGGCCCCGACCACTTGTCTCCTGTCGATGGGGGGAGCAACAGCTCATCTAGGTTGGCCTCGCCAGAGCACGACCCCGACCACTTGCCTCCAGTCGACAAGGGAAGCGATCCCGTAGCTGAAGTCCGACGGAGCACCAGGTCTCGACAGCCTTCTTTTTTGTCACGCTCCGATCCCGAAAGGGTCAATCGTCCTCGCCGGATCCTTTACGGAACCGATTCGTCCTCACTTGGGGCGTGATACCGTGCGAGCCTGGAGTTAAGCTCGCACAATGCAAGAACTTGCAGTTTTAGGAACCCATTTTGAAACACAATTTATAAAACACATTCACAGAGATTTGAACACAAATACGGAAGAAACATGCTTTTCATTGATAATTCAGAGTAATTTACATAGAGTTTACATTGATGCGCCTTCTCGGCTATTGAATTGCATTACAAAAGATAACTCAAAATGCAGGACGCGCTCCGTCAGATAGTCCACGTCGTTTATATATTACGCCCTTGTATAGATTGAAGTCTCTGCCTCCAAAATGAACTGACTCCAGCTATACTTCAAAATAGAGTTGCTCCTAACGCCTCCTCGCTATGCTCTAGCGTTGCACCGTTTGAGTGCCTGAAATAGTTGCCCACAACGTGGGTCAGTACTCAACTTGTACTGGTGAGCGGGATGAACCCACTTGACTAAATCGACACTAGCTTGTTAGGGGCGAGCATGCATTAAGATATTTTCTATAAGGAAGCAAGTAAAATTAATTTATATCAGTTGCATGTTTTGATAGGAATGAAAATAGTATCGAATCCAACCAGTACACCGATTACTTACTCAATCAATGCACGCCTTCCCTGAAACGAAATACAAGTATACTTACCATCTGCACAAGAGAATAAGTTAGCATGCGTTATATTCTATGCGGTCATTGGTGTGATCGACACCTTAGGGACATATTTCAAGCATTAGCGGCGTGCCCTATCAGCCCGGGTAGCAAGTCCTGCTGGAGGTCCCGCTATGCATCGTGACGAGCACGAATCAAATATTTCCCTTCGGATCGATACAGTTCCAGTGCCCCGAAAAGCCGTTTCGAGGAAATGCCAAACCCTGGGCACAAGTTATCCCAGACCATGCAAATGCATGAATAATTCATATTACATACAATGCATCAAAATAAACAGAATAAGTAAAGCAGCACATATATATATATCTCATGCAACAGTTCATATTTTCTCAAGCGGTATTCCGATTTAGTTATCCCATAAGTCCAAACTCTATCCGAGGCACTAGGCCGCCACCAACAACCAACTTTCCTTATAAACAAGCTCAAATTATAAGGTATGCAAGCATATTGATAAATTAGTCTACAAATCCCATGTTCCTTTCTTAGTGGCCGGCATGCCTGTGGCTAAGGATTTCCTAGGCGTCCAACCGGGCATCATCGAGTGAACGTTTGAAACTTAGAGATGTTGGCATAAAGAAGGGACAAAACCACTCACTGGTTAAGGGAAAAGAGGCTGAAACTAGGAATCCCGCTTAGCGACGATCAAACGTCAGTTACGCGGACCTGCAACAGCACAAGCAACGAGTTAGAATTCTTGTCTATCCTTCCTTGCCGAACTCCCCAAATCCTCAAGCTCCAAACGATAAAACCAGCAGCGAAAACCAAGCAAATCGAAAGCAACACCAAATCAAAACCTCAAAGCGGCAATCAAGAAAACCAAGCAACCAAACCACGAAAACTATTGGACTCATTTCAATAGAGGCCTTTCCATGAGTTGGAAAGGATCATCGCATTTTGTCCGTGGCAAAAAGATGCCAAGATCTAAGTTACGACTCAGATAGACTAGCCACAAGCCCAATTACATAGTGCTCGTCCCGGTCGGATCGGAATTTGAGGCACTACATAATATACCACTAAGAAAAAGTTTTGACCCAAAACTTAAGAACAAGCCCTACCTCCGACTCAATGAACAATGAAGGATACTTCTCCTTTATCTCCGATTCGACTTCCCCGGTTGATTTCCCAACTGTATGGTTCTGCCACAGCACGCGAACTAAGGACATCGTACGGTTGCGAAGTACTTTTTCTTTACGATCCAGAATCTGCACCGGCTCCTCTGAGTATGACAAATTCGTGCGCAATTCTAGCTGTTCGAAGCTAACTACATGACTCGAGTCATGCACATACTTATGAAGTTGAGAAACGTGGAATACGTCGTGCACTCCAGCCAAGGCGGGAGGTAGTATAATTCGGTATGCCACAACTGCCACCGTTCTAGAATTTCAAAGGGCCCGACAAACCTGGGACTCTGTTTGCCCTTCACGCTGAAACGCATCACTCCACGCATCGGCGTCACTTTCAAGAAGACATGATCCCCGACCATAAACTCCAAAGGCTTACGATGAGTATCGGTATAGCTTTTTTGTCGGCTCTGCGCAGTGCAGAGTCTTTCCCGAATCAAGTGAACTTTCTCGACTGCCTGCTCCACCAGCTCTGGCCCGAGTACATGCCGCTCGTCGACTTCATCCCAACTGATTGGAGATCGACACTTATGCCCATAGAGTGCTTCGTACGGTGCCATCTGGATGCTCGATTGGTAGCTGTTGTTGTACGCAAACTCCGCAAACGGAAGGTGCGTGTCCCAACTAGTCTTTAAATCGATCGCACACAGCTGTAACATATCTTCAAGTATCTGATTTGTCCTCTCTGTTTGGCCATCAGTCTGGGGGTGGTATGCGATACTGAACTGTAGCTTGGTTCCCAAAGCAGACTGTAGGCTAGTCCAGAAACGAGATAAGAAACGTCCGTCACGGTCAGAGACGATAGAATAGGCACTCCGTGTAATCGAACAATCTCATCTATGTAGATCTGTGCTAACCGATCAACGCTCCATGCAACTTTTATAGGCAGAAAGTGGGCTGATTTGGTCAAACGATCAACTATGACCCAAGTCGCATCATGCCCCCGTGGCGTCTTCAGAAATCCTATAATGAAATCCATAGTGATATTGTCCTATTTCCACTCGGGAATAGCGAGGTTCTGCATCTCCCCGCCGGGCCTCTGATGTTCAGCTTTCACCTGTTGACAGGCCATGCACTGTGACACAAAGGTCGCCACATCTCGCTTCATACCTTGCCACCAGAAGGTACCGCGTAAGTCCTTGTACATCTTAGTGCTCCCCGGATACAAAGAATACTTCGCGTAGTGTGCTTCTGCCATAATTTCCCTTCGGAGTTCAGGGTCGCTAGGGACGCATAGCCTTCCTTTCATTTGTAAGGCCCCATCTTCGCCTGCCACAAAGTCATACGTCTTTCCCGCCGAGATCAATTCGCGTACTTTCGCTAGGAACTGATCGCCCTCCTGAGCTGATTTGATTCTATCACGTAAACTCGGTTCAAGATGGAGTGGTGCCAGCTGCACTCCTTGATGGCGAACTCGAAACTTGATGCCCATCGCCTCAAGATCTTAAAGTAAACGGTTGTTTATAGATAACGAGCCCACGTGCTTTCGACTCAGAGCATCAGCAACGACGTTTCCCTTGCCCGGAGTATAAGCGATCGTTAGATCATAGTCCTTAATAAGTTCTAGCCAACGCCGCTGTCGGAGGTTCAGTTCTCGTTGGGTAAATAGATACTTGAGGCTCTTGTGATCTGTGAAAATTTTGCAAGCAATACCATAAAGATAATGCCTCCACAACTTCAGTGCAAATACAATTGCCGCCAATTCCAAATCGTGTGTCGGGTAGTTTTTCTCGTGCGGCTTCAGTTGCCTGGAGGCGTACGATATTACCTTGTCCCGTTGCATGAGTACACATCCCAAGCTGAGTCCTGAAGCATCACTGTATATCTGAAACTCCTCTACCCTATCTGGAAGTGCAAGAATCGAAGCTGAAACAAGACGCCGCTTAAGTTCACTAAAGCTGGCTTCGCATTCATCACTCCATTTGTATACAATCCCTTTCTGAGTAAGGCGAGTCAAAGGCGAGGCCAGTTTAGAGAAATCTTTCACGAACCTACGGTAATATCCTGCTAGGCCAAGAAAGCTTCGAATTTCGCTGGCTGACGTAGGTTGTTTCTAGTCCACCATCGCCTATATTTTCTTTGGGTCTACGGCGACGCCTTCTGCCGAGACGACATGACCAAGGAACGCCACGCTGTTCAACCAGAACTCACACTTGCTGAGCTTAGCGAACAACTTATGTTCTCGTAATGTCTGCAACACGATCTTCAGGTGTTCCTTGTGTTCCGCCTCGTTCTTGGAATATATTAGAATGTCGTCGATGAACACGACGACAAACTTGTCTACGTACGGCTGAAACACGCGGTTCATCAGATCCATGAAGCTGTAGGGGCGTTCGTTAAATCGAACGACATCACAAAAACTATTGCACCTTGCAGTTGATCAAATAAGTCATCTATCCTTGGCAAAGGGTACTGATTTCGCACGATCGCCTTATTTAATTCTCGGTAGTCAATACACAGCCGCATGGATCCATCTTTCTTCTTCACGAACAGTACCGGATCACCCTACGGAGAAACGCTTGGACGTATGTATCCTCGGTCCAACAGATCTTGCAACTGAACCTTAAGTTCTTTCAGCTCTGCAGGGGCCATTCGATAAGGTGCCTTTGATATCGGTCGCGCATCCGAAAATGTGTCGATGCTGAATTCGATCTCATAATCATGAGGTATTCCAGGCAGCTCGTCCGGGAACATGTTGAGGAAATCTGCTATAACATCAGCCTGAGCTGCATTTGCACTTTCTTGTCGGGTGTCTCGAACAGAAGCTAAGTACCCTTCACAACCCGAATACAGCATACGCCTAGCCGAAATTGCTGATATCACTATTGCTGTCTTCGGTGCAGCGCTGCACGAATAGTAGAAGTCTGCCTCACCGGGTAGACAAAATATGACTCGCTTCTCCGCGCACTCGATTGTTGCATGGCAAGCACCCAACCAATCCATCCTGAGAATAATATCGTAATCCTTAATGTCTAGTACAATGACATCTAAGGAAAGCTTCCTCCCTCCGATGCAAATATAACCATCCCTACAGATCGCATGGGCGGGCATGTCGACTCCCGAAGGTGTGCTTACGCAAAGATTCATAGTTAAGGGAGTAGAAGCTAATTTATGCTCAACAGTAAAATCAGCAGATATGAAACTATGCGTAGCACCTGAATCAAATAAGACTCTAGCGGGCAATTCTCTGAAAAGTAACGTACCTGCCACGACCGTTTCAGAGACAGATGCCTCATCCCGAGTCAATGCATAGACTCGGCCTTGAGCCCCCTGACGTTGCGGGTTTACTGGCACAGCATTGGTATCACTTGCTGGAGGCCCCTTATTCTGATTATTTTCGTTGTTCTGATTCGGCTTGCCCTCTCGACAGTTAAATTGTTTATGGCCCAGACGACAACATTTGAAACATCCAGTAACCCGACATTCGTTTACTCGATGCCCTAGTTTGCCGTACCTGCTACAGTTCGGTGCTTGAGATTGACCCCTGTGATCAGATGTGTGTGGACGCTTTTGTGCTCCAGACCCTCCCGTTTCCTGAGGTCGTTTATTGTTGTTGGTACAGGGGGTTTGCGCCTCAACCTTTGGGGGATAGCGCCCAAAGATTCGCTCGTTGTTCAGGGCTGCCTCGTAGCATTCCCTGTAGGTTTGATATTTCTTATTGATGACGTCCCTACGCAACTCATCATTCAAACCTTTTTGAAAGCGATAGCACCACGCCTGCTGGTTAGGCAGAAAGTGCCCAGCAAACTTTGCCAGTTTAGCAAACACCGAATCGTAATCATCTACAGACAAACTTCCTTGCACCAGATTGCTGAAGTCATCTTCTTTTTGCTGACGCACGGCCCGGGGAATGTATTATTCAATGAAGGCTGATTTGAACATTTCCCAAGTGATTTTGCAGTTGGAATTGGCATCGTAAATCCCTTGCTTAGTTGCCTCCCACCAATCATGCGCACGCAGTTCCAGCTGAACCGATGCACAGGCTACTCGCTTGGATCCCCGGATGCCAACCAGGTTGAAGAGTCCCTCCAGCTTAGCAATCCATCCCAACACCACGTCCGGTTCCGCTCGTCCGTTGAACGTAGGTGGATGCATTTTTGTGAACTCTGCTGCACGGCAGGAGTTCCTAGCTGGAGGCTGAGTTTTTTCTGGCTCATCTTCTACCTCCACGGCCGGCGGCGTCATTGTCTCTCCCCCATTGCTGGGTACCAATGATGCAATCAGTTGCATCATAGTATCAATCTGTTTCTGTTGAGCAGCAAACTGGGTCTGAATATTTGCTTGCTGAGTAGCAGCTTGTTGTTGCTGCGCCTCCATGAGTTGCATTAGCCGTTCTGATATCCCGTTCGAACCCGCTCCTCCGGATTCTCCAGAACTTGTCGGATCGCTCTGAATAGGCTGAGCACTGCTTGCAGCGGCAGTGTTTTTCTTAGCCATTGCTACAAAAGAGAGTAGCTTGTTAACACTCTAAAATCGATAGATTTTATATCTATGAGCTCATTGTATAGGCGACTCATCTCATGCAGCGGACGTCGAACACAACTCAATTGAGAGGCGCATCAAACTCCTTTATATTCTTTTAAAATCTCAAGGAAGTACAGCCGTGCTCTGATACCAATATGTCACGCACCGATCCCGAAAGGGTCAATCGTCCTCGCCGGATCCTTTACGGAACCGATTCGTCCTTGCTTGGGGCGTGATGCCGTGCGAGCCTGGAGTTGCGCTCGCACAAGGCAAGAACTTGCAGTTTTAGGAACCCATTTTGAAACACAATTTATAAAATACATTCACAGAGATTTGAACACAAATACGGAAGAAACATGTTTTTCATTGATAATTCAGAGTAATTTACATAGAGTTTACATTGATGCGTCTTCTCGGCTATTGAATTGTATTACTAAAGATAACTCAAAATGCAGGGCGCGCTCCATCAGATAGTCCACATCGTTTATACATTACGCCCTTGTATAGATTGAAGTCTCTGCCTCCAAAATGAACTGACTCCAGCTATACTTCAAAATAGAGGTGCTCCTAACGCCTCTTCGCTATGCTCTAGCGTTGCACCGTTTGAGTGCCTGAAATAGTTGTCCACAACGTGTGTCAGTACTCAACTTGTACTGGTGAGCGGGATGAACCCACTCGACTAAATCGACACTAGCTTGTTAGGGGCGAGCATGCATTAAGATAGCTTCTATAAGGAAGCAAGTGAAATCAATTCATATCAGTTGCATGTTTTGATAGGAATAAAAATAGTATCGAATCCAACCAGTACACCGATTGCTTACTCAATCGATGCACGCCTTCCCTGAAATAAAACACAAGTATACTTACCATCTGTACAAGACAATAAGTTAGCATGCGTTCTATTCTATGAGGTCATTGGTGTGATCGACACCTTAGGGACATATTTCAAGCATTAGCGGCGCGCCCTATCAGCCCGGGTAGCAAGCCCTGTTGGAGGTCCCGCTATGCATCGTGACGAGCACGAATAAAATATTTTCCTCCGGATCGATACGGTTCCAGTACCCCAGAAAGCCGTTTCGAGGAAATGCCAAACCCTGTGCACAAGTTGTCCTAGACCATGTAAATGCATGAATAATTTATATTACATACAATGCATCGAAATAAACAGAAGAAGTAAAGCATCACATATATATCTCATGCAACAGTTCATATTTTCTCAAGCGGTGTTCCAATTTAGTTATCCCATAAGTCCAAACTCTATCCGAGGCACTAGGCCGCCACCAACAACCAACTTTCCTTATAAACAAGCTCAAATTATAAGGTGTGCAAGCATATTGATAAATTAGTCTACAAATCCCATGTTCCTTTCTTAGTGGCCGGCATGCCTGTGGCTAAGGATTTCCTAGGGGTCCAACCGGGCATCATCGAGTGAACATTTGAAACTTAGAGATGTTGGCATGAAGAAGTAGGAAAGAAGGGACCAAACCACTCACTGGTTAAGGGAAAAGAGGCTGAAACTAGGAATCCCGCTTAGCGACGATCAAACGTCAGTTACGCAGACCTGAAATAACACAAGCACCGAGTTAGAATTCTTGCCTATCCTTCCTTGCCGAACTCCCCAAAACCTCAAGCTCCAAACGATAAAACCAGCAGCAAAAACTAAGTAAATCGAAAGTAACACCAAATCAAAACCTCAAAGCGGCAATCAAGAAAACCAAGCAACCAAAACACGAAAACTATTGGACTCGTTTCAATAGAGGCCTTTCCATGAGTTGGAAAGGATCATCGTATTTTGTCCGTGGCAAGAATATGCCGAGATCTAAGTTACGACTCAGACGGACTAGCCACAATCCCAATTACATAGTGCTCGTCCCGGTCGGATCGGGATTTGAGACACTACATGTCTTGCTCCATGATTATGTCTGCAATATAGTTCTTCACGACCCCTACCCCCTCTAGACTCTCCACTCACACCATCACCGGCCTCAGGTAAACCCTATCCCATAACTGCATATGTTTTTTGTGCTCGGTTCTCTAACCATCACACTAAGTTTTTAGCCGTTGTAACCTCATGGCACGAACTGTCACATTTTTTGGAGGCCGTTAGGCATGCTCACTAGCGTACTGTAATACAGAGTGAGTTAGATGCCCTTGACAGAAATTAGACATGGGAGCTGACATCCTTGCCTACAGGTAAGAAAGCTATTGGCTGTAAGTGGGTCTATCGTATCAAGTACAAATCTAATGGAGATATTGAGTGCTACAAAGATCGTCTCGTCGTTTTGGGCAACAAGTAGGTTAAATGCATTGATTTCAATGAACCCTTTGCTCTAGTTGCGAAGATGGTCACTGTTAGGGTCTTTCTCTCTGTAGCTGCCATACATGGATGGAAGATACATCAGATGGATGTTCATAATGCCTTCCTCCATGGGGACTTGGATGAATTTGTTTTTCATGACACCCCCCCCCCCGAGTTACTCGCAGGCTTCTCCAGGGCAAGTCTGTCGTCTGCAAAAATTACTCTATGGCCTACGACAAGCTCCTAGGAATTGGTTCTCGAAGCTTGTTGCTGCACTTCGTCAATTCGGCTTTCAACAGAGCTATGCTGATTATTCTTTATTCACACTACAACGGTATGGTAATATTCTTTATGTGCTCATATATGTGGATGATTTGATTATTACGGGCAACCATCCTTCTGCTATATTAGCTTTCAAGAATTACTTGAGCACTTGTTTCCATATAAAGGATCTTGGTCTTCTCAAGTACTTTCTTGGTCTAGAAATTGCTCGTAACTCATCAGGAATTTTTGTGTCTCAACGAAAATATGCCCTCGAGATTATTGCTGAAGCTGGTCTACTCGGTTCCAAGCCTATTGATTCGTCTATGGACCCCAATCACCAGCTTACAGCCGCCTCTGGTCTAATTTTTTTGTGCCCCGATAGATATCGTCGTCTTATTGGATGACTCATCTACCTCACAATCACGAGACTCGAGTTGAGTTTCACTGTTCATACCTTGTCTCAGTTTATGAATCAGCCGAAGAAGGAACACTAGACAACATCTTTACGTGTTCTTCGGTATTTGAAGGGGCATCCGGGTCAGGATTTGTATCTCTCAAGTGCAACTAGTCTCACACTTATGGCCTACTATGATTTAGACTGGGATGCCTGCCCCCGCACTAGCCGATCTTTGACCGGTTATTTCATTACTCTCGGGCTCTCACCTGTCTCTTGGAAGACCAAGAAGCAACCCTCTGTATCTCGGTCCCCTGTAGAAGTCGAATACAGGTCTATGGGCAGCACGTGTTGTGAGATCTTATGGCTTCGATCACTTCTACGTTCGCTTGGCGTCTCGCATTCTACTCCGGATAGACTTATTTATGATAGTCAGGCTGCTCTTCACATCGCTGCGAATCATGTCTTTCATGAGTGCACCAAGCATATTGAGATCGACTGTCACTTAGTTCGTGACTTAGTCCTTGTAGGCACAGTTATGACTTCTCGTCTTCCTTCTACGGAGGAACCGGAAGACATGTTCACCAAGGCATTAGGTCATCAGCCGTTTAGTAATCTGCTTCCCAAGTTGGGCATTCTTGATCTCCATGCTCCAACTTGAGGGAGAGTATTGGAGATAATGTTAGTTATTGTTATTGGAGATATTGCTATTGTTAGGATATGTAGTGAGTATATCTTTTCCATTGTTACTCTTTCTTATCTTTTGTTTTTGTTATTTTGTATAAAGCTCATGTCACTACCCCATTTCCAGGGCAGGATATTTTTTTATATTTTAATTTGGTAAATTGTGTATTGATCATAAATATTTGTATTAATATTTAATTAGTTGGTTGTATTTATTTTTATTAGTTATTTTAGGATTTTGGCTAGTCTGGACCCATGTCAGACCCTAGTGGACCCTTGTCAGACCCAACCAACACCCTTGTCAGACTTATTTATTGGTGTAGAATAGTTATTTATATTTTTAATTAGTTAGTTGGAGTGATTATGATTTAATTCGATTGCATTTGGAACCCCAAACCCAAACCCTATTAGCATGACTTAAGAGAGGGGCATTTTGGTCTTTGTACTAAACACAAACCCTAACCATAAACCTATTTCTATACTTGGCCGAACCTTTTCCCCCTCTATTCCATTTCTTCTTCTTCATTTTCTTCCTCCATTCTCTTTCTTTACTTCATTTCTTCACATTTTCCAAATTTCAAGTAAGTTTTCTCACCTTCTTTCTCTTTCTTCCATTACTTTCCTCTTGAATGCAAACCTTAACCTTCCATTTTCCCCTAATCTAGGTGTGCAGAGTTTAGATTTGGTGTAGATGCTTGATTTGGAGGTTTGGGGGCTTGGTGTGGTGGATTTGGGGATTTTTGGAGACTTTGGCCTTGAGATTTTAACTCCCAAGAGATAAACCCTAAATTTCCTCTTAGTGATTGCTCTAATATAGTATAATTAGTGGTTTAGAACCTTCCTAGACCTTAGGGCTACCTATGGAAGAAAGTTGGATCTTGTTTGGATGTGTTTGGAGACTTTGACATTAGGTTTTGTGTCAGTTTTGGGTAAAATCCGAGATTGGCCCAATTTTGGGTGTTGCCCTAGGTTAGACGGACCTAGGTAGACGTGCTTGGATGTCTTGAGGGTAAGTACGTGTCCCTATTCAGACACGTAAGGTCGTGTCGCAGAGATTTGGACGTTTCGGGCGATTTAGGGGTTTTTCCGTCGTCGTGGGTTCCACATGCATGTGGGATTTTGCCACGGACCTAGAATCGGAGAGTTAGCATTTTTTTTGAGGTTCTAGACATCGATTAGAACTCATGAGTAAATTTTGGATCGATTCCGAGTAGGTTTGGTGTGCGTTTCATGAGGTATCATGAGCCGCACACCAAGTATTTGTCGAAATGACCAAGTGGCCATTTCGACTTGGTTTCTAGGTTTGGGGCTTGTGCGCGGGTTGGTTTAGCCTCGGGGAGTGTGTATTAGAGTTTTCAGGTTATATTTTATATATATATGTGTATTTATATGTGTGTGGATGAGTGTGGTTGAGTGTGGGTAGTGTGTGTGTGGTTTGTGTGTGAGTGTGAGGTATAGTTGTGAGTGTATTTGTGTGAGTGTATTTGTGAGTTTGTAAGTTTGTGTATATATATATATATATAGGTATATGTATATGTATATATGTATGTGTGTGAGTGTGTAGTGTTTGTGTGTGTGAGTGTTGAGTGAGTAGTGTGTGTGAGTGTAGTGTGTTTGTGTATAGGTGTGTTTGAGTATGTGTTAGTGTGTGTTGTGTGATATATATATATATATATATATATATATATATATATATATATATATATAACTTAGTATTAGGCTATACCTCAATACCTCGATACCCCTAATACCTCAATACCTTGGTATCTCAAGATATTGAGATACCTTACCCTTCTCACTCACTACCTAACCATAGCTCTATATGCCTATCTATCTATATATCTATATACATATCCATATATCTATCTATATACATACATACTTATATTTATCTATATATATCTATATCTATATGCACATATCTATATACATATATCTATATATATACATATATCTATATATCTATATATATACATATATATATAGCTAATAAGGGGGGCTAGCTGCTGCTGCGATACTGCGAGCGTCGGCGCTGCTGCTGCTCCTGCT
>JAYESA010000015.1:53752620-54007620 GCA_036927795.1 Iris macrosiphon
GTGACACATTTTGGTGGCGGCCCACGCAGGTCTCGATCTTCGTAATTAGTGCAATGTCATGGTAGTACAATAATTTAGTTGTACTGCTGCGAGCCTGCTCTAGGATATAGGATCTAGGATGAGAGTGTACTCAATCACGACTAGAAACAATTCCAATCTAATTATTCTGAAATTGCTTTCTTTTGAAATATTACTGTCCTTCTTTGATGATATCTTATCTTGCGCCGTATTGACTTCTTTTGATCTGTGTTCAGGATACCTCCGAAGACACGATCCCATTGTACCGTCCCAGCAGTTGCCACCGAGAGATCTGCTACCTCTCGTCCAGCTTGTATTCAGGCAGCTGCTACCGCTCCACTCACCACACCTGCGGTTGAGGGAGAATCTACTTCTCTCGGGGATCCTCTACCACCTATCGATCCGAGGACTACCCCAGTCGTTCCGGTGGTACCTCCTCCACCACCTCCTGCACCAGTAGACGCCGCACAATTGTTTGCGTTCTTCAGGGAGATAATGGATGCGCAGCACCGCCAGGTGGATGTGATGAGGCTGGGCATTGAGAATGCCCACCAGGTGGCCATGACGGCAGTAGACAGAGTGGCTCAGATCCAGCCACAGGCAGATCAGGCATAACATCCGAGGCCGGGCAACATTATTGACTTTCAGAGGATGCGGCCCAAGGAGTTCTGGGGTACAGAGGGGATCTTGTACGCGGATGACTGGATAGAGCAGATTGAGGGGATTTTTCGGTTGGCACAGATTCTAGACAGCATGCAGATAGAGGCAGTGGGCAGTCAGATGTTCGACCTCGCTTTGACGTGGTATCGCACTGATACGAGGATCGCGGCACCAGGGCTTACTTGGGAGGCTTTCAAGAGGCTTTTTAAGGAGAAGTTTTTTCCAGATGTGCCGCTTAGTACTTTGGAGAGCCAGTTTGAGGCACTCGTCCAGGGGAGCTTGCTAGTAGACGAGTATGAAGCGGAGTTTGCCGTCTGGGCAGATTTATAGAGGGCTTAAGTGAGGCAGCAAAGGCGAGGAAGTTTCGCAAGGGCTTGGTCATGGCGGTCAAGTCTTTGACTAGGAGTGACTGCGAGGCGACTTTTGAGCAGATCGTAGGGGACGCTCAGAGGGCAGATGATGACTTGGATCTCAAGTCCAAGAGAGGCAGGGATGATTCAGGTAGTGCGATTGGTAGTACGGGACCGGCTAAGCATCCCTATGTGCAGAAGACAGTACATCAGGGTCATGATTAGAGAGTGTCCAGAACATGGATATTTATACTAGATACAGTGAACATAGGAGATATCATAAATTAGAAACTAATCAGAGAATGTACTCGCCTTGGGTCCTTAGCTGGTGAATACCGATGTCCTATCCCAGAATATCGCCTGGGTGATCCAACAGTCCTATAGACATATAATAAATGTAACCTTGCATCAGATGCTACGCTAACACAACACGAATACATGAACTCAGGGCTCTGCCAGGTATGGCACTAGTCAACTAGGGTCAAGTGTGTCAAGTTGCACGGGCGTCGCGTCTGTGATTGCTGGGCAAGACAGACGATCAAAAAATGGTACAGGGCTCGCCAGTACGTCAGTGTACGTGCGGCGGTCAACTAACAGTTCACAGGGTCAAGGTCGTGTGTAGTTACGGGTATCCATATACACTCGGGTCGCCTATAATATATTACCAATATCAATAATTTAAAAATAATACTTATATATAGGGTTACCAAAATTACGTACAAAACGTATAAGTATATGTACATTAAATAGAAATATATATATTATATATTTTTATATATGTTAAAAATATACGTACCATATTTATATATACATAACCAAAATTATACGTTAAACGAGGAATAAGTATTCATACAATGAAGAATATATGCAGATGCCAATTAATTCAAATATTAAAAATACATTTTTATTACACCTATACTACATGAAATTATACCAAATAAATATGTGTATATTTATACCAAAAATACCTATACCAAAATAATACACATACTATACACCAAAATACGTTTATACATATATATATAAAAAATTTCATATATCATATATATATATATATATATATAAATATATATATATATATGTATTAATACATACATATACTAAAATATATATATATATACTATATACCAATTTTATACATATACCAGGAAAAATATATATACATATATTGAATATATACATATACTAAAATACGTATTTATATATATCAATCATATTAAATATATATACATATACACTACACGCACGCATATACGTATATACACATATATTCTTATACATATATCTATATATATACGCATATACGTATATAGAAAAATACGATGAAGGAGGGAGATGGAGAGGAGCTCACAGGGGTCGACTGGTGTCCACTGGCAGGAGTCGAGGGCTCGCCGGGGTGGTTCAGAGGTCAGCTCGAGGTGTACAGCAGGAGGTGCAGGGTGGTGACGCTGGTGGGTCGACAACGAGGTGAACGGGGACGACGTGAAGTTGTGGTCGTTGCCAATCGCTCACGGGGCTGAGCTCACGACGTCGCACGATGTGAAGACGCAGAGCTTAATGAGCACTGCTGGGCGTGGCTCGCCAGTGCCGGAGCACTCCGGTGCAGTCGGGTGGAGTTCAACGGGGGATTTGTCGGAGCTCTGGCCGGTCGGGTGGGGAGGAGCTTCGGGATGGCCGGGGAGTTGCAGCCGGAGAGGAGTCCGGGTGGAGCAGCGGTCGGCTGAGTCGGGGTTCCCGTGGTGGAGTGAGGTGCAGCACAGCCGGAGTTGGAATCAGTCGGTCGGCCGGGGCGCCGGAGAACAGTAGTTGGGAGGAGGAGGAGAATGCTCGGGGAAGAACAGCAGCGGCGAGGGGAGGAGCAGCCAGGGGGTCGGTGCTCGGGGACAGGTCGGGGCGTGGAGTAGAGGGAGTGGTGATGGTGTTGGCCGCCCGCCGGAGTCGCAGAGGCCCGCCGGGTGAACAGGAATCGGGTTTGGGGAGGGTGAGTGAACAGTGTTCCCCCCTCCCCTTTGAATTCAAATCGAAAAATATAAAGAAGAAGGAGAAGGAAGAAGGAGAAAAGAAGAAGAAGAAGAGAAGAAATTTTACATACGTTGGAGAGAGGGAATGTGGGGGCTTTCTTGGGGATTAGGATTTTCTAGGGAAAGGTGTTGATGGGGCTTTAAATAGGAAGAGGGTGTTGTGAGATCAAGGGTGGTGATTGACCCCCCTTTAAATGGGTGGTCTAGATTGGCCATGAAGGAATTTTCATATGGGAATGAGGGTGAGAGGCTTTATTAAAAATTATTGGGCTCCCTCATTGGTTTTAACAAATGGGTGTTGACACCAAAATACCAATTTGCAAATTAGCCCCCTTAAATTTGGGTATTTGCACAGACGCATGAAATGACGAAAATTTGGCGGGCGATTCGGTGTCCGGTGTTTTGTAGGGTCAGAGGCGCTATAAGTTTGGTGTGGGCTAAAATAGCAGGGCACTGGAATTTCAGAATTGGTTTAAATAGTATCCTCAATTTAATTAGAATAAAATACAAGTTGTGTTCTAAAATTAATTAGGAGTACATGGGGCCAAAATTAGGTCAGGTCATCAATACCAATAATGAAGAAGACTCAGAACAGGATATTACCCTAATTTGGGCCGCACGAAAAATAGGTCAAGATTGTCCCCAATTTTTGATTGGAACGCACAACGATGCAAAATAGGGATTTATTAAATAACGTCCACGACGATTTTTGTGCGGCTAGAAATAATGTACAGAGAGCACAATTATGAGTTGCAAAAATAGCAGAATGGAAGGCGGGCATGTCTAGGGCAAGATTGTGAAATTTGTTGGAAGACAAAAGCTAGGGTAGTGCTCCAAATATCGAAGCAAAGACAATGCGCAATAATTAATTAAAATATGGTAATTAATTATTACCTCCAAGAATTTAATTCTAGATAAAACAATTAAATATCGAATTCCATAATTCGGACAGGCGTCATCTACTGGGCTTCTAGGTCAAGTCTGCTAGCTCAAAACGAATGAACACCATATATAATTATATTTAATTATATATCTCACATATTTATTTAAAACAATTAATTATCATGAAATTACTTAATTGTAACTACCATAATATTAAATATTGCAAAAAGTCGAAAATACCCCTGTTTTCGGAACGTGGTAGGGACAAGTCTACCCTCCTTAAAAGAATTTCGTCCTCGAAATTTAAAGTCCTCATAGTAGTGTGTACTCGTACACATTATTATTTCCATAAATAGTGAAATCCAACAACCCACAAAATCCTGAAATAATCCACCTTGTCGTCTCGTAATTTTCAAAAATTTCTGAAATATTCTCAAAATAAAAATCAGATTCCATCTCCTCCCAATTCCCACAAATTTAAATTAAAAATTTATACTCGGAATTTGATATCTGTTCCTCAAATTTAATTTCAATCAATGTATTGATTCTAGTCCCAAAAATCTGAATCCAAACAATAATCCATCAACGATCTGATTTTCAGTTTTTTTCTTTTTCCTCAAAATACTTAATAATGCGACACTTACGGAATCTTCAAATGCAACATTCATAATATAAAATTTTAAATTACTATCTTGCAATCAAATAGATATAGTGATAATTTTTCATAGATATATCATTATCAATAATCATCAATCCTACCATATAAATTTTTGTACCTCTCATTTAAATTAATGTTGTATCCTCGAAGTTTTATGATAATTAATCACCTCTCTATCTTGATAAAATCAATGGTTTATCAACTCTGCCATATTAAATCCTTAATTCCTTATGCTTATCTTCCAAAATTTTATCATCTCGTTTCTCTGGTCAAGTCATAACCTCTTCGTAAATCTACTATGGTCAACCCCAATAATTATGGTCAAAAAAAAATCTTTACAACAATCCTACAACATGCAACCTAAGGGGATGTGTACGGTCATGGTGTCTTTTGTCATGGTATTGCAGTCTCTGTATCAGGGGTACTACTAACTACATTATAACAAGAATCATGCATACAAGCTACGGTACTAAGGTATCAGTCAATTACTCAATTAGATAGGAACAGAATGAGGGAAGAACAGAACCTGCTAACACATTACCTGTAGTATCTCCTATCTCTAACATACACTTAACTCTAGCATATTCACTAACTAATTCCTTTTTCCTGTACATTGGTACCCATATCAACTAGTCACTTATCCACAAGATCCATGAATATATCCATGTTGCACACACATGTCTATTAACACCTAAATCTGATGCCAAGAATCTCTAATATAACCATGATTCAATAATGCATCTAAGTTTGATACCTCTATCTCTTCAGTACCACACTCTCTGTCAGTTCTCGTTCCTACTACCATTGTCCATACTATTTGTTCTCATCGCTCCAGTGCACACCAAGTGTAACACCATACTAAGTACTGTTCTTTCCAATACAACTTTAGATGGACACCCAAGTCAGTCTGCGGTGCCATCTCAATCCTGCTCAAGTTATCAGATCCTTACACATGTATATCATCTACTCATATACTAATATATTTTGCATAAATTTAATCTTCAAAATAATCGTCAAGGTTTAACTTCTCGATCAACAAAATAAATTGCATATACCTCCTCAAAGTCAGGTACTCAACATTAAAAATAAATTTAATCACTTCTAAAATCCTTGTAACCTTAACCATGTTTATTGAATTCATATTTAAAATCCTCAAAAATTAAATGACAAAATCTCAACTCCTTAATTATTCTAAAAATACAATCTTATTTCCACCCTTTTAATTTATAACTCCACAATGTACATATCAGTGCTCACGGTCTCTGATACTCAAGGTGCACTCAATGCATCTAGTGTCTATAATTGTGTACTAAAATTGTACTGCCTGAATCACTTGTACTATTACCTCCAATGATCAAAGTTATCATCAACTGTATTTTCTTTCATGATTTCAATTCATGTCAACTGGTATACCATCTAATTATCATCACACCGAGTGCTTACTGTTACTAGCACCATTTTCAATAATCCTTGATATAGAATCATTGGCACTCTTGGCATTACATTACTAGCTTCATTAATAAATCATCTCATCAAGCTCATTAGAACTTATGTTTACCTGTACCTTCTATAATACTCATGTTTCTTTACTCTCATGGGCAGGCATATGGTTCTATATCTCGATTGATGTATAAGCATATCTTTTAATCCTTTTACAGCCTGTTAAACTAATTTGTGATACACTTCACAACTTTTATTACTAATCCTGATATTTCTCTACTTATGACATCTCATTAAACCCTTTATGCATATACATTCCTTTACTCTTTACACACCCGGTATCAATCATCAAATTGAACATCATGCTCCATTAATCTTTAACACAATTCCTTGATACTTAATTATTTATATAGATCTCTCAATTATATAATCATGATTATCCAGGACGGGTAATTGGCTCTGATACTAACTCTGAGAACTATCACTGATACTCTATACTCTCCTTAACTCTCAGTCTCTAATGACACTTCTCCTAGAACCATTGTTACAAGGTACTCTGCTAAGGGCTAACTCTAGATTAAATCCTACTGCTCACATGTCCAACTAGGAAACACTTACAAACTCACAAGCAACACTCAATCAATACTAATACTCAAGGCACAGACATAATTACAAGTCACTAATTATCATACTTAACAAGGAACCCTCAAGGAATAGAAGCTCAAAAGGAATTGGATTGAGGACAGAAGGTATCTTTACTACTAGTAAAGAAAAGAAGCGATGGAACAAAGTCCTGGAATAACATAAATAGATAAGTCTTGAGATGATACTTTAAGAACCAATTTAAGATACAACCTGATAATCATACACGTCTATCCGAAATCATGACACTCAGAATCCTCGCCACGCCAGTAAGCATAGACGCGATAAACGACAGGTTCCGTAACTAAGGTATGTAATTCCATAATCACGTCATCTAGAATCTTCGCCACGCCAACCGGTATGGCTGCGAGAGACTCTAAGTTTCATAACTATAGTATGTATATCCAAGTCAGGTTCCTACGTTCTCGTCACCACAGCTAATATGGCTGCGATAAACTCTAGGGTCCATAACCAAAGTAGACGTTTTACCTTCCTCACTGTCCTCATCAACATATGTCATCAGATGATACCGTAAATTTTAGCCCGTAAAATTCATCTCGATAAAAATCAAACTCAACAACGACACCAAGAGTTAAATTTAACAACTGGTCAACAAGAATCAAAACTCAACAATGATACCAAGATTTTAATTTAATAACAAATCAACAAGAATCAAGTTCAATAACAACAAGCGAGAGCGGACGGAAACAAAAAGATTTAAATTGGAAATTATAATAAGATTCTCAAGGGGTCGTCCCAGGAATCTCTCAAGAATTTGTGATTGAGTATCCTCTCTCATCCTAGTATCCTATGTCCTATATTCAATAGCAGGTGCGCAGTAGCATAACAAGGATGCCACACTACTACGACATCGCACAACTCGCAAAGTCTGACCTGCATGGGCCACCACTAAAAACGTGTCACGACCCGCACCCGGTTTAGGGGCACGAGTGCGTGGGTACGTCCAGCCTACGCCACAGCATCGGCGGTAGAACGCTGTCTAGGTCATGTAACTATCAAACCAACTCACGTGAATACCCAACTCCATAAGGAGACGTGGATATCATAAAATAATGCTAGAAATACTCAATCACAAAAACTAAAGCACGATGAGATATCAAGGCAGGCAAGAAATACAATACAAGTCTAACGACAAAATAATCATACCTGCAATCATTAACTTCCAATCCCCAAGTGTGTCGGAAACCAGTCTACTAAGGTCACAGTCTGGAAAAATATTTTCCAGTCAGGAAGGAGCAAAGTACATCTCTAAATAGCAGTTCTATATAAATGACATAAACTATGTAGCAGTTCTAGATGGAAATATACCAGATGCATGTATAGGTACGAGAAATGTACAATGAAAGAAAATACTAAAAATACTGTAAGTAAATGCAGGAAAAGAAATAATATGTCAAGGAGCAAGAATCCTATGACTAAGTGTGTGAGTACTAGCTTTAACATGTGATCGGCTTGGGAACTTGATCAGGCTGGTTACATGTGATTAGCTATGATTCATGGAAGGTCAGGCTAACCGTTGGTTAGCTATGATGCATGTAGAGGTCAGGCTAATCACACGTAACAGCTATGAAGCATGGAGATGGTCAGGCCGCACCCGACGTGAGATGTGGGGTGAGCTATGATGCATGAAAAGTTGGGTATGATCACATATCTACACTAAAATACTCCCCACCCCCGACTGGTATAGTAGATCCAATCATGGTACGCTATGGCACGGGATTCCCTAGGGAGGTAGCAAATCTTCCCGGGTCTCAGTGTCTGTACATGCACAAGATATCAAGGAAACAAGTCTTGTACAAGCTACACCATGAATAAGGAATAACATCTCATGACGAGATCCGTGTATACCAATCCGTGTAACCAACGTGTCAAGAACATGAATATTTATACTAGATACAGTGAACATAGGAGATATCATAAATTAGAAACTAATCAGAGAATGTACTCGCCTTGGGTCCTTAGCTGGTGAATACCGATGTCCTGTCCCAGAATATCGCCTGGGTGATCCAACAGTCCTATAGACATATAATAAATGTAACCTTGCATCAGATGCTACGCTAACACTACACGAATACATGAACTCAGGGCTCTGCCAGGTATGGCACTAGTCAACTAGGGTCAAGTGTGTCAAGTTGCACGGGCGTCGCGTCTGTGATTGCTGGGCAAGACAGACGATCAAAAAATGGTACAGGGCTCGCCAGTACGTCAGTGTACGTGCGGCGGTCAACTAACAGTTCACAGGGTCAAGGTCGTGTGTAGTTACGGGTATCCATATACACTCGGGTCGCCTATAATATATTACCAATATCAATAATTTAAAAATAATACTTATATATAGGGTTACCAAAATTACGTACAAAACGTATAAGTATATGTACATTAAATAGAAATATATATATTATATATTTTTATATATGTTAAAAATATACGTACCATATTTATATATACATAACCAAAATTATACGTTAAACGAGGAATAAGTATTCATACAATGAAGAATATATGCAGATGCCAATTAATTCAAATATTAAAAATACATTTTTATTACACCTATACTACATGAAATTATACCAAATAAATATGTGTATATTTATACCAAAAATACCTATACCAAAATAATACACATACTATACACCAAAATACGTTTATACATATATATATAAAAAATTTCATATATCATATATATATATATATATAAAAATATATATATATATATATTAATACATACATATACTAAAATATATATATATACTATATACCAATTTTATACGTATACCAGGAAAAATATATATACATATATTGAATATATACATATACTAAAATGCGTATTTATATATATCAATCATATTAAATATATATACATATACACTACACGAACGTATATACGTATATACACATATATTCTTATACATATATCTATATATATACGCATATACGTATATAGAAAAATACGATGAAGGAGGGAGATGGAGAGGAGCTCACAGGGGTCGACTGGTGTCCACTGGCAGGAGTCGAGGGCTCGCCGGGGTGGTTCAGAGGTCAGCTCGAGGTGTACAGCAGGAGGTGCAGGGTGGTGACGCTGGTGGGTCGACAACGAGGTGAACGGGGACGGCGTGAAGTTGTGGTCGTTGCCAATCGCTCACGGGGCTGAGCTCACGACGTCGCACGATGTGAAGACGCAGAGCTTAATGAGCACTGCTGGACGTGGCTCGCCAGTGCCGGAGCACTCCGGTGCAGTCGGGTGGAGTTCAACGGGGGATTGGTCGGAGCTCTGGCCGGTCGGGTGGGGAGGAGCTTCGGGATGGCCGGGGAGTTGCAGCCGGAGAGGAGTCCGGGTGGAGCAGCGGTCGGCTGAGTCGGGGTTCCCGTGGTGGAGTGAGGTGCAGCACAGCCAGAGTTGGAATCAGTCGGTCGGCCGGGGCACCGGAGAACAGTAGTTGGGAGGAGGAGGAGAATGCTCGGGGAAGAACAGCAGCGGCGAGGGGAGGAGCAACCAGGGGGTCGGTGCTCGGGGACAGGCCGGGGCGTGGAGTAGAGGGAGTGGTGATGGTGTTGGCCGCCCGTCGGAGTCGCAGAGGCCCGCCGGGTGAACAGGAATCGGGTTTGGGGAGGGTGAGTGAACAGTATTCCCCCCTCCCCTTTGAATTCAAATGGAAAAATATAAAGAAGAAGGAGAAGGAAGAAGGAGAAAAGAAGAAGAAGAAGAAGAAGAAGAGAAGAAATTTTACATACGTTGGAGAGAGGGAATGTGGGGGCTTGCTTGGGGATTAGGATTTTCTAGGGAAAGGTGTTGATGGGGCTTTAAATAGGAAGAGGGTGTTGTGAGATCAAGGGTGGTAATTGACCCCCCTTTAAATGGGGGGTCTAGATTGGCCATGAAGGAATTTTCATATGGGAATGAGGGTGAGAGGCTTTATTAAAAATTATTGGGCTCCCTCATTGGTTTTAACAAATGGGTGTTGACACCAAAATGCCAATTTACAAATTAGCCCCCTTAAATTTGGGTATTTGCACAGACGCATGAAATGACAAAAATTTGGCGGGCGATTCGGTATCCGGTGTTTTGTAGGGTCAGAGGCGCTATAAGTTTGGTGTGGGCTAAAATAGCAGGGCACTGGAATTTCAGAATTGGTTTAAATAGTATCCTCAATTTAATTAGAATAAAATGCAAGTTGTGTTCTAAAATTAATTAGGAGTACATGGGACCAAAATCAGGTCAGGTCATCAATACCAATAATGAAGAAGACTCAGAACAGGATATTATCCTAATTTGGGCCACACGAAAAATAGGTCAAGATTATCCCCAATTTTTGATTGTAACGCACAACGATGCAAAATATAGATTTATTAAATAACGTCCGCGACGATTTTTGTGCAGCTAGAAATAATATACAGAGAGCACAATTATGAGTTGCAAAAATAGCAGAATGGAAGGCGGGCATGTCTAGGGCAAGATTGTGAAATTTGTTGGAAGACAAAAGCTAGGGTAGTGCTCCAAATATCGAAGCAAAGACAATGCGCAATAATTAATTAAAATATGGTAATTAATTATTACCTCCAAGAATTTAATTCTAGATAAAACAATTAAATACCGAATTCCACAATTCGGACAGGCGTCATCTACTGGGCTTCTAGGTCAAGTCTGCTAGCTCAAAACGAATGAACACCATATATAATTATATTTAATTACATATCTCACATATTTATTTAAAATAATTAATTATCATGCAATTACTTAATTGTAACTACCATAATATTAAATATTGCAAAAAGTCGAAAATACCCCTGTTTTCGGAATGTGGTAGGGACAGACTTTTCTTTGTGCTGTGGTAGATAATGTTGTGACCCTGATTGAGACTGTGATAACATGACCAGTAGAACCATGATCTTGCATGTTGTTTAGGTAGAATTTTTTGAATGTGATTGTTGGGGGTTTGACCTAGAGGAAGTGCGATCGACTTTAAATTTCGAGGATGAAATTTTCTAAGGAGGATAGGCTTATCACTACCCGATTTCCAGGGCAGAATATTTTTTATATTTTAATTTAGAAAATTGTGTATTGATCGTAAATATTTGTATTACTATTTAATTAGTTGGTTGTATTTATTTTTATTAGTTATTTTAGGATTTTGGCTAGTCTAGACCCATGTCAGACCCTAGTGGACCCTTGTCAGACCCAACCAACACCCTTGTCAGACTTATTTATTGATGTAGAATAGTTATTTATATTTTTAATTAGTTAGTTGGAGTGATTATGATTTAATTAGAGTGCATTTGGAACCCCAAACCCAAACCCTATTAGCATGACTTAAGAGAGGGGCATTTTGGTCTTTGTACTAAACACAAACCCTAACCCTAAACCTATTTCTATACTTGGCTGAACCTTTCCCCCCTCCATTCCATTTCTTCTTCTTCTTCTTCTTCCATTCTCTTTCTTCACTTTATTTCTTCATATTTTCCAAATTTCAAGTAAGTTTTCTCACCTTCTTTCTCTTCCTTCCATTACTTTCCTCTTGAATGCAAACTCTAACCTTCCATTTTCCCCTAACCTAGGTGTGTAAAGCTTAAATTTGGTGTAGAGGCTTGATTTGGAGGCTTGGAGGCTTGGTGTGGTGGATTTGGAGATTTTTGGAGACTTTGGCCTTGGGATTTCAACTCCCAAGAGGTAAACCCTAACTTTACTCTTAGTGATTACTCTAATATAGTGTAATTAGTAGTTTAGAACCTTCCTAGAAATTAGGGCTACCCATGGGAGGAAGTTGGAGCTTGTTTGGATGTGTTTGGAGACTTTGACATTAGGTTTTGTGTCAATTTGGGTGAAATATGAGATTAGCCCAAATTTGGGTGTTACCTTAGGTTAGACGGACCTAGGTAGACGTGTTTGGGTATCTTTAGGGTAAGTACGTGTCCCTGTTCGGACACGTGAGGTCGTGTCACGAAGATTTGGGCGTTTCAGACGATTTGGAGGTTTTTTTGTCGTCGTGGGTTCCACATGCATGTGGAATTTTGCCACAGAACTAGAATTAGAGAGTTAGCATTTTTTTGAGGTTCTAGACATCAATTAGAACTCGTGGGTAAATTTTGGGTCGATTCCGAATAGGTTTGGTGTGCGTTTCATGAGGTATCGCGAGCCGTACACCAAGTATTTGTCGAAATGACCAAGTGGCCGTTTCAACTTGGTTTCTAGGTCTTAGGCTTGTGCGCGGGTTGGTTTAGCCTCGGAGAGTATGTATTAGAGTTTTTGGGTTATATTATATATATATATGTGTGTATTTATATGTGTGTGGTTAAGTGTGGGTAGTGTGTGTGTGTGGTTTGTGTGTGAGTGTGAGGTATAGTTGTGAGTGTATGTGTGTGAGTGTGTTTGTGAGTTTGTGTATAGGTGTAGGTGTAGGTGTAGGTGTATATATATATATATATATATATATATGTATGTGTGTGAGTGTGTAGTGTTTGTGTGTTTGGGTGTTGAGTGAGTAGTGTGTAGTGTGTGCGAGTATAGTGTGTTTGTGTATAGGTGTGTTTGCGTGTGTCTTACTGTTTGTGTGTGTGTGTGTGTTAGTGTGTGTTGTGTGATATATATATATATATATATATAAATAAATAAATATATATATATATATATATATATATATATATATATATATATATATATATATATATATATATATATATATATATATATATAAGTATAGATATATACATATATATATGTGTGAGTGTGTATATATATATGTGTGTGTATGTCTATATATATATCTGTGTGTGTGTGTATATATATATATATATATATATGTGTGTGTGTGTGTGTGTGTGTGTGTGTGTGTGTGTGTGTGTGTGTGTGTGTGTGTGTTAGTGTATATATATATGTATATGTAAGTGTGTGTATATATATATATATATATATATATATATGTTTATATATATATATATATATATATATATATATATATATATATATATATATATATGTGTGTGTGTGTGTGTTTATATATATGTGTGGGAGTGTGTATATATGTATGTGTGTGTGTTTATATATATGTATGTAAGTGTGTGTGCGTGTATATGTTTATGTGTGTGTGTGTTTATATATATATGTGTGGGAGTGTGTATATATAGATGTGTGTGTATTTATATATATGTATGTAAGTGTGTGTGTCGAGAGAGGGTGAGTTAGAGAGATAGAGAGAGAGTGAAATAAAGTGAGAAGGAGAGTAGAGCAGCACAGCAGCAGCAGGGATAAGAGAGCACAGCAGCAGCCGCGACATTATCAGCAGCAGCAGCAGTGGTTAGTCGCAGCAGCAGCAGCAGCGCCGACGCTCGCAGTATCGCAGCAGCGGCTAGCCCCCCCTTATATATATATATATATATATATATATATATATATATATATATATATATATATATATATATATATATAAATATGTATATAGATAGATATATGGATATGTATATAGATATATAGATAGATAGGTATATAAATATCTATATATAGGTATAAATATATGTATTATGTGTGTGTGTGTATATATATATATATATATATATATATGTATGGTTAGATAGTGAGAGAGAAGGGTAAAGTATCTCAATACCTTGAGATACCAAGGTATTGAGGTATTAGGGGTATCGAGGTATTGAGATATAGCCTAATACTAAGTTATATATATATTTCAATAATACAAGAATAATTCCAATTTAAGGCAGAAGGAATACAAGAATAATTCCAATCTTTATCTAATTATTTTAATAATCTACCCTTAATGAAATATTTGTATTACCAATATTTGACAAAATAGAGTCAAAAAAGAATTTGTGATAGAGCAAGATGTGTGTAGAGGAAAAGAGATTGCCTAGTTTTGGTTCTTGATTGAAAGAGATAATTGATTTTCTTACTTTCTTCCCAATTGATAGCCTAAGACTCAAATTAACAACATATAATCAAAATAAATTCTCATTTGTAATGAACTAATCTAAATTTAAAAGATTGGGGGAATTATACCTAAAGAAAAAGTGAAAGTGGTGGAGGTGGTCGACCGGAGCGGGGTGGCCGGATGGGTGTGGCCGGTGACGGCGGTCGGCGGTCCCGCACCAGTAGCTGCGGTAGTAGCAGCAGAAGCAAAGTAGCGACAACAACAAATAGAGAGTGAGAGGGGAGGGAAAGACGGAGAGATAAAGAGTGAGGGAGAGAGAGATGGGATGGAGAACCGAAACTTTCCCTCATTCTCCATATACTCAGACCCTTTCCCCCATTTCCATAAACCAATAAACCCATCATTATGTTTTGTGGGTGAGTCACCCTCTCTTTGTTCATCAAGAGACACATGGATGGTTGGTGGGATGGAAAATTATGCAATTTCAAAAAAAAATTCTTAGGGTTCATTGCAATCTTTCTAAGTTTGGAAAATTGCCATATTTTTTTGAAGGCAAATTTGCAAAGTAGTAGTAGTAATAATAATAATAATAATAATAATAATAATAATAAATTTAAACTAAGTAATATTTATTTTAAGAAATACATTTAGAATTAGGTTATGACACACTACCCTCCTTATATAAATTCCGTCCTCGGAATTTGAAAAAGATAAAAGAAAGAAATAAAACATAAACTAGAACTAACCTTAGTCCTCGAACAGATATAGGTATTGCTTTCGCATATCTTCTTCCATTTCCCAGGTAGATTATCCTGGCGAGTCTTTATTCTATGACACTTATACCAGAGAAATAGTCTTGTTCTTGAGAATCGTCTGCCTTCGATCTAGAAGTTCTACTAGCTTTTGTTCTATGCGCAATGTTGGACCCACTGTTATTTCTGAATGATCCAATATATGACTTGAGTCTGGCACATATTTGCGGAGTTGGAAAATGTGAAAGACATCATGAACTCCTTCCAAATATGGTTGTAAAGTCAACCGATATGATACATCTCCAATTCGTTATAGTACATCAAAAGGACCTATGTAGCATGGACTTAACTTCCCTCGTGTTCCAAATCTAATAGTTCCCCATGTAGGCAAAATCTTTAGGAACACATGCTCACCTACTTGGAATTTCAAATCCCTTCGATGATTATCTGCCCACATTTTGTGTCTATCTTGTGTTGCCTGAAGATGAGTGCGAATTGCCTTGATCTTGTCCACAGTTTGAGTAACCAGTTCTGGTCCCAAGAGTTAACGTTCCCCTACGTCACTCCAGCATATTAGGGATCGACATTTCCTTCCATATAAGGCTTTAAATGGTGCCATTTTAATACTGTCCTGATCACTGTTATTATTTGAAAATTCAATCAAATGCAAATGGTCATCCCAGGATCCTCCAAAATCCAGAATACACGCTCTCAACATATCTTCTAAAGTTTGAATTGTTCGTTCAGATTGACCATCAGCCTATGGGTGTTATGCTAAACTAAATTTCAGACGAGTACCCAACCTTTCTTGTAAACATTTCCAAAATATGGAAGTAAATCGAGTATCCCTGTCTGATACGACACTCACTGGCATCCCGTATTGGCTAACAATATTTTTTATGTATATATCTACTAAAAGTTCGGTTGACTGACCAACTCAAAATGGCAAAAATCTAGCAGATTTTGTCAACCTATCAATGATCCAGATGGCATTATTCCCTTTTTGAGTCCTCGGGAGTCCCGATACAAAGTCCATGGTAATATGTTCCCATTTCTATTTTGGTATAGGCAGAGGTTGAAGAAGTCATGCAATCCTCTGATGTTCGACTTTTACTTGTTGACACACCAAATATTTTGACACGAATTTGGAGATCTCTCGCTTCATTCCGTGCCACCAGAAGTTCTATTTCAAATCCTTATACATCTTCGTACTCTCAGGATGGATAGAATATTGTGAACTGTGTGCTTCAGACATTATTTCTGTCATGAGATCTACATAAGGTACACACAATCGACTTCCGAAACTTAAAGATCCATCCAAATTTTTAATTAAGCTAGTTTGCAATCCATTTTCTGTCTGCTTGCATAACTTTTACAATTTCAGATCATTTTTTTGTGCCATCTTAATCCTTTCCATCAATGATGATTGTATTTGTAAACTGGCCCAAATTTCTTCTGCTACTGGGCATTTTACCTCGATCCCCATTTTTTTAAAATCTTCTTATGTGTATTTAGGAAAAATGTTATGGGTCTTCTACTTAATGCATCAGCTACTTTATTTGCCTTTTCCTGATGATATTCCATCCCCATGTCAAAGTCTTTAAGTAACTCTAACCTTCTTCGTTGCCTCATGTTTAACTCCTTCTGAGTGAATACATACTTAAGACTTTTATGATCTGTAAATATCTTGATCCTTTCTCCATACAGATAGTGTCTCTATAATTTTAGTGCAAAGACTACAGCTGCTAATTCTAGATCATGAGTTGGGTAGTTTCTCTCGTGTGCCTTCAGTTGACGAGACACATACGCGATAACTCGTCCATGTTGCATCAATACACAACCCAATCTTTTTCCAGAAGCATCACTATAGATCTTATTACCTCCAGATCCTGATGGTAATGCTAGCACCCGGGAAGAAATGAGTCACCTTTTTAATTCCTCAAACGCTGATTGGCATTTATCAGTCCAAATTTTCATCCTTCCGAATTAATCGGGTAAGTGGTTCAGCAATCCTTGAGAATTTTTCTATGAATCTTCTATTATATCCGGCTAAACCAAGAAAACTTTTAATCTTTGCTACATTCTTAGGAATAGGCCATGACTTAACTGCTTCTATCTTTTTAGGATCCACTGCTATTTCTTCTCCACTACAATATGTCCCAAGAATAGAACTTTATCTAACCAAAATTTGCATTTACTCATTTTTCCATATAATTTTTTCTGTCGTAGAGGTTGAAGTACAATCCTCAAATGTTCTTCATATTCCTTTTTATTCTTTGAGTAAATTTGTATATCATTAATGAACACAATTACTAATTTATCCAAGTATTGATAAAATTATTCATTAAGTCCATAAAGATTGCAGGTGCATTAGTTAATTCGAATGGCATTACTTGGAATTCATAATGTCCATAGCGGGTTCTGAAAGCTGTTTTTGGTATGTCCTCATTTCTAACCTTTACCTGGTGATATCCGGATCTAAGATCAATTTTTGAGAATATCGTTGCTCCTCCTAATTGATCAAACAATTCATCGATCCTTGGTAATGGATATTTATTTTTGATAGTGACTTCATTGAGTGTTCTATAATCAATTACCAACCTCAAACTTTCATCATTTTTCTTTACAAATAATACAGGCGCTCCCAGGATGATTATACTAGGTCTAATAAATTTCTTAGCCAGCAATTCCCTAATTTGTTTATTCAATTTAGCCAATTCTTCTTTATTTATTGGATATATCTTCTTTGCAATAGGAGCATCTCCAGAAATTAGATCAATACTAAATTCAACAGCTCGATCCGGTGGTATTCCAGGTAATTCATCAGGAAAAACATCTTTAAACTCATCAACTATTCTTGGCCATTCTTCAGTTTTCCGGTGTTGAATTTTTTCTTCCTGAAGGTAATTCAAATTTTTTATTTCTTTTTATCAAACTCCTTCTGATCTTTAACAAATTCACGTATATCCTTGCCTGGTAGTTGAAATAAAACTCTTCCTTGTTTACAATTTATAACTGTCGAGGTTGAGTTTAACCAATCCATTCCCAGTACTACATCGTAATTATTCACAAAAGAACTAGTAATCTAACATGAAATATTTCTTCCCCCATCTTAATTTGACATTCTTTACATATTCTACTAACTTCCACAACACCATTACTAGTAAGAATTTTCAAAATTTTAACTAAAGGCCGTGTCATAATATCATGTATTAATTCAAAAGATGCATATATAAAGGAGTGAGTTGCTCTAGAATCAAATAGTACTGATGCAGGGCTAGATGATACAAGTATGGTACCTGTCACCACGTCTCTAGCCAACTCTTCTTTACTGACATCCATCATAAAAGCTTGTCCTTGCTTCTTCCTCATATTATTTTTATTCTGATTTGCTTTCTGTGCCTGATTAAACTGATGGGCCTGTGGGACAAGCAGTGGTCTTTGCTGAAATCCTGAAGTTACTCGAGTTTGTACGGGAGGTACTGGAGGTACGGTTAATGCCATAGGTCTAGGTCCATTTATTTGTAACATTGGCCTCGGCCTAAATCCTTGGTTTGCAAACCTTGGTTCTTGTGAAAAGTTCTGATTTTCGGGTCTTCCTGTGGTTTGTTGAGGACATTATGGAGCTTGATGTACAGATGATCCACACCTAAGACACATTCCATGGAACTTCCTACAGGCATTCACGAGATATTTCCTCTACCCCTTCTTACCCTAAAAAAGCAAGGACACCTTGCGTCCTTGAACCGACAACCATCTTTCGGCTAACCTAGACTCCTCCGTCCCTCGGGACCAACAAGGGGTAGCACAAGAATATTCACCTGTTGTCCATCGGCTATTTTTGCATTAATTATGACTTTATCAATCTTACTGATTAGTATACCTGTTGTATTTGCTTCTTCTGATGGTTGGTCAAGTAACACAAATATTGTATTTTTTGGTACATCATTATGGATTGGATTAGTTTTTCTGATAGCTATCTTTAATTCTCTCATCTCTTGAACTTCTTTGGCATTTCTCCGATCCAAAAAAGCCACTGCTTCGAAAAAATTAGGATTGTGAGACACAATAAGAAAAAAAATCTGAGTTCAATTTTTTTTATTGAATTTTTTATTAATTGGAGATAATAGTTTTCTCTTAATTGGAATCTTACTTTACTTATCCTCTTTTACTATCTTTGAGTGTCCCGGTTTCCCACAATAGGTACAACTTATTCGGTGTCTACCTTGTTTAGTTTGTGCAAATTTGATCTGCCCCTGTCAGTGATTTCTTGTTTGAGACGAACTGGTTTCCCAATTCCTCTTCTGTCCTCCTATTTTTGAACCAGATTTCTCGTTATATATTCTTTCCTGATCCCTGGCTGCTTCTACTACTTCAGCATAAGTCTGACAGTGGTAATGTACTACACGTGCCTTCAATATACTATCAAGTCCTTCACGGAATCAAGCTATTATTGCCTTCTCAGTGTTTACCATGCTTGGAGCAAACCTACTTAATCTTGTGAATTCTGCTGCATACTCATCCACAAAACTCCTATTTTGCTTCAGGTAGGTAAATTGCCTTTCCAGTTCCATTCTTGCCGTTTCAGGGAAGAATCTCTCCTCAAACTTCTTTTTAAACTTATCACAAGATACCATATCATTAGAATCTTCCTGGTTATGCAAGCTCCACCAATTCTCTGCCATATCCTTCAGTTGTAATCTTACTAGTGGTACCATAACCTTTGCTGCTATTTTAGCTCCCTTTAATAGTCCTTCAGTAGTTTGTAACCACTATCCAGCATCCAAAGGTTTCTCTGTTCTAAAGAAATCAGGAGGATTGAGTTTCTTGAAGTCTATAATCGTTCATGTTCTAGGTGCTGGCGCAACCTCTAAGCCCTCCAATATTTTTGCATAGGTAGATTGTGCAAGTTGAACTTGCTGTGTATTGGTTTCTAGGACCTTTTGGAATACCTCAAGTACATCCATTGTCCGAGGTTCCGAAGATTCTGAGTGTGACAATTTGCGGGGAGGTAAAGTAGTCATTTCCTGGATATTTCCAAAATACGATCTATTTTAGTAGATGTATAAAGTAAATACCAGGATATGCTAGATCAGTATAAAGAGTTTGTTAAGCGAAATTGAAATTACAAAATTAAGATTAATTGTAAAATCAGATAAAGGATAACCATATTTCATTCACTGTTATCAAAAGGTGATACAAATATGCTTTAGCGAGTACCGACTATCTTACATACTATTTACACCCTTACACTCCTACCCCCTTCTAACTTATATTACATCTGCCATTTTACAAAACGAGACACATCAGACAAAAACTTTCCTATTTACAACAAAGTTACTCCCTTTTTAAATACACATCCTCCTCCTTGAGGATTTTAACATAGGGATTTAGTTTCCTCCATTCGTCTAGCGTCCCCTCATACCCTTCTATCTTTGGGTAGGAGGATGTGTCTTGTCCTTTTAGAAAAAATATGCAATATACTTCAATTTCATGGTATACTTCTGCTCCATCCTCAATATTCTTGACTATTGGTCTTTGAATTTCAAAGTATACCAAATGGACGAGAAGATTGTAGTCGTCCGGTACTTTCCACTCTTCTTTTGCATATTGTTCGTACCCGTATAAGGTACGTTTGCTACCATCCCAAAATATACATGGTATAAAGTGCTCCATAACCTACACTTATGTCACGCCCCAGTCCCCAAATACGTAGGACTAGGAATACGTAAGCATGCCAGCCGTATGTATATGACAACTCCAATATATGGATACCATAATACATACGTACACTGTAATATGAATATTAACTCATATGTGGTATATATATAGTCACTAGTCACAAAAATACTAATCTTATCCACACACAACAAGTCACAGAAAAGAAATAACTAAACTAGAATAATGAGTCTGAATAATCCAAAATAATAGTCGGGTGGAGACAAATCCACTACCAATGACTATATCAATACTAAAATAAGAGAGGAGGGTAATCTCCAATATAAAATAAGATGATGATATAAAGGTATCAGCGAAGCGATCCATCACTAGAGATAATCAAAGATGCTCAGAAGGTAAGACCTTCTCGGAAGAGATAAGTAGTAAGTCCTGATCCGTGCTCCTGCGATTAGTCAAGATCGTCTACACCTGGAAAGGGACCAGGTCCTCAAAGGGACGTAACAAGATACATAGAAGCATGCCAATTTGAATACAGTAAAACATGCATAATAGACAAAAAATATATAAGTACGCTGTTCTAGACAATCTATATGAAATGCATAATGAGGACAACTTTTCGACGTATGGGCATGGGTAGGTTACTCTATATAATCTCATAACTCACACACACGTCAGGAACATCATCAGCCGTCATACCGCGGGGGTAGCGACCATCATACACGATTACCGTAGTGCGTGCTAGTTACTATGGTTTACTAGAGTGGTTATAGCCCATACGCCTACTGATTGTCCTTCCCTCCCATGATACTATGTGTCAAGTGTGTGTCAACATATATATATATATATATATATATATATATATATATATATATATATATATATATATATATATATATATATATATATATATATATATATATACTTATGACTTAAAGAAAACACACATGCAATGAATATATACAGAAATATAATAAGCATGCAAGGTACTGTAAGCAATTTGGCAAGGTATCTTGCCTGGTAAGAAAGCTGCAAAGTGTAACGTCCAGGAGTCAAGCACACATGATTAGAAACTACGGCCTCAGAATGAACGTCTCCGGATACTGAAATAAACATCACCAACGTTCCCAGAATAAGCTAGAAAACATTACCCTTTCGTCCAATTTGGACACAGGGGCAAAACGGTAATTTTGGATCAAAGCGGGGTCCACATGTGGCCCACTTTGCACCGAAAAGTATGCCAGGGGTAAAGGTCTCTAAAAGGGACAAATTATAGGCCAAACCAATTCTAAACGTCAATACGAACTCAACGGTATGTCCAATTTTGGATTCCGATGAGCCAAACACAAATTCACCCAAAAAGTCAACCGTAGGGCCCGCAAATAGACGGCTTGGTCAACTATCTCAGAATTGTGTGAAACTTAGGTCACAGGACCAGCGTGATACCACGAATCCAATGGCACAAGTTTTGTCACGTTCTGACGAGCGTACACTAAATGGTGCGATATTTTGCAAAAGTTGCGATATAGAAACTTTTTGCGAATACGGGTTGATTCCGACGCGCACATGCGTCCGAATCAGTTTCTGCGAAAGCCCACACATCTGGACATACCATACGCGCCTTTCGGTGCAATTAGTACGCAACAGGACTGTCCCGTTTGGTGGAGCGCGCTCCGTATCACAAGTTTTTGTTATTTTAAAAACAGGTTTTCCCGGATTTTCAACCTAATTTAATTCTGTATATAACATCAAATAAAATAATATAATTGACAGGAAATAAGTACTACTATTGCTACTCGCGTCATCTATTAGCATCGCGTGTATGTCATCTGGGTAAAATTTTAATATATCCTCATAGCTGCTAAACCACCATATATAATTCTACGTCTACTATGCACCTAAGATCTCGTATCATAAAGGGGGTCATGAGTATGAAATGACAAATATAAGTAAAGGTCGTACCTATATCTACAACTTCCTATGCTTGCGCACCCTTATTTGTCATCATGAGTGCTTGGACTATGGGATATATCTAGTACTATTCGTGTGTCAAACTTATACTAAGCACAAACGTTCGTCTTTCCGAAATAAGGGAAGACGGAAAACAATAATAAAGAATTCAAGGAGGAGGTGATAGAATACAAGTACGAGATTCAAAGAAATTAGAGAAATCGAAAGGGAGTTGCCAAGGCAGTTATGGATTAAAATCTTATTTTGGTAAATTTCTATATACATGTTCATATCAGAAAAGTTATGTACCTGACTTGATATGCTATGACCAGTCTAGAGGGCAAGTATATTCGTCTAACAAGTTGAGCCAACTATATCTCAATCCACGTAAAGTAGTGATATGAAGAGCGAACCAAGAGCACTACGGTTGATCAGACCATAATACACTGATTCTGATTTAGACATTGTATTAGTGTGGGCCCCCAATAATACATATGTCATGAACAAGCTCAATAAAAGAATAAGCTTGCAAAACTAGGCTATAATAGCAGCAAAAGTCGAGGTAGTAAAAAATATGAGTACGCTTGATTATGATGGAGGAAGGTACAGAATAATTTAAGTTCATCAAGAAGACCGGTGTTGTGCCTCTACAGTTGCCATACTAATTTCTTGTCTAAGTCTAAAGTCGACCAAATGGGTGTATGGGCCTCTAAGTTCTACAGTCTAGATAAACACTAAAGTTCTATAGTCTAGATAAACACTATCTTCTTATGCAAGCCTATAGTTGGTGTCATTCATTTATATTTTATTAATTTGTCAGAAGGACTATGTGATACTAGGTTATGAGGCATACTACCAAACTTACAAAGATTTAACTAATAGTGTTATTGAATACTAGAGTGTATATACCTAGTACAAGTAATCTTCCTAACCCCTATCAAGCACGAAAGAAAGATAAGATTGACCTTGAAAAGGGATCAAGCAAGATGCAATGCAATCAATCAAATAAGAATACAGAACGAAATCAAGGGAGGTAATAATTAAGTGGATGAGATCCTATATTCTAATACTATGCGCAGGCTTGCTCGGTACAATGACGTAACCGAGACAATATGCACTCGACCTGCATGGGCCAACACAAAAATATGTCACGCCCCAGTCCCAAAATACGTAGGACTAGGAATACGTAAGCATGCCAGCCGTATGTATATGGCAACTCCAATATATGGATACCATAATACATACGTACTCTGTAATATGAATATTAACTCACATGTGGTATATATATAGTCACTAGTCACAGAAATACTAATCTCATCCACACACAACAAGTCACAAAAAAGAAATAACTAAACTAGAATAATGAGTCTGAATAATCCAAAATAATAGTTGGGTGGAGACAAATCCACTACCAATGACTATATCAATACTAAAATGAGAGAGGAGGGTAATCTCCAATATAAAATAAGATGATGATATAAAGGTATCAGTGAAGCGATCCATCACTAGAGATAATCAAAGATGCTCAGAAGGTAAGACCTCCTCGGAAGAGATAAGTAGTAAGTCCTGATCCGTGCTCCTGAGATTAGTCAAGATCGTCTACACCTGGAAAGGGACCAGGTCCTCAGAGGGACGTAACAAGATACATAGAAGCATGCCAATTTGAATACAGTAAAACATGCATAATAGACACAATATATAAGTACGCTGTTCTAGACAATCTAACAACTTTTTGATGTATGGGCATGGGTAGGCTACTCTATCTAATCTCACAACTCACACACACGTCAGGAACATCATCAGCCGTCATACCGTGGGAGTAGCGACCATCGTGACACCATCAGCTGATATACCGTGGGGGTAGCGACCATCGGACATGACTACCATAGTGCGTGCTAGTTAGTATGGTTTACTAGAGTGGTTATAGCCCATACGCCTACTGATTGTCCTCCCCTCCCATGATACTATGTGTCAAGTGTGTGTCAACATATATATATATATATATATATATATATAGCATATACTTATGACTGAAGGAAAACACACATACAATAAATATATACCGAAATATAATAAGCATGCAAGTTACTGTAAGCAATTTGGCAAGGTATCTTGCCTGGTAAGAAAGCTGCAAAGTGTAACGTCCAGGAGTCAAGCACACAGGATCAGAAACTACGGCCTCAGAATGAACGTCTTCGGATGCTGAAATAAACATCACCAACGTTCCCAGAATAAACAAGATAGCTAGAAAATATTACCCTTTCGTCCAATTTGGATACAGGGGCAAAACGGTAATTTTGGGTCAAAACGGGGTCCATATGTGGCCCACTTTGCACCAAAAAGTGTGCCAGGGGTAAAGGTCTCTAAAAGGGACAAATTATAGGTCAAACCAATTCTAAACGTCAATACGAACTCAACTTTATATCCGATTTTGGATTCTGATGAGCCGAACACAAATTCACCCAAAAAGTCAAACGTGGGGCCCGTAAATAGGCGGCTTGGTCAACTATCTCAGAATCGCATGAAAGGCCTTTCGTGTTTACTGAATCAAATTTGTGAGGATTTATTTTTGAGCAATTCGCATGGATTCCGAAAGGGTAGAGGCACTATCACTTTCTTTGTTGATGTATCGAGCTGGGGACCTGTGGATCGCCTAATCAAATCAGACTAGAATCATCGTGAGCTGCGGACTTCTTTCTGATCGGGTGGAGAAAAAACCAGTTTTGGGTTCACAGGACCAGCATGATACCACAAATCCAATGGCGCAAGTTTCGTCGCGTTCTGACGAGCGTATAATAAATGGTGCGGTATTTTGCAAAAGTTACGATACGAAAACTTTTTGCGGATACGGGTTGATTCCGACGCGCACACGCGTCTGAATCAGTTTTTGCGAAAGCCCACACGTCTGGACATACCATACGCGCCTTTCGGTGTAATTGGTATGCGACGGGGCGGTCCCGTTTGGCGTGGCGTACTCCATATCATAAGTTTTTGTTATTTTAAAAATAGGATTTTTTAAATTTTTAACCTAATTTAATTCTGCATATAACACTAAATAAAATAATGTAATTGAAGGAAATAATCTAGGTTAGGTGTTCTTCACATATCAAAAGGAATTTCTAAGTTCGGATCTCTGTGGTGGGAGATACGAGTCCGTAAACATTGATGGTTACAACAGTTTTTCTAGAATTAAAAGTTATCGTTTTTCTCCATCTTTGCCTCGATTTTTGCCTAAGGTTACGAGCTGTTCGAAGTAAACTAATACACAGTATTGGAAGAGGGATAGGTCGTGAACATACCGGTGAAGACGGGGTCGAATTTGGTCGAGCAATAGCACAAAAAACGAGGCATTAACAGGGCTAAGTTGCTGTGTTCCCTGTGCGGGCGTTGACGCGGACGTGGTGGTCGCGGCGGCGGGCTACGCGGTGCTGGGCTACGGTGGCGCGGCGGTGGTGTCGTGGATGGGCGACGGTCACAGGGTTGGGGGGAGATTAGAGTTTAGGGTTAGGGTTTTTGGTTACAATTATATATATATATATATATATATATATATATATATATATATATATATATATATATATATATATATACATATAGGGAGCGGGGGTCGGGGATTCGGATGCTGTCGCTGCTGCTGTAGTTTACACGGGTGTGGGTAGCGGGTCTTAACGGGTTTGGGGTTTTATAATGGGTAGGGCTTTAGGATTTTGTTAATCTTTTTTTTTTTTCCCTTTTTTTCTTTCTTTCTTTTCTTTTTTTTAATAATATATATATATATAAAATTCTAGAAATTTATATTAGTGCATACAATAAATCTATCACCCGTCCACAAGGTCTTCTATATGGAATAAATTAAGGTAAAATTACGCGTCGCTCCATAAATCCTCTATTGCATAATCACCTAGAAATAAAAATCCAATAAATTCTATTTCTTCTAATTAGCTAATAAATACTATAAATCAATTAAATAATTAATTAAATAATTAATATGATTTTTTAAAATTAGGGGTTTTACAACTTAGAATAAATTCTAGAGTCAATAGGCTGGAAATATGATGTAATAATCATAAATACTAGAATAAATCTTTAGTGCAATAAAAGATTTTAAAAAAAAAATCCTCAGAGCAATATGTTCCCATTTTATTTCCTCTTTCGATCTTCAATATTACCCTATATCTTCATCCTAAGGTTTAGATTCAAATATCTTGTCTTCCATAGTCATAAGATTTTTAACCATTTTGGAATCCGTAAATTTATTTGTATATGATTCCTATATATTTGGTTCTAGAAAATTTAGACCGCTAGGAAGACGACTAGACCTGTATGGGCTACCACTAAAAGAACGTGTCAAGCCCCGGTTCCCATAATACAGAATTCAGGTATAATAATACATCCCCATGCTACGCACCCGTACAATACTATCGGTAACATATCCGCGATTGTCGCCTGTAATTTCTAGGATAAGTACATGACAATAAGGTTACATTCTAAAACATCCATATTTATACATTTCAATATTTACATCATCAAGTCTTTTCTCAAAAAGTTTAATTTACGTATTCAGTCACAAAAGTTCTTGAACTGATTTATCCCCCAAAGTCGTCTTTCATTATCCATCGACCTCGTCGACGCTAAAAAGAGGTAGTGCTTCTTCTTTATTTTTATCAGTTCCTAGTGAACAAAAACAAGGTCATCAGAACGACTAGCAAGCCCTTATATCAAAGACGGACATAAGATAAAATAAAGATGATGTTGTAAGGAAGGTTAATTAGAAAAAAAATGAAGGAATAATATATTTTTTTTTTTGAGAAATATTATTTTTTTTGAAGAATTTATAGTGTAAACTTGAAATATGAGTCTTATAACTCTAATTAATCCTATTCTACAAAGTGTCCAATCACAAGTCACAACCACAACTCACAGTACAATTATTTCTATATGCAGATGCAAATTTTTTTAGAGAACGCTTTCGGATCACCATCAACACCTATTGTCCCGGCAATAATCCCATTTACCCGGGATCAGACAATTTTCTGGCGGATGGTGCTTAGATTCCAATTTCCACAGGTGTTTTGACAGCATTATGTCAACAACATTAATATTGAATCACATAAAAATACGATAAGCACATGATATAACAATTATCAAATTATTTTTTATTTTAGAAAATTTGAATCATGTGATAATAAAATCAATTGTCGAATATCTTGAACTTTTCTAAGAATTCTGAACATAGGTCAAACATTGGACATATACAATTGTCGAATTCGATCTCTTTTGAAATTTGGATCCAATGGAAAAATAAGTGAGTTAAGCCTCACTGCGGTCATCGTATGGCCATACGTATGCCGAGAACTACTGATCAGTTTAAATAATAAATATTGCTGAGAGTTCGACGGTGTAATCCAAATATTCTCTCCCATCCCAATGCAAATTTATTATGAAATATATTCTTTTTGATATTATATTTTGTTTATTACTTTATTTTTTGAATTTTATGTTGATAATATTATTGTATCATCGTCGATGAAAAAATAAATTATGTAAACATAAAGCTTTGAGGACACCACTTTTAGAATTTATCTCGGGTCTTAAAATATAAAGTCCTGCACTGACCAAATCCATTTGAAAAAGTACAAATCAAGCCTTTGGCTTCGGGTCTGTTTTGGTCCTAATATTTTAATGTCATTAAAAAGAAAACAAATCCTTATCCACAAGTAATTTTATGTAATTTTAAGAAAAGAATGCCAACTTCTTTCTAATTACAAAATGAAACTTTCATGAAACACTTACAAATTTCAATGCTAGTTTTGTACTAAGAGCATCTCCAACCCTTATGACTGGAAAAAATGGTGACATTGACAAAATTTTATTAATTTTTTTTTCTCCAATGCAATTGTGAAATAAATTGTGAAGCTTACGTAAGAAAAATTGTAGAAGACATTATAAATTTTTTTGTCTAGCTCTAGACAATACACTTTATAATGGAGTAAAACTTTGATACAGCCGGCTGTATCAATGTTTTGATAGAGCCGATGTATGACAAATAGCCCCCCATCTCTCTTCGTAAAGCGTATAAATATAAAATTTACAGATTGGTCCATTTGTCATACACCGGCTGTATCAAAAGTATTAACTCTTGATAATGTCTTCACCTTCATATAATCAATTATAAAAAAAATATTTAGAAAAAGAAGAAAAAGAGAAGTTGTCTTGGAAGTTGAAAAAAATAAGCATCTCAATAAAACATTGGAGAATATTTTTCTATTTCATTGTCTTTTGTGAATATTGTCTTGCCACCTAGGAACTTGTGTCTCATGCTGTCATGCTCTGATCCCGTAAGGGCCGATCATCCTCGCTTGGTCCCTACGGAACCTATCGTTCTCGCTTGGGCGCGATGCCGTACAAGCCTAAGTTGCACTTGCACCAGACATAGTACCTGCACAAGATACAAGTTAGACAAAAATATACATATATATAGGCACATGATTCAAAATGCAGAGAATCAAAGTTGAACATATTTGATAGGAAAATGAAATACTTTCTTTATTGAATACTTGAAGATTGTATTACAAAGTACTTGTTTGGCTGAGTTACAAAATATGTCATAGATGGTTTACAACTCTTTTTTACAAACCCAAAACTAGCCACAACATCCATACATCATGTCCTTGTAGTAGGACCAAAAATCACAATAACTAGCAGAAGAGGAGCTTGCACACAGGAGAGTAAAGCTAAGGAACATCACGAGCACGGTTCCGCTGGATGAATATGCTAACACTGATTCAAAATGCTTGCCAAGCTCTCGCTACCAGAACCTGGAAATTTGTCCACAAATGTGGGTCAGTACTACAACATGTACTGGTGAGCGACCGTGGCCAAACTCACCTAGAAATCCACCCTAAGTAAACATGTGAAGCAGAAATTATTAGGTGATCTTTCTGGTTGTCTAGTTTCTTTTTAACAATTCATGCAAAGAAACATAAACGATAAATTGAGCCATGCATATAATAATTCTTACCCACGGCCGAACGGTTATCCCTACAGTAGACACACAATTTAGCCATAATTTGCGTATATGAATAAACTTATGAATCAATCTTGGCATCAGGTGTTAGGTATGCAAGAAGATAAACTTAGCATGTTCCCTAACTACATGACGGTCCACAGAAAAACCCATGAATAACAGCCGGGACTACAAACCCAAACTAACTATTAGACATGATACCTCCCTGATCGCGAGGACTACAAGCTTCAGGGTGTTTTGATTATCTCTCCCAGGCCGAACGATCCCCAGTGCCCCAGGAACTGCTTGAGAGACTGACCTGGTGCACAAGTTGTCCAAAGACCGATGCAATGAATGTGTTCTATAAATTAATCAGTTCTATTGCAACAGTTGAACAAAAAGCTTTTATATGGACTATCTTCTTTTTCGATAGAGCCGTGGCTCTTTAATGAGTTCAATATCGATCAATTCAAACCATAAAAGATTTTTAATAGGTTCAATGCGCAGCATAAGATAAGTAGCGTGCATCAATATCTCGAACGGTTTGCAGTGATTATTCTATGATTCAAATGTCAAAGTTTCCATATCATGCAATACATAGTAGCAAATTCTACGTTAACAAGTAAAACATGTTCATTGACTTATCTTGTTACTGGGGCGTCAATTTGAGCATAGGGACAAGCATTTGAGTGGACTAGAGATTCTTTTATTAAGGCGTGCAGACTAAAGAATTAATTGAAAGGGCCAAAGCCACTCACCGATTGAATCGAACGAGAGAATAGGAAAGCCTTATGGAAAAGTCTCACATTGGTTATGCATCCTGAAATTGTAATAACACTTGGTTAATATCCTTCGATCTCTTTCTCTTACGATTCAAAAAGAATGCGCAAGCGAGAAAAGCGAATCATGAAAACCAAGTCATCGAAAGCAAGATAAAATATAAAAAAATACAAACCAAGCAGCAAAACAACCAACAAAAACTCTTGGATTTATTTTAATAGAAGCCGTTCCATCAATTTGAAGGGTTCATTGCATTTTGTCCTTATTGATTTGGCGGTAATATTTTTTCGAGACTCGATTCTCAACCGAGTCAAAGTAACAAGTGTTCCATAAGTAAATCGCTAAAAGAGGAGCATTACACAAGCCACATATGAATCACAACACATTATAAGACAATAGGATTGGAGATGCTCTAAATTTCCCTTGAGGAACTCCTCTTCTTCATTTACTATAGACATGACTGACCCTGGGGTAAGCCGGACAAGCCATCGATCTTGGGCAACCCTCTGGTCAGGGGCAACCCCCCGACCCCTAAGTCCCTACCTCTCCGTCAATAATGCCTCTGCGGTTCACCACAACTCCTCCTTTATCAGCTGAACTAGCAATCCACCAGACCCATATTTTGAATTCCCAGTGGAAAGGCCTCGAGTGGCTCAAGAAGAGGAACTCAAAATCCAAACTCTACGATGCAAGAGACAACCAAGTTAGTTCTGGCTAGGGCAACCCAACCCCCTGAGCCGACCATGATTATAAATTAATATTATTTAGGGTATGTTTGGCAATTTTGGGAGTAACGATTATGAGGTATTTTTATAGTAGCAATTATGAATGATTATGAGAGGCCCGGTTTTGAGTAGTTTTAAGTAGCGACTTTTAAACCAATCCAATTTATTCTTGGTAACGAGCGATTCTGAAATGTCTTTTTAAAAGAATAAATAAAATAAAGTAATAAAATTGCTCAAAAATTATCGATTTTGGATGTTTATAAAGCCACCCAAAATTACATTACACCGGTTTTGAGGGGTTTTTGAGCTGACCAAAACTAGTGCCTCATAAAAATTACCAAGCAGGAGTTTTCATAAATGGTCGGTTCAAAAACACTCCAAAACCGGTTAAAATACCGTTACCAAGCAGACCCTTAAGGTGCCATTATTGACACTCCTAAATTCCTATCTTGCACTCCTCTTTAATTTTCTAGGAGTACAAATTACAAATTTGTCCATGCATTAAATAAGGATGCTATTATTGACAATCCTAAAATCTCATCTTACACTCCTAATGCAGGAACATATTTGAAATTTGAATGATATAAAATTAAAGTGGAGTGCATGATGAGATTTTAGAAGTGTCAATATAGGCACCATATTATTTATTCAGCATTAATTGGTATGTAATATTAGTTAATTATGTAAACTTTTTCTCTTTTTTTTTTGTGAGACATGAACTCAAATCCAGGACCATCTCTACCAGAGCACGGGTAAATATCACTTTTGGTTACTAGATGCTTTAAAAATTTAAATTTTATTCACTCCCCATATATATTTTTGGTCAGGGAATTACTAAAACTTAAAATTTTAAAACATTCGGTGATCAAAAGTGATATTTGCCCTCTACCAGCACTAACCACTGAGCCGGATGTTTCAAAAATTTAAGTTTTAGTCACTTTCCATATATATTTTTGGTAAGAGAGTGACTAAAATTTAAAATTTTAAAATATTCGGTGATCAAAAGTGATATTTATCTTCTACCAACACTAACCATTGGGCCTTCTCATAGTATATAACTAGTTAATTATGTAACTCATATCATAATTATAATATATATGATTGTGGTTCTAAAAGGATAATTGGAATTTTTTTGAAAGAGGAATCCACCTGTACAGGAGTGGGGTGAGAGAGGTGGAGGTGGAGGTGGCAACGATGGTTGTCATTGTGGTGGTTGGTTGAGATTTAGATCTTGGATTTCGAATTTGGAAGAAAGGAACTAACTAGGAATATGTTGATAAAAAAAGTATTAGATTAGAATTAAATTTAATTAATAAAAATATGAATTTACATTATAGAAGAGGACTAGGGGTAATTAGACATCATGTTTTTTTTAATTTTTTAATTTTTTTTGAATTTCAGACATAACGTTCAGGGTTCGACGTAACATTCCAAACTTTGTGCACACTGTATTGCATATTTTTGGGCCAACTTCCCTCAAAATTTCATCATTTTAAATAGAAGAAATAATATGCCCCCGTGATTCGATCCACTGATCTTCGATCACCCAGCCAGGATCTGACATCATGTTTCTTTGTTAGGACGAAAAATTTAAGTGCTAACGTATTGTAGCTTCTCAACTATTCATGTTATTAACATGTATAATATTAAAAGTATAGGATTTCAATTTATAAAACTATCCAATCTTATCTTTTTTATATGCCATGTTATAATTACTCAATTGCAATCGTGTCTCACAATAACCCACTTATAAGCAAGAAAAAGAGGCAACAATAGAGAAAGAAATTAGAGTACCGAGTGGGAAAGGACAAATCTGAGCACGAACTTTCAAAATAAACCCCATATATAATATAAAATAAATTAAAAAACTGAAATAAAACAAAATATTGTCATCAAGAATTGAACTTAGGATCTCTAGTGTATAAGTCCATCATAATAAACACTACATCACAATTATTTTTTGTTAAGAGAGGCCCATGATAAATACTAGTTCTATTATATATATATATATATATACTGATTTTGTTGGCCCTCATAATCCGTGGTTTCTGAACGGTCGTCCTGGCTGCCCTGTGCCAGGACCGACCTGCTGAGCAAGCTCCTGGACCATAATAACAAGCTAAGAGTGTTAAGAAAGGTGTTGTAGATGAAGTCAAATATCGTTGTTAGTCTATCGGTTACTGATTTTGTTAGTTCTCCTGATCCGTGGTTTCTGGACGGTCGTCCTGGCTGCCCTAGGCCTGGACAAACCTACTAAGCAAGCTCCTGGACCATAAGAACAAGCTAAGAGTGTTGAGCAAGGTGTTGTAGATAAAGGCAAAGATCTTTGTTAGTCTATCGAATTTCCATATGAGTATGTAATGTTGTGAACTACATATCTTAACAAGGCCGACCAGGGGTTGGGTTATCCTAGTCAGAGCTAATTTTGGTTGTCGCTTGATCCGGCCTTTTGTGAGACATTTTTGTATGTCGTCACCTACGACCCCCATATCTTGCAGATCACGCTGGACCTAGTGGTAAGCAAAAGGAATTGTCCAAGTTCGAAGTCTTGTAAGTTTGAATTACCTCGGCCGGCCTTGTATATTAAAACTTTGGATATTGTATTGTTGTGTTATTTTGCTGCTGGTGGTAATCTTAAGAACACAAGTTGTGTTAATTTGATGTTGGTATTGATATAGTATTCCATGATGTGATAATTTGAAAGTAACATTAAGTTTACTGTATTATTTTGGGTGTGTATTAATATAGTTCTAGTATATACATGTTTGAGAATTATTGTACTAAACCGTAGTATAAGTACCAGACCAGATTCTACCAAATCGATAACCATTATATTTGAAGATATAATATTACAAGTCTAAACAAGAAATACAAACTTTGTAAATGAAAAGATTATAAAGGCTTAATATTGTTACTCCCGAGGCTTAATCAAAGATGGTAGAACCAAAAATTGAAGTCGAGATAAGGTGTTCACACAAGAGTTCCCTTCCTGATATTTCTCGATCCAACAAGAAGATAATATATAGGATCGATTACAACTCGAAACTAGATAATAAAAGAATCAGAGAAAACTATCTTCTCATTCTTTCTTGCAATCGCAGTTGTAAACGGATAGAACAGAGTTACAACTCACAGGAGAGAGAAAAAAGAAGAAGCGACTTTGCTTACTAGGGTGATAAAGATCACCGTTGCTCAAAGCAAGTTTTGTCCCACACGATCTGCTCCTAGGAACCAGTAAGTTCACGTAGAACTTCTGGAACGCTCGCTGTCACCTATGTCTGGACTCGCACGAACTCTCTGGACTCCAATGGTGGCGGCAACAACAACTCTCTTAGTCTCCTAATTTTCGAAGTAAGTCCTCAAAGAGGCACGAAGAGAGTATTTATAGAGAGAGAGAGGGTGAAAACCCTAGCCGCCCAACAGTTATGGAAAGATAGGAATAGATTAATTACGAATCCCTACAAGTTAGGCACGAATTAATTTTAAATCCCACAAAAACGGATCTGAATAACAGACCATATATTTCCATAACCATGTAAATATATCTGCAGCAGCAGCACATGCGACAGCTCAAGCCACAGTTCATGCGACAACCCATGCGGCAACCCATACGACAGCGCATGCGGCAGCCCATGCGATAGCCCATGTGGATTTTCTATGCGGCCTGACCATATAACCATCCATGCAACCGCACATGAGAGAGCGCATCAAATACACACAAGCGCCTACATCGATGCTGACAGCCCATGTGACAGCGCATGCGGCAGCCCATACGACAGCCCATACGGCTTTCCCATATGGCTTGCCCATGCGACCGCCAATGCAGCCCGTCCATGCGACCGCGCTTGCGACCGCGCATGAGAGAGCGCATCAAATAAGCACAAGCGCCTACGCCGATGCTGACGTGCTAAGTGTAAAGTGCGCCAACAAAGTGCCACTTTGCGCCCTTGAGCCCGTGTCCGAGTCGCTAAGCCCCTTTGGGCCTTAGCTCCTATGGAATAAATTCTAAGAGAATAACAAAAAGCATAAATGCTTTCATTAAAGAGTTAATCCTTCTTTATCCTAATAAAATATTCCCACATGACACCCATGTGCATCACCACATCCCATGTGAACACCTCAAAACAAGCAAGAAATTATATTGAGATACGCACTTGGTGGTGTAGCCAATGTGGGACTATCTTTCATAGTCCAAAGGCAAAAACACCAACAATTCCCCATATATCTCAATATATGGGTTGAGCGTTCCTCACAGTGACTGCCATCATGCATTAGGATAGATGTCGCTTCGACTTGAATCTTCCTGCATAGGTCAAAATAACAGCATGATACAAGAATGGACTAAGCCTTGAATTCTGCACCATAGTTGCAATTCTTTTCACTCGTACAATGATATCATCTATGCTTTCGGTTGCACATTGAAGGCCCTGTGCACGCCTGGTTTTGGTGTATGTATTTTGGTTGTCTACAAGTTTTTCTCAAGAGACGACATGTATCTCTTTCCATACACTATAGGTGAGTTCTTAAATAGCCCTTGGCATGAAGCATTGCGCTTCCTTGCGGTGGTATGCCGCTATGACACGGCCTTCTATCGAGGTTCACTCCCTCGTGTGGTGTCATCCACTGTAGCATGAGGTTCACTCCATCTTTGTAGTGCCAAACTACCTAGCACGAAGCCTTGCACTTCCTTGCGGTGTTACGCCGCTGTGACATGACTTTCCGTCGAGGATTTACATCTTTTACCTCTGTGTGTCACACCACTATAATATGAGGTTCTTCCTCTTTGTAGTGCTGCCTACCACTCTTCATTCTACAGCATTAGGCTACCTGCCTATGTGCGGTGCTACGTTGCTGTGATATAACTTAATGCCGAGTATTTACATCTTTTACCTCTATGGTGTCACACCACTGTAGCATGAGATACAAGTCCCTTATAGTGCTGAAACTACGTGCTTCTTGTAAAGTACACCGGATATTGACTCTGTCCGATAACTCATTAAGGCGTCAAAGCCATCCTTCCACAGGAAATTGTTCTTCATAAAGAACAAGAAGTAGACAACAGTGGTTCTGGGTCCGTAATCCCTCTATGTCTCAAATGACTACCCACTATTCCTGATATTCTCCCAGTCAATGGTCCTTTTTGAACCAAAAGCTAGATGCCTACTAGATTTCTCTTTGAACTAATATCATAAAACTTTATGGTAGAATTACATAGACACAATATTAGAATGTCTTCAAGCCCATTTTGGTTGATGTGTCTTCGACCAGCTGGCGCTTGAGACCCTTGGTGAACGGGTCCGCCTGGTTCTCGTGGCTCCGAACATCAATTACGATAATGACTCCAGTCTTTATCAGATCATTCACTGCCTTGTGCCTCAACCGCACAGTCCTTTTTTTACCATTGAAGAGGTCATTTGATGCCATCCCTGCAGTCGCTTGGTTGTCGCAGTATATCGGTATCGCCAGAATCTGTGCACCAACCAATGAAAGATCATACATGAGCTTCCAAAGCCACTCTGCTTCATCCGCTGCAGCAGCCAGTGTATAAAACTCAGATTCCATCGAGGAATGAGAGAGCATAGTATGATTCTTTGACTTCCACGATATAGCAGCTCCACCCATGGAAAAGACGTATCCTCATGTGGAACTTTTTCTCTCTACTTTTGAACACCAGCTTGCATCACTGAAGCCTTCCACTACTGTTGGATACCCACTGTATTGTAGTACATACTTCTGAGTCCTCCTGAGATATCTCATCGCTCTCTTCACAGCCTTCCAGTGCTCCACACTTGGGTTGCTCGTGAATCGACTCAGCATTCCCACGGCAAAAGCTATGTCAGGCCTTGTGGCAGTTGTTGCATATATCAAACTCCTAATGATGCTTGCATACTCCAACTGCCTGACCCTTTTCCTAGGATTTGGCTTCAGCTTCTTGTCACACCTGTACGGAGTATCGATCCCTGGAAGATCCCGATATCCATAGTGTGTGAGCATCTTCTCAATATAATAAGATTATGACAGCGCCACTCTAGTGTCCGTCTGGATGATCTTTATCCCGAGGATAATATCAGCTTCTCCCAAGTCCTTCATAATAAACTTGGATGAGAGAAACTTCTTTATCTTGGTGACTCATGCTAGATTCGTACCTAGGATCAGCATGTTGTCACTACCCAATTCTAGAAAATAGGATTTTTTTTATTTTTATTTGGTAAATTGTGTATTGTATTTAAATAATTATAATTGTATTTAAATAGTGATTGTATTATTTTTATTATTTTTATTTTGATTGTTTTAGGGTTTTGGCTAGCCTGGACCCATGTCCGACCCTAGTGGACCCATGTCCGACCCAGCCCACACCCTTGTGAGAATTATTTTGGGGCTTAGATTTATTTATTATATTTTTAGAAGGTTAGTGGGAGAGATTTGGAGCTAGTTTGAGTGCTTTTGGAACCCGAAATCCAAAACCAAGTCAAATAGGGGCGTTTTGGGAATTTGGAACTTGTGTAACCCTTTATTTGTGTCTTGGCCGGCCCTACCTACCCCCCCCAAACCGTGAGCACAGCAGCCCCACTTCCCCCTCTCTTCATTTACTTCTTCTTCTTTATTCCTTCTTCTTCTCCACTTCTTCTTTCTTCTTCCTTCCTTCTCCAAGTAAGTCCTTCTTCCATTTTTCTTCTTTCTTTCTTCCATTCCTTCTCCTTATGCTAGCCCTAACCTTGCTTTTTCCCAACCTAAGTGTGAGGAGCTTAGATCTAGTGTGGAAGCTAGAATTAGTGGCTTGGAGCTTGAGGGAGGTGATTTGGAGTAGATCGGAGACCTTGGCCTTGGGATTCCAACTCCCAAGAGGTAAAACCTAACTTTTTCCTTCCTAATTATTTTTATGTAGTGTAATTAGTATTTTAGAACCTTCCTAGACCCTTAGCCTACCCGTAGGAGGAAGTTGGAACTAGTTTGGTTGAGTTTAGAGACTTTGACATTAGGTTTTGTGTCCATTTCGGGTGAAATCCGAATTTGGCCCAATTTTGGGTGATGCCCTAGGTTAGACGGACCTAGATAGACGTTGTCGGGTGTCTAGAGGGTGAGTGCGTATCTCCGTTTGGACACGGGAAGTCGTGTCGCGGAGAAACGGGCGTTTCAGGCAAAATTGGGGCTTTTCGTCGTCGCCGATTCTAAGTGCATGCGCGTTTCTGCCACGGGCCTAGAATCGACACGGGAGCACATTTTCTAGGATCTAGGCATCGTTTAGAGCACGTGAGTAAATTTTGGGCCGATTCTGAGTTCGTTTGGTGTGCGTTTCAGGTGGTTTTCCGAACCGCGCACCACGTGTTCGTCGAAATGACCGAACGGCCATTTCGACTTGGTTTCCTCGTTTCAGCTTTGTGCGCGCGTTGGATTAGTATAGGGGAGTGTGTGCTAGAGTTTTTGAGCTATATTATATATATTTTAGGGTGTCGGTGAGTGTCGGGGTCGTTGGGCGTGAGTGGGGCGTGTGGGTTGAGTATTGTGTGCGTGGTTGTGTTTGTGTATATGTGTCCATATATATATATATATGTATATATTTATTTGTATGAGTGTTTATGTATATATATTTATATATATATGTGTGTGTATTTAGATCTACGTGCTTGTATATGTATGTGTCTATGTATATAAATATGTATGTATATGTGTAAGTGTACTTGTGTGTGTATATGTATATATATATATTTATGTGTGTGTATATATATATATATATATATATATATATATATATATATATATATATATATATATATATATATATATATATATATATATATATATATATATATATATAGTTGAGAGTGTGTGTAGATATATATATATATATATATATATATATATATATATATATATATATATTAAGTGTATATATATATATGTAGATATGTATTTATATTTATGTGTGTGTGTGTTGATAGTGTTGTGAGGTGTGTGTGTATTAGTGTGTGAGTGTGCTAGTGTGTGTGTTAGAGTGTGTTGATGAGTGTGAATATATATAGATATCTAGTTATATATTTATAGATATATGTTTGTATATATATATATATATAGGGTGATATATATATATGTATATAGGTGTGTGGTGTATAGGCAGCGAGGGGGGTGGCCAGCGCAGCGGGGGAGGCAGCGCCGCAGCGCAGCGCGCTGCTGTGCAGCGTGCACAGCAGTTCCAGCAGCAGCGAGCAGCTGCACCAGCAGCAAAAGCAGCAGCAGCAGGCTCAGCAAAAGCAGCAGCAGCAGCAGCAGGCTCAGCAAGAGCAGCAGCAGCAATGCCAGGTAGCAGCAGCAGCTAGCAGCTAGCAGCTTCGGTTCGCGTCGCGTGGCTCTAGTGGCTAGGTAGCTTAGTAGAAGTGATAGATAGATAGCTAGATTAATAGATAGATAGAGTGTTAGATAGATTAGATAGTTAGATAGATATATAGATAATTAGATAGATAGATAGTTACTTAGATAGGTAGATGGATAATTAGATAGATGGATAGGTAATTGATAGGTAGATAGTTAGGTTTCTAGATACTAGATAGGTAGATAGCTAGATACTTAGATATATCTATCTAAGATATAGATATCTATATACCTATAGTTATATATATATATATATTTATATGTGTATAGGTAAGGTAATGGGTATTAGTGTATAGGTGTGTGGATATCTATATATATAAGTATATACCTACTTAGATATATATAAATATGGTAGATATCTATATTACCTAGCCTAGATTAATAACTAGGTGTATAATTATTAGTTAGATAGCTAGTTAGAGGGGTTTGAGAGCGGTATCTCAATACCTTGAGATACCGAGATATCTCAATACCTTGAGATATTCAAGGTATTGAGTTTCGAGCGGGGTATTTGAGCATTAGCCTAGGAAATATTTTGGAATGATTTTTATATGTTTATATATATATATTTACGCGTGCTAGCATAGGTTCTAGCGGGTTTAGGCGGGGTGCGTGGCCTAGGGCGAGTTATCGGATACCGAGGGTATCCCGGTTTCTCGATTAGGCGAGTTTGTGAGTTTAGTAGCTTAATGAGCTCGGTTTGACCTAGAATTTCAGGGGCACCCTAGTTTGACCTAGCTTTGACCAAATTTGTCCCCGTTGACCGTAAAAGTCAACGTTTGAACTAGTTTTGACCTAGAGTTGACTTTTTGGACCCCGAGTTGACTTTTTAACCCGAATTTTACCGGTTTGACCCGTTCGACCTAGAATAGCCCTAGAAGCCTGTTTTTAATTATTTTATATCAGTTTAACTCCTTAGAACCTTATTTAATCTTGCTTTTCGTATTAGGTGTTTGCGACACCGGTCCGGATCTCGATCCTCATCAGTTGCTCAGGACATCAGGCGAGTACCTACCTCTGATAGTTTCCATTTCATGATAGCGTTTATATCACCTGTTCTAGGACTGTGATACTTGATTCTGACACATTGTTACACGAGATGGTACTAGTGGATCCCGTCATGAGGTGCTATCCCCCTTACCGTGTTCAGCGGGTACTCTATCACGTGTATTTCATCATGTGCTTCGGGTATTGATTATCATGTGCTATCATGTGCTTCTTGTGCTCTCGCCTTCATGTGCGCGAACTATTATCATGTACGTAGCGTGTTGTGGTTGGATCCAATGGTATTAGTGGGGGAGGGGAGTAGGAGTTGGTTATATGATCAAAGCCAAACAGTATTCATGTGTATGTCGGTTATGCAACTCACGCATAACGGAGTTATCGTAGTGTTCTTTATGTGCAACCTAAGCCGATCATATAACGAACTTGTGCTCAAGGCACTTAGCTAGTATTCATGTTTCTCACCTGTAGTTACTTTTCTACTACTTGTATTATTCTCCAGTTTATCTTACAGCTACTTATTGTGCTCCAGCATATATTTATTTCCTGTGCATCTTGTATACTTTTCTATTGCTCGTCATATACACCTTACCATGTATTTGGAGTTGCTTTCAGAGTTATGTACTTCGCTCCAGTCCTGACTGGGCATATTTTTTCCAGAGGATCCTGAGGACTATTGCCCTACGTTCTACGGGCCTGGTGTTGACGACTGTTGTGACCCCGTGATCGAGGAGGAGTGCGCCGAGGAGACGCCGATAGCATCCTAGTTAGCTAGGTGGGTTTCCTGGGTTATTTTCAGTGGTTTGTATTTTGGATGACTGTACTTATTCTTTTGTTGCTTGAGATGTTGTAGCTATTTGTAGACTTGGACTGTATTATTTTGGATTGTCTTGCTCTCTTGGTTCTGTTTCTTGTTTATATCATATCGTGCTTATTTCTTCCCCTAGATTTTGTGATTGAGATTTATATATATATTGCGTGGTTGCCCTCCTTTGGGAGAAGATTATTTTGATATATATATATTGCGTAGTTGCCCTCCTTTTGGAGAGGTCATGCCGGATTTTTCTGTGAGATATAGATAGATATGGTTGACCTAGAACGGACCTTTACAGCGTTCTACTGCCGATTCTGCGGCGTAGGCTGGACGTACCCACGACTCATGCCCGATTTTCGGGTGCGTGTCGTGACACGTTTTTGGTGGTGGCCCATGCAGGTCTGCTTTTAGGGTTACCTGCAATAGGATATAGAAGATAGGCTGAGAGAGAGTGTGCTCAATCACAACTAGGATATCTTTAATTTTTCTGAAATTATTTCTTTTGTAATATTACTGTCCTTCATTGATGTTATCGTTTCATGCACTGTATTGACTTCTTTTGGTCTGTGTTCAGGATGCCTCCGAAGACCAGATCTCAGCGCACCGCTCCAGCAGCTGCCACCGAGAGGTCTGCCACCTCTCGACCTGCTCGACGTCCGGCAGCCGCTACCGCTCCACTCGCCACTCCTGCGGTTGAGGGAGCTTCAGTTTCTCTCGGAGATCCCCTTACTCCCATTGATCCGAGAGCCACCCCAGTTGTCCCGGTGGTACCTCCTCCACCACCGCCTGTGCCAGTAGATGCTACGCAGTTGTTCGCATTCTTTCGAGAGATGATGGATGTGCAGTACCGCCAGACAGATGTTATGAGGATGGGCATTGAGAATGCTCATCAGGTGGCTATGACAGCTGTCGACAGAGTGGCTCAGATCCAGCCACAACCAGAGCAGGCTCAGTATCCTAGGCCGGATATTATTATCGATTTTCAGAGGATGCGGCCTAAGGAGTTCCGCGGCACAGAGGGGATCCTGTACGTCGACGACTGGATCGAGCATATAGAGGGCATCTTCAGGCTGGCGATGATCCCAGCCAGCATGCAGATAGAGGCAGCGGGCAGCCAGATGTTCGACCTTGCCCTCACTTGGTTCCCACGGATACGCGGATAGCAGCTCCGGGATTGACTTGGGAGGCTTTTAAGAAGCTTTTCAAGGAGAAGTTCTTCCCGGACGTGGCTCTCAGTGCCTTAGAGAGTCAGTTCGAGGCGCTCGTCCAGGGGAGTATGCTAGTGGACGAGTATGCAGCAGAGTTCTGCCGTCTGGGCAGATTTGTTGAGGGGTTGTCTGAGGCAGCGAAGGCGCGGAAGTTCCGCAAGGGCTTGGTCATGGCGGTCAAGTCCTTGACTAGGAGCGACCGTGAGGCGACCTTCGAGCAGATTGTCAGCGACGCACAAAGAGATGAGGATGACTTAGAGCTGAAGACGAAGAGGAACAGAGATGCTTCAGGAGCAGGTAGCAGTGCAGGCCCAGCCAAGAGGCCATTCCAGCAGACCCAGCAGCACCAAGGTCAGGGTCGGGCGCCCTTCCGACAGGCGCCCCAGCAGCAGAGGCAGGGTCAGCAGCAGGGCCAGAGGCAGCCCATCGTTTGCCCTTTCTGTAGGAAGCCAGGGCACGGATGGGACATACGCAGAAAGAGGCTGGGCAGATGTTTATTGTGTGGCGCAGCAGATCACCAGCTGAAGGATTGTCCTTCAGCGCTTGCCCGTACAGCTCAGGGCGGAGGAGCCGCTCAGAGGGCACCAGCTAGAGCACCTGCAGCGCAGCAGAGAGGACCGCCTTTGCAGACTCAGCAGCAGAGGTTCGTCCAGCACCAGCAGCAGCACCGAGGAGGACAGCAGGGGCGAGCTTTTGCCCTGACAGTAGATGAGGCCGAGCCAGTTGGTGACGTTATCTCAGGTTCTGTTCTCCTTGATTCTATTCCAGCTCTTGCTTTATTTGATTCCGGTGCTTTCCATAGCTTTGTGTCTGTATCTTTTGCTGTTAGACACCATCTTGTTGCTGAACCTTTAGCTAGACTCTGCAAGATCACGACCGGGGGTGGTATCATCCTAGTCCGTAATGTCTGCAGAGACCGAAGAGTTACCTTGGGAGGCCGGGAGTTGAGTGTGTGCCTACTCGTAATGCCACTTCCGAGCTACGATATTGTACTCGGGATGGATTGGTTGAGTACGCATCGTGCTAGTATAGATTGTCGTGGAGGTAGAGTTTTGTTTAGTCCGCCAGGTGAGCCAGAGTTTCAGTTTGCCAGAGGAGCAGCGGAGCAGACCGAGGGAGTCTTCTGTGGAGCCCTGGTGGTAGAGCCGAGGTCGCTACATCCACTGATAGAGGAGTATATGGAAGTCTTTCTGGAGGAGTTGCCAGGGTTACCTCCGGACAGAGATGTGGAGTTCTCTATAGACTTGGTGCCAGGCACGGAGCCGATATCCCAGCACGTCTATAGAGTCAGCAACAGTGAGCTGGTAGAGTTGAAGAAGCAGGTGGATGAGCTTCAGGACAAGGGATTTATCAGATCTAGTTCTTCTCCGTGGGGTGCTCCGGTACTTTTTGTGCCAAAGAAGGATGGGTCGATACGGATGTGTATCGACTACAGGGCTCTGAACAGCCTCACAATTAAGAACAAGTATCCGCTGCCGCGTATTGATGATCTATTTGACCAGTTGAGCGGAGCGAGGGTGTTTTCCAGGATTGATCTGAGGACAGGCTACCACCAGGTAAAGGTCAGGAAGGAGGATATTCCGAAGATAGCTTTTCGGACCAGATATGGACAGTATGAGTTCTTGGTGATGCCGTTTGGGTTGACTAATGCCCCGGCAGTGTTCATAAATCTGATGAACAAGGTGTTCCATCAGCATCTGGACAGGTTTGTGGTGGTGTTTATAGATGACATCTTGGTGTATTCGAAGATCCCAGAGGAGCACGAGGAGCATCTGAGGATAGTGCTGGAGACTCTCAGGAGGGAGAAGCTTTATGGAAAGCTCTCGAAGTGTGAGTTCTTCCTTGACAAGGTTGAATTCCTTGGTCATGTGGTGACTGGAGAGGGTATCTCGGTGGATCCGAGAAAGATCAGGGCAGTAGAGGCATAGAGTGCTCCGAGTTCAGTAGCCGAGGTCAGGAGTTTCCTGGGACTGGCAGGTTACTACAGGAGATTTGTTCAGGATTTTTCCCGGATTACAGAGCCGTTGTCCAGGCTGACTCGGAAGGACGTGGAGTTTGTTTGGTCAGAGGAGTGCCAGATCGCCTTTGATGAGCTGAAGAGGAGGTTGACGACAGCTCCAGTGTTGACGTTGCCATCAGGTTCTGGAGGTTTCACTATCTATAGTGATGCATCGGGGAAGGGACTGGGTTGTGTGTTGCAGCAGAATGGGAGGGTGATTGCCTATGCTTCCAGGCAATTACGTCCTCATAAGAAGAATTACCCTACCCACGATTTGGAGTTGGCAGCGGTCATTTTTGCTCTGAAGTTGTGGAAACACTATTTATACGAAGAGCGTGTGGAGATCTTCACAGACCACAAGAGCTTGAAGTATGTGTTTACCCAAAAAGAGCTGAACATGAGGCAGAGGAGATGGTTGGAGTTGATGAAAGACTTTGACATATCGTTGCAGTATCATCCAGGGAAGGCAAACGTAGTTGCGGATGCATTGAGCAGGTATCTGGTAGCTATGTGCCTGACTACAGATCGTTATCTTCTGGCAGATCTAGAGAGCTTGGGCATTGAGGTGATAGTGCCTGGAGTTGAGATGCAGATGTGGGGACTGCAGATTCAGTCAGAGTTGGTAGACCGGATCCGGGCTACACAGTTTGAGGATGAGTCGCTGAGGAGCATCAGGGAGCAGGTTCAGATGGGATTAGCAGATGACTTCACCATTGCTGATGATGGTTCTTTACGGCACGGTACCAGGTTGTGTGTGCCGAGTGGGTCGTTGCGCGAGGAGGTTCTCCAGGAGGCACATCGATCCCAGTATTCTATGCATCCAGGTGCCAACAAGATGTATAGAGATCTGAGACAGCATGTATGGTGGTACGGGATGAAGCGGGAGGTAGCGCGCTTCGTATCCCGATGCTTAGTGTGCCAGCAGGTGAAGGCGGAGAGGCAGAGGCCAGGAGGATTACTCCAGCCGTTACCCATTCCGGAGTGGAAATGGGAGCATGTGACCATGGATTTTATTTCTGGACTTCCCCGTTCTCCAGGCGGGAAGGATGCGATTTGGGTCATCATGGACAGGTTGACCAAATCGACCCACTTTCTACCATTCAAAGTGGGTACGTCTACAGAGAGACTAGCAGAGATGTATGTGCGCCAGATAGTCAGACTGCATGGAGTTCCAGTGAGCATAGTATCAGATCGGGACAGTCGCTTTACCTCGCATTTCTGGAGGAGTCTGCAGGCTAGCTTGGGCACCCAGCTCAAGTTTAGTAGTGCGTATCACCCACAGACAGATGGTCAGTCAGAGAGGACCATTCAGACACTTGAGGACATGCTTCGGACTTGTGTTTTGGATTTCAGAGGCTCTTGGGAAGATCACTTGTACTTGGTAGAGTTTGCTTACAACAACAGCTACCAAGCCAGTATCGAGATGTCACCTTTTGAGGCGTTGTATGGACGGAGGTGTCGCACTCCGTTGTCATGGGATGATGTAGGTGAGAGAGCTTTGCTTGGCCCGGAGATGATGGTTGATGCAGCAGAGAAGGTCAAGCTCATTAGAGATAGACTTCGGGTGGCGCAGGACAGGCAGTGGCATTGGGCCGATAGCTACCGGAGACCTTTGGAGTTCGAGGTATAGCTTAGAATCTAGATTTTGTTCTTGTGTTGCTTGTGATTACTTGTTTTAGACTAAGTGCAGAGACCTTGTTTGTGCTAGGTTGGAGATCTGGTGTTCCTGAGGATTTCTCCGACGCGGGGCACTATTCGCTTCGGTGGAGGCGGGAAGCTTAGCCCACGTTTCGTCGAACCCTTCCGTGTTCTTGAGAGGGTCGGCGCCGTGGCGTATAGGCTTGAGTTGCCGCCTACGCTGGAGGGAGTTCATGATGTGTTCCACGTGTCGCAGTTGAGATGGTACGTGGCGGATCCCAGTCACGTATTGGATCACTCGGAGATCGCAGTGGGCCCTACTCTTAGCTATCCAGAGCAGCCGGTGGAGATTCTGGATCGGCGAGAGAAGGTGTTGAGGAACCAGAGTATTCCCTTGGTTCGCGTCGCGTGGAGGCATCACTCTCCAGGGGAGTCGACCTGGGAGAGGGAGGATGAAATGCGCGAGCGATACCCCTATCTCTTCGAGCCCTGAGGTATGGTTCTTTCTTTGCATTCCTGTCCTAGTTTCGTCTTTTAATTTCGAGGACAAAATTATTTTAAGGAGGGTAGACTTGTCACTACCCAATTCTAGAAAATAGGATTTTTTTTATTTTTATTTGGTAAATTGTGTATTGTATTTAAATAATTATAATTGTATTTAAATAGTGATTGTATTATTTTTATTATTTTTATTTTGATTGTTTTAGGGTTTTGGCTAGCCTGGACCCATGTCCGACCCTAGTGGACCCATGTCTGACCCAGCCCACACCCTTGTGAGAATTATTTTGGGGCTTAGATTTATTTATTATATTTTTAGAAGGTTAGTGGGAGAGATTTGGAGCTAGTTTGAGTACTTTTGGAACCCGAAACCCAAAACCAAGTCAAATAGGGGCGTTTTGGGAATTTGGAACTTGTGTAACCCTTTATTTGTGTCTTGGCCGGCCCTACCTACCCCCCCCCCCCAAACCGTGAGCACAGCAGCCCCACTTCCCCCTCTCTTCATTTTCTTCTTCTTCTTCTTCTTCATTCCTTCTTCTTCTCCACTTCTTCTTTCTTCTTCCTTCCTTCTCCAAGTAAGACCTTCTTCCATTTTCTTCTTTCTTTCTTCCATTCCTTCTCCTTATGCTAGCCCTAACCTTACGTTTTCCCAACCTAGGTGTGAGGAGCTTAGATCTAGTGTGGAAGCTAGAATTGGTGGCTTGGAGCTTGAGGGAGGTGATTTGGAGTAGATCGGAGACCTTGGCCTTGGGATTCCAACTCCCAAGAGGTAAAACCTAACTTTTTCCTTCCTAATTATTTTTATGTAGTGTAATTAGTATTTTAGAACCTTCCTAGACCCTTAGCCTACCCGTAGGAGGAAGTTGGAACTAGTTTGGTTGAGTTTAGAGACTTTGACATTAGGTTTTGTGTCGATTTCGGGTGGAATCCAAATTTGGCCCAATTTTGGGTGATGCCCTAGGTTAGACAGACCTAGGTAGACGTTGTCGGGTGTCTAGAGGGTGAGTGCGTGTCTCCGTTTGGACACGGGAAGTCGTGTCGCGGAGAAACGGGCATTTCGGGCGAAATTGGGGCTTTTCGTCGTCGCCGATTCTAAGTACGTGCGCGTTTCCGCCACGGGCCTAGAATCGACACAGGAGTGCATTTTCTAGGATCTAGGCATCGTTTAGAGCGCGTGGGTAAATTTTGGGCCGATTTCGAGTTCGTTTGGTGTACGTTTCAGGAGGTTTTCCGAACCGCGCACCACGTGTTCGTCGAAATGACCGAACGGCCATTTCGACTTGGTTTCCTCGTTTCGGCTTTGTGCGCGCATTGGGTTAGTATAGGGGAGTGTGTGCTAGAGTTTTCGAGCTATATTATATATATTTTAGAGTGTCGGTGAGTGTCGGGGTCGTTGGACGTGAGTGGGGCGTGTGGGTTGAGTGTTGTGTGCGTGGTTGTGTTTGTGTATATGTGTCCATATATATATATATATGTATATATTTATTTGTATGAGTGTTTATATATATATATTTATATATATATATGTGTGTGTATTTAGATCTACGTGCTTGTGTATGTATGTGTCTATGTATATAAATATGTATGTATATGTGTAAGTGTGCTTGTGTGTGTATATGTATATATATATATTTATGTGTGTATATATATATATATATAGTTGAGAGTGTGTGTAGATATATATATATATATATATATATATATATATATATATATATTAAGTGTATATATATATATATATGTAGATATGTATATATATTTATGTGTGTGTGTGTTGATAGTGTTGTGAGGTGTGTGTGTATTAGTGTGTGAGTGTGCTAGTGTGTGTGTTAGAGTGTGTTGATGAGTGTGAATATATATAGATATCTAGTTATATATTTATAGATATATGTTTGTATATATATATATATATATAGGGTGATATATATATATGTATATAGGTGTGTGGTGTATAGGCAGCGAGGGGGGTGGCCAGTGCAGCGCAGCGCAGCCGGGGAGGCAGCGCCGCAGCGCAGCGCGCTGCTGTGCAGCGTGCACAGCAGTTCCAACAGCAGCGAGCAGCTGCACCAGCAGCAAAAGCAGCAGCAGCAGGCTCAGCAAAAGCAGCAGCAGCAGCAGGCTCAGCAAGAGCAGCAGCAGCAATGCCAGGTAGCAGCAGCAGCTAGCAGCTAGCAGCTAGCAGCTTCGGTTCGCGTCGCGTGGCTCTAGTGGCTAGGTAGCTTAGTAGAAGTGATAGATAGATAGCTAGATTAATAGATAGATAGAGTGTTAGATAAATTAGATAGTTAGATAGATATATAGATAATTAGATAGATAGATAGTTACTTAGATAGGTAGATGGATAATTAGATAGATGGATAGGTAATTGATAGGTAGATAGTTAGGTTTCTAGATACTAGATAGGTAGATAGCTAGATACTTAGATATATCTATCTAAGATATAGATATCTATATACCTATAGTTATATATATATATATATGTATATGTGTATAGGTAAGGTAATGGGTATTAGTGTATAGGTGTGTGGATATCTATATATATAAGTATATACCTACTTAGATATATATAAATATGGTAGATATCTATATTACCTAGCCTAGATTAATAACTAGGTGTATAATTATTAGTTAGATAGCTAGTTAGAGGGGTTTGAGAGCGGTATCTCAATACCTTGAGATACCGAGGTATCTCAATACCTTGAGATATTCAAGGTATTGAGTTTCGAGCGGGGTATTTGAGCATTAGCCTAGGAAATGTTTTGGAATGATTTTTATATGTTTATATATATATATTTACGCGTGCTAGCATAGGTTCTAGCGGGTTTAGGCGGGGTGCGTGGCCTAGGGCGAGTTATCGGATACCGAGGGTATCCCGGTATCTCGATTAGGCGAGTTTGTGAGTTTAGTAGCTTAATGAGCTCGGTTTGACCTAGAATTTCAGGGGCACCCTAGTTTGACCTAGCTTTGACCAAATTTGTCTCCGTTGACCGTAAAAGTCAACGTTTGACCTAGTTTTGACCTAGAGTTGACTTTTTGGACCCCGAGTTGACTTTTTGACCCGAATTTTACCGGTTTGACCCGTTCGACCTAGAATAGCCCTAGAAGCCTATTTTTAATTATTTTATATCAGTTTATCTCCTTAGAACCTTGTTTAATCTTGCTTTTCGTATTAGGTGTTTGCGACACCGGTCCGGATCTCGATCCTCATCAGTTGCTCAGGACATCAGGCGAGTACCTACCTCTGATAGTTTTCATTTCATGATAGCGTTTATATCACCTGTTTTAGGACTGTGATACTTGATTCTGACACATTGTTACACGAGATGGTACTAGTGGATCCCGTCATGAGGTGCTATCCCTTACCGTGTTCAGCGGGTACTCTATTACGTGTATTTCATCATGTGCTTCGGGTATTGATTATCATGTGCTATCATGTGCTTCTTGTGCTCTCGCCTTCATGTGCGCGAGCTATTATCATGTACGTAGCGTATTGTGGTTGGATCCAATGGTATTAGTGGGGGAGGGGAGTAGGAGTTGGTTATATGATCAAAGCCAAACAGTATTCATGTGTATGTCGGTTATGCAACTCACGCATAACGGAGTTATCTTAGTGTTCTTCATGTGCAACCTAAGCCGATCATATAACGAACTTGTGCTCAAGGCACTTAGCTAGTATTCATGTTTCTCACCTGCAGTTACTTTTCTACTACTTGTATTGTTTTCCAGTTTACCTTACAGCTACTTATTGTGCTCCAGCATATATTTATTTCCTGTGCATCTTGTATACTTTTCTATTGCTCGTCATATACACCTTACCATGTATTTGGAGTTGCTTTCAGAGTTATGTACTTCGCTCCAGTCCTGACTGGGCATATTTTTTCCAGAGGATCTTGAGGACTATTGCCCTACATTCTATGGGCCTGGTGTTGACGACTGTTGTGACCCCGTGATCGAGGAGGAGTGCGCCGAGGAGACGCCGATAGCATCCTAGTTAGCTAGGTGGGTTTCCTGGGTTATTTCCAGTAGTTTGTATTTTGGATGACTGTACTTATTCTTTTGTTGCTTGAGATGTTGTAGCTATTTGTAGACTTGGACTGTATTATTTTGGATTGTCTTGCTCTCTTGGTTCTGTTTCTTGTTTATATCATATCGTGCTTATTTCTTCCCCTAGATTTTGTGATTGAGATTTATATATATATTGCGTGGTTGCCCTCCTTCGGGAGAAGATTATTTTGATATATATATATTGCGTGGTTGCCCTCCTTTTGGAGAGGTCATGCCAGATTTTTCTGTGAGATATAGATAGATATGGTTGACCTAGAACGGACCTTTACAGCGTTCTACCGCCGATTCTGTGGCGTAGGCTGGACGTACCCACGACTCATGCCCGATTTTCGGGTGCGGGTCGTGACACATGTCGTCTACGTAAAGACAGACGATGACCCCTCTACCATCAGCGAATTGTGTAAACACACTTGTCCGTCTCGCTGACCATGTAGCAGTTTGATCTTTTGACTTTATGAAACTTTTTGTGCCATATCTTGGGATCTTGCTTCAGACTGTATAAGAATTTTACAAACTTGTAAACTTTGTCTTTAAGTCCTTTGATGACAAATTCTTCTGGCTGTTGTATGTAAATCTCTTTAATCAACTCTCCATTCAGGAATACTGTTTTGACATCCATTTGATGAATAACCAGCTTAAAAATTGCACTCAGAGCAATCAACATCATGATGGTTGTCATCCACGCTACTAGAGCATATGCGTCGAAGTAGTCGATCTCCTACTTCTGAGAAAACCCCTTGGCAATTAACCTTGCCTTGAACTTGTCAATAGTTCCATCGGCCTTCATCTTCGTTTTGAAGATCCACTTGTATTCGATTGATTTAGATCCTTCCGACAGATCGACCAATACCCAAGTATTATTGGAGGTTATTAAGTCATACTCATCATTGATAGCCTTCCTCCAGAAGATAACGTCTCTGGTCTTTATCGCCTCATCATAGATAAGCGGATCTGCTTCCACATGATAGGTGACAAATCTTCTCCGAAATCCTTCTGTCTTCTCACCCGCTTAGTTCTTGGTTCAGCGAATTCTGGTTCAAACGTTATCTCTGGAATGACAACTCATTCATGTACTACATAATCTTTGGAGGCTTCAGCCTCCTTTGCACCCACACTATTCTCCGAAATATCCGCGATAATAATGTTCTTGTGCCTTATAAATTTATCTTCAAAGAATTCTGCATCGCAAGATTCAATGATATAATTTGATTCTATATCAAGAAACCTCCGAGCATCACTCTTGGCAACATAACCCAAGATGATGGTCTTTATTGTCCTCGTACCCAGTTTCTGAATCTTGAAGTATGGGAGCTTCACATATGCTAGATACCCCCACACTCGAATGACATTCAAGTTGGGTCTGACTTTGAACCATAGTTCATGAGGAGTGACATCGGATGTTGCATACGACACTCTGTTCAGGATGAACATAGCCGTCAACACAGCTTCTTTCCAAAAGAAGTTTGGAAGACCCGCAGTTAACAGCATTGAGTTCATCATTTCTGTCAACGTCCTATTCTTTCTCTCAGCTACTCTATTTGATTGAGAAGAATATGGAGCAGTCATCTCATTGACAATTCTATGTTCTTTGCAGAACAATACGAATTCAATAGACCTATACTCTCTGCCTCAATCACTCTAAGTCTCTTGAGTTGTTTCCACATCTGACGTTCAGATTTAGTCCTGAACTCCTTGAACTTCTTGAATGCTTTGTCCTTTGACTTGAGCAAATAGACGAACGCATACTTCGAGTAGTCGTCGATGAATGTTATAAAATATTTTATCTTGGCCTTTGTGGAGAACTATTTGAAGTCACAGATATCTGAGTGCACCAACTCCAAAAGATATGTGCTTCGGTTAACCCGCGTGAACGGCTCTCTGGTGATCTTTGTCTGTGCACAGACCTCACACTTCTCTACCTCCTTACCCCCATATTTGGAGATAAACCCTAGACTAGACGTCTTGTTTATTCTTTTACAATGAACATGTCCTAGTCTATTGTGCCATAACTCAAGAGAATAACTAGAAGAAGCGACTGTATTTATCATTGTAGTAGGAGTTACAAGTTAAATTTTGAATATCCCTTTGGTATAAAAAGCTTTTACGAAATATGTTCCTTTAAAAGACATCACCATCTTTCCAACATTAATATCCTTCCTCAAATCTGCGTTGCAGAGGAGACTTTCTAAGTCCAGATTCTTGGCTATCATTGGTACATGCTTCACATCCTGATGCGACATCAATTTCCCCGAAGTCAGGTACAGTACCACCGTTCCGGTCCCTAGAACTTCAGCTTGTGCCTAGTTTGCCACCATAACCTTCTCAGATGTAGGCTTGTAGGTGGTGAACAACTCCTTCTTTGAGCAAACATGGTAGGATGCGCCAGTGTCCACCTACCAGTCAGAGTTGACACCAATCGTGACAACCTGGGCAATCATAACAACCTTATTAGGCTCATATTGCTCTGTCTATTTAGGCTTGGATCTGAAGTCACTCTGGTAGTAGCCCTTCTTGCCACAATTGAAGCAAGTCACTTCGAACTTGGGCTTTGGCTTTGGCTTTAACGAAGATGACTTCACCTTTAGACGTGTCATGACCCACACCTGGTGTAGGGATGCAAGTAGTGAACAATGCCCAGCCTATGCCGCAGCATCGGCGGTAGAACGATGTTTGGGTCAACTATCTATCTAGCAATCAATATATAATATGCCACCAATGTAAATGAATATACTCAATCACAGATCTATAAGATGGAAATAAGCACGAATATGATAAAAGAATAGAAGAGTCACAAATACAACTCATGAGACAAAAATAATATTCAATGGGTTAGAGAAATACTAATAACTGAGCTGGAGACAAATCTAGTACAAAAAGGAAACTAAATACGAAGCTACGAGTCCTAGGTCGTCTGTCTCAGTCGGGATGAGACCCACCTGAGCCAAGGTCTCTGGCTCTAAGCCTACCATGTCCTGAGGCCCGTAGTGAGTCGGGGTACCACTCCTCTGTGTCGTCTAGGAAAAATATATCTAGTCAGGAAAGGAGAAGAGTACATCTCTAACAGTAGTTCTAATAAATGATATAAACTAGTAACAATAAATAGATGTGAATATACAAGATGCAATATACAGATACAAGAGATATGTAACAAAGGAAATACTGGAAATAAATACAAGAATGAGCAATATGGAGAAAAACTAATAACTAAGTGAATGAGTACCAGCTTTAACATATGATCGGCTTGGGAACTTGATACAAGAATTATGGTCTGGTTAATCATACGTGCGGTGTATGATTAACACTATTCAATGAACAAGACTTGATACAAGGAGGGTATTATCACATATATACACTACATACTCTCCGCCCCCGACTGGTATAGTGGATCCAACCATGGTATGTTATGATATAGGATTTGCTGGATAGGTAGCTAGTCTCCCCAAGAATCAATGTCTGTACATGTACAAGAAGAACAAGGAAACAAGGCTTGCACAAGATACACCATACATACCAAGGAATAACATCTCATGACGAGATCCGGATATACCAATCCGTGTAACCATCGTATCAAGAAATCAATGATATCTACACTAGATACAAGAGACATAGAGGATATCATAAATGAGAAACTATCAGAGAATATACTCGCTTAAAATCTGGTGAACAGTATCAAAGATGTCTGGTACGGTGTCTCGAATACCTAAATATGGAATATTACATCAATACAAGGTTTTGGAATAAAAATAAGTTAAACTAGTCAACTTCTAGGTCATAAAGCCATTTCTAAATCAAAATAGTCAAACTAGGTCAACTCTAGGTCAAACTAGTCAAACTTGGTCAAACTAGCTATTTCTAGGTTGTATGAGTCTATCTCTAGGATATTGGGTCCATACATTATGTAACTAGGCCACAGTAGCTATACTAGGATACCATGAAACCAATAAGATACCGTATCCTAATATACGCAAATAATAGATATAAAAATATCATAATATGTATATTCAATCAACAATATTTAATATTACTAACTAAACTAATGCTAAGTGGATACCTTGGCTTTGAACCAATGCGGTATCACACCACTACATACCCATCTTGATACTCAACCCAATACCTTGAGTATCCAATCAATACCTTGACGTTACCTTGGTATCACAAGGTAATGTGAATCCTAACATATAACTAACTACCTAAACTCTAAACTATAACTAACATGCATTAATTAATACTATACTACTACACTAACTACTATCTACTAATACATATATACATACCTACATACATATCACTAACTAGAGATACATATACATATATATCTACTTACTACTAACAATATATATATATATATATATATATATATATATATATATATATATATATATATATATATATACACCAAAGTAACTAATTAACTAACTACACCTCAAGCTAACTAAACTATCTAATAAACTTTTAACTAAACTATCTACTTACCTTGCTCTAGTTGATACACTGCTGCCCTCTTATTGTCCTTTTGCAAGTTGTTGCTGTTGCGTTTGCTGCTGATGCTAAAGCTCATGTTATTGCTACTGCTGCAACATGTTGCTGCTACTTCCTTGCTGATTGCTGCTTCTGCCACTGCAGTGTTTGCTATGCTAGTTGCTGCAATTGCAGTTGCTTGATGGCACTGCATACTGCTGCTGCTGCTGCTGCAGTTGCTGCTGATCCTTTGAGCTGCTAGCTGCTGTTGGCTTAGCTCAAATGTTGTACTACTCGATGCTTAAACACCCCCTTGCTGCTATTGATATGCTGCTATGCTATGCTGTAGATTTGCTTGTTGTTGCTGTGCAGTTTTAGTTGCTCACTGCTAGCTGACCCGACCCCCCTTCCTAGCGCGCGCGCACACACACACACACACACACATATATATATATATATATATATATATATATATATATATATATATATATATATATATATACGTATATAAACATACACACATACATATATACAACTCTCTATGTATATACATAATCACCTCCATCCATATATATATATATATATATATATATATATATATATATACACATATAAACACAATATCACTATACATATGTATATACATAACCATATAATTATAATACTCTAATAGCTATAAACAAGGCAAATTGAATCTAAATAAAAAGAAACAAACACGTGGAGTGTATCGCACCTGTATCACACTAGATCTATGATACACTTGCGATATGAGTCCACCACACAACCAAACGTATCCTAAGGACACGAGCAAGTCTAAAATAGTATCTATGAACAATACAAAGAGTTAATTACACATTTACGTGTCCATGTCAAAATGTGACATGCTCAAACCCTCGTGTCGGAAGAAAACTCCCAAATCAACCCGTATCCCCAAATTATCAGGATACGACCTACACGTATCCAATTATGGATACGACACTATCCATGCATAATCAAACATATGTCAATTTGGTCTAATTGACCAATTGACAAACACAAGATGTGTCAATCTTGAAATTTTCCCAAAATTGACACAAAATAACACGTAACTTTTTCCATAGGCCTTCTATGAACCTAATTCCAATTCCTATGGATAGCCTTAGCATATGGGTGGTTCCTAATGATTAAAACACAGATTTATAGTCTAATAAAAAAGAAAAAACTGAATTGTACCTATTGGGAGATAGATTCCTAATAAAACTTCTAAATTGGGTGAAAAGAGCCTCCAACTTGTAGATCCTTGCTTCATCCTTGTAGATCCTTACTTCAATGGCCTCTAATGATGACTTGGGAAGAAATTGGAAAGAAATTTGGATAAATTTTGGTGTAGGAATGAAGAAATTTGGAAGAGAAAATTCTAGATCTAGATTTGAAATAAAAATAAAGAGAGAGAAACTTTCCTCCCCTTCTAACTAGGCCGGCCACCAAACCCCCTTCCCAAGCTACTATGTAAAGTCTAAAATACCCCTTGGGGCCTATCATAAAAAATAATTAAGGAGGAAAGGTTCTAGTCTAATGGGTTTAACTTAATTAATCATCCTCCTAATGAATGGACTTCTAATTGGGCTCAATTCTAACTAGATTTAAATGTTGGTCCATGGATCTAATCTAAACTAGTTAGGTCTACTAACACAAGTTCAAAATAATAAACTAATATCTAACAATAAATAAATAATATAATAAATAAATATACAACATGTACAATATTTAATTAATTATGAAATGACCAAAATACCCTTTTCTAGATGGTTGAAGTCCTTCTTTTTCTTATTGTGATAAGATTTCTGCTTTCCCCACCAAGTTGGCCTTTGCCAACTGTTTGGACAGGGAATCCAACTTCAGTTGTCCCCTGGCCTCATCTTAAATGAGAATCCAGTAAAGAAGATCTTTGAGCTGGATCTCCATCTTCTTACGGTACATGTCAGTCTTGAACTTGATCCAGCCTGGAGGAAGCTTGGTGGAGATAGCCCCCACTATGAACTTATCTTCATGCTTCATGCCCTCTTCCTTCAGCTACTGCTTCATCTTCAAAATTTCTTGACTTACGACAGCATTATCTTCTCGTCTTCAAATTGCAAAGTAAAAAACTTTTCAACGAGATAGATTTTAGACATCTTTTTTTATCACTTTTGTAATGCTTCTCAAGAGCTTCCCAGACGTCCTTTGCCTTCTCTTTCTTGTTGTAAGATTCTGCCATCGAGTCCTCAATTGCATTGAGGATCAATTATCTGCAGAGGTCGTTGTCTTTTTTTCACTTGTTGTGCGCGTCCTGCGCCACACCAACTTTAAGTTCTCCTCCATCTTCAGGGATGGTAGGTTATGGATCAACCAACCCATAATCAACTTTGACAAGATAAAGATTCAGAGAGATTTTCCTCTTCCAAATATTATAGTATTCACCATCAAACTTCTCAAGCTTGTGAAAGCTAGTATCGAGAAGGTTTGATCGGTTCTCCATCTTACTCGAATCTTGCTTTAAGATTTGTACTCTCGAGGCTTAATCAAAGATGGTAGAACCAGAAGTTGAAGTCGAGATCAGGAGTTCACACAAGAGTTCCCTTCCAGATATCTCTCGATCCAACAAGAAGATAATATATAGGATCTGATTACAACTTGAAACAAGATAATAAAAGAAGCAGAGAAAACTATCTTCTCATTCATCTTTGTAATCGTAGTTGTAAACAGACATAACGGAGTTACAACTCACAGAAGAGAGGAGAAGGAAGAAGAAGAATATACTTTGCTTGCTGGGGTAATAAAGATCATCGTTGCTCAAAGCAAAATTTGCCCCACACGATCTGCTCCCAGGAACCAGCAAGTTCACGTAGAACTTCTGGAACGCTCGATGTCACCTCTATCTGAATTCGTATGAACTCCCTGGACTCCAATGGTGGCGATAGCAATAACTCTCTTCGTTTCATAATTTTTGAAGTAAGTCCTCAAAGAGGCACGAAGAGAGTATTTATAGAGAGGGTTAAATTCCTAGCCGCCCAACAATTGCGGAAAGATAGGAACAGATTAATTATGAATCCTTATAAGATAGGCACGAATTAATTTTAAATCCCACAAAAAATGGATCTAAATAACAGACCATATCTTTCCATAACCGTTTAAATAGATCCGCAGCAGCAGCAGTGCATGCGACAGCGCAAGCCGTAGCGCAAGCCACAACACATGCGATAGCGCATGCGACAGCCCATGCGACCTGCCCATGCGACCGCCCATGCGATCGCGCATGAGAGAGCACATCAAATGTGCACAAGCGCCAACAAAGTGCCACTTTGCGCCCTTGAGCACGAGCCTGAGTCCGAGTTCGAGTCCGAGTCGCTAAGCCCCTTTTGGGCTTAGCTCCTATGGAATAAATTCCAAGAGAATGACAAAAAGAATAAATGCTTTCATTAAGGAGTTAATCCTTCTTCATCTTAATAAAATACCCCCACATAGCACCCATGTGCATCACCACTCCCCATGTGCACACCTTAACACAAGCAAAGCATTATATTGAGTTACCCACTTTGTGGCGTAGCCAATGTAGGACTATCTTTCATAGTCCAAAGGCAAAAACACCAACAAATATCACCCAAGATAACATAAGTTAACACATTAGCTTAGTGTCTGCTTTCAAAATGTACCCAATACTTCACATGTTGATACAGATGATGCATATTATATATATATATATATATATATATATATTGTCATGTCTCAATCCCAAAATACGTAGGACTAGGAATACGTAAGCATGTCAGCCGTATGTATATGACAACTCCAATATATGGATACCATAATACACACGTACGCTGTAATATGAATAATAACTCACATGTGGTATATATATTATCACAAGTCACATGGCATAACTAAATCTCATCCACAGAATCAAATAGAAATAAATAACCAATCTACTATATAACTGAATCTCAATATGAAGTATCAGAGAATGATAGTCGGGTGGAAACAAATCCACTGCCAAACTAGAATATAAGAGAAACCACATAAGAACATCTAATGAACAATGAGACTCGAAGAGAAGACCTCCTCGAAAGAGATAAGTAGCAAGTCATGATCCGTGCTCTTGTTAGTCAAGATTGTCTACACCTGGAAAGGGACCAGGTCCTCAGAGGGACGTAACAAGATACATAGAAGCATGCCAATTTGAATACGGTAAACATGCATAATAGATAGAAAATATATAAGTACGCTGTACAAGACAATCTATATAAAATGCATAATGAGGACAACTTTTCGACGTATGGGCAGGGGTAGGCTACTCGATCTAAACCTCACAACTCACACACACGACAGGGACATCAGAAATCGATATACCTCGGGGGTAACGACCAGCGCGACACAGAAATCGACATACTTCGGGGGTAGCGACCACCGCGACACACTACCGTAGTGCTTGCTAGATACTGCGGTTTACCAGAGTGGTTATAGCCTATAGGCCTACTGATTGTCCTCCCCTCCCATTATACTATGTGTCAAGTGTGTGTCAACATATATATATATATATATATATATATATATATATATATATATATATATATATATATATATATATATATATATATATATATATATATATATATATATATATATATATATATATATATATAGCATATACTTATGACTGAAAGAAAACACATATGCAATGAATATATAGAAATATAATAAGCATGCAAAGTACTGTAAGCAATTTGGCAAGGTATCTTGCCTGGCAAGAGAGCTGCAAAGTGTAACGTCCAGGAGTCAAGCACACATGATCAGAAACTACGGTCTCAGAATGAACGTCTTCGGATGCTGAAATAAACATCACCAACGTTTCCAGAATAAGCGAGATAGCTAGAAAATACTACCCTTTCGTCCAATTTGGATACAGGGGCAAAACGGTAATTTTGGGTCAAAGTGGGGTGCACGTGTGGCCCACCTTGCACCGAAAAACATGTCAGGGGTAAAGGTCTCTAAAAGGGACAAATTATAGGTCAAACCAATTCTAAACGTTAATACGAACTCAACGGTACATCCAATTTTGGATTTCGGTGAGCCGAACACAAATTCGTCCAAAAAGTCAACCGTAAGGCCCGCAAATAGGCGGCTTGGTCAACTGTCTCTGAATTTCGTGAAACTTGGGTCACAGGACCAATGTGATACTACGAATCCAATGGAGCAAGTTTCGTCATATTCCGATGAGCGTGCACTAAATGGTGCGATATTTTGCAAAAGTTACGATATGGAGAATTTTTACGGATACATGTTGATTCCGACGCGCATACACGTCCAAATCAGTTTTCTCGAAAGCCCACACGTCCAAATATACCATACTCGCCTTTCGGTGTAATTGGTATGCGACGAGGCGGTCCCGTTTGGTGGGGCACGCTCCGTATCATAATTTTTCGATTTTAAAAGTCAAGTTTTTGGTCGATTTGGAGGTTGAATAATTTTACACATAAAATAAATTAATAAAACTAAAAGAACAGAAAAATTCTTGGTTATATAGAGAAGAAAAAACCCTTTTATTTGTTTTCAAAAATAATAAACAGGTTGATGGCAAATTGGGTGTGAATATGGGGTTTTGGAGTTAAAATTCTGAACTGTTTTGGTCAGTTTTTCGATCATTTTTTGGTCGATTTTTTGACCAATCCGGGACACGAAAACTCGTGCCGCTTGAACAAAAATCCTAGAGGGTCACGTTGTGAAAGTACATGAACAAACCGCACACAAAAAAGATCATAGATGAGAGAGATAACATACCGTGAAGATGGGCCAAAACTGTGTGCATGCGCGCGCAAACGCGGGCGGATGCGGACGCGGACGGCTGCGTCCGGGTGGCTGCGGCGGCGGCGCCGGCACGGGGCGGCGGTCGGCCGGAGGGGGACGGTCGCCGGAGTCGAGGTCGGGTGGCTAGGGTTAGGGTTAGGGTTTGGGGATTGAGAGATTATATATATATATATATATATATATATATATATATATATATATATATATATATACACACACACACACACACACACAAAGAGGGGGAGAGAGAGATCGGGGAGAGAGGGGAGTGGGTTGCTGTAGTTTTAGGATGGGGTGGTTTGTATTCTGGGAAGGGGGTTGGGTAGTTATTAGGTTAGGATTTTAATTATCTTTTCTTTTTCTTTTTCTTTTTCTTTTTCTTTTTCTTTTCTTTTCTTTTATTTCTTTTCCTTTTATTATTATTATTATTATTAGTATTACTATTATTATTATTATTATTATTATTATTATTATTATTATCCTTATATTTATTTATATATAAATGAGCCAAAAATAATATTTGTACACAAAATAAATTCTAGAAAATTTATTTTGCAAGGCTTTAATAAAATACTATCTCAAAATATTTTATAAAATGTTTTGTAATTAATAATTATTTATTTATCTAGTTATATAAATTGAATAATTCTATTATCTAATTAACTAAGTAATTAATTAAATAGTTATCCAAAAAAAATATGAAATTGTAAATAATACACAATTCCATAAAAAGGGAATTTGCCTACTTGCACGAAAAATTATTGGATGCTAATTTTAAAAAAAGTTAAAATTAAAAATAACCATAATTAAATTATATATATAATATCTAATATTTAATAATTAATCTGCGGTCGTTACACTAATGTCATCCTAATGCCAAGGGATCAAATTTCTGTGCCACGAAAAGATCCTACAGGTGGTGTCTCCTATGTAGGCTACTTCCTATGAAGGGAGATACAATATTTGGGGCCATCCTATATTATTAATGTCCAAACCGCGGTGAAATATGCTAATAAAATTATTGGGTTTTAATTATTTTAAAAAAAATCTAAATAAATACAAGGAATACAAAATACACACAAAATATCTATTTTTGGGTGAGGGGTTTACATATATACCCAACACTTCACATATTGATAACCCAAAAAGACAGGACCAGAAGCATATATGCAACTACGGATGATTCTAGGTATAATATTGTGGCATGCTGGTGCCCCGGTGACCGTCCATAGGAACCTGAACATGAATACCTTGTGCAAAAGTTGTCCGCGATATACAAGTCTTGGGTCTCAGATTTACGAAATTCATGACATGACATATAAATTCTTGATTCTTGTTCTGAATGAGTATGCTCTATGAGATGTGTTTCTTGCTTTACTTGACATGATTCTCATTCAGAGTTAAACTTGACATGGTGCAATCCCCTAGTTCGGAGATGCCTTGGCGACCTAACGGTCCTGGATACTTTCAGGTTCATACTTGCACGAAACGACTATTATATAGCCTTCCGATGAATTGGATGAATGCAAGGCAAGATAACGTTTAGTTGACTGTGGCATAAAATTATGTGACAAGCATTGGAACGAGGCGAATGAGTGCAAGTTACAATGTAAGCAGGCAAGCATTCATTTGTTGGAAACATAAGCATAAGGAAATATATAGTATAGCCTACCTTAGAATATAAGACTTTACGTTTAGCACGGGTCTAAGGGGTAGTGCGAGGAGTGCAACCGTACAGGGACATATCGAGCGACATAATATGTAAGGCATGCAGTATAAAAAGGTGAAACAGTGCATTACAAAGGGTCCATAATAATCTACTCAAAGCATAGCTGGGTCTACTTGCACGAAGCAAAGTTAGCATGCGAGGGTCCATATAAGCCAAGTTTTATCTTCATGTTCAAACACAAGCAGATGGGATTATTTTTTTAGCTAGGTAAGTTGTATTCTTTATTAGCATGCAGGGGGTGATTCACCTAGCGACTAGCATGTATCGTCCATTTTTTAAGTGTGTTGGCTAAGCAAAGATAAGTTCATCATAGCTACCCACATTTGCGATGATTCGCCTCGGTCGAACGATACTCCGAGTGAGCCTTTGAAAGTCTAAGTCTGAACTCCTGAAGGGCCAAGTCTAGAAATCCTTTGCCTTAAACGAGTCTTTTCGCTGAGCAAAGTGAGTCGGGTTATTACACTTGCGCCGTTTGAATCGGCTGTCCGCTTGAACGAAATTTATCGTTACAAATGCAACTTCTCCTACCGAATTCTCCATGGACATGTGGTGAAACACCGAGTCGTCCATCCATTAGCAGATGAATCCAACGGCCTTCTGATCCATTCGTTTTCAGTCTTCAGCAGCTTTGTCCGATGGCATAGCATTGTCACCCTCTAACAGACCATGCAAGTCCTTGCACCAGAGTAGATCCTCCATCCTTGGCTTCCAATTTGCCCAATTCCCTCATATGAGGGTGATCATATGAGTGTTCATTTGCTCCGTAGACATAGTTTCCAGAACCAAAATCAGTAGATCTGATACCAGATTTTGGAAATCGGACATGGCCTGCAAGCATTACGACACCGTATCTAAAAGTGCCCGCTGCGAAAACTTTATGCCAACCCACCTGAGATAACCAACCCCTGTCTAACGAATATGAAGAACATATAAAGACAACTATATGGCGGTGACTATGTCACCTGGACAAATTCTAACCTTTATAAATCAGGTAAAATTACAAGATTGACAGAATCAATGTTGAACCATTTGTCCTAATAGATTCAACCCCCTCACCACACTCAAGAAGAAAAGAAAGATAATATAATTGAAATCACTCACCAACCCGTAGCAATATTCCTGAGCGAAGGCGATGACTCCTCGATCATATATCTTTCTTCCTTGTGTCTTGGATGACGAAGTTCTAAGAGCAAAGCACGGACTTTCTCTTAGATTTTTTGTGGACGAGCACCCTGAATCTCCAACTTGTGCTATCATTTGTGCCTGCACCCTCCTCCAATATTTATAGGATAAGAAATCATATTTTAGGTCATAATAGGATTTCCTAAATAGAAAACCTTAAAATAAGAATCATATTCCACCTAAAATAGCCCAACACAAATTATGAACGTCCAAATATGGTTAAATTAAATATTTTATATATATTTAAAATCTAATCAAATCTTATATTTAATGTTGATTTACAAATTATATCAAATCAAATCTTTGACCATATTTGGGCTCCAAAATTCATCAAAATCAGACTATCCGATCTGATCCGGATGGAACTTTCGAATAGTCCCATGGTAGTGGGCGTCATGGAGTGAATGCCCCCTTAGCCTCGCGTTGTACTCCATACCGTCTAATATCATCCCGGGACTAGAACTCGTCCTTTATGGCTATGCTAGCGACTCTTGTTCATATAGATAAGTCATCCTCGCTCAGCGGCTATCCGCGTGCGAGTCATTGCATCATGCCTACAAATATGGAATACCTCAACGGATATGAGTATAACACACTTATACATTATTGAACACCTGAGCAATCTATTGCAACACGCCGAGTATCCGTGTAACTCGTGCACCTGAAACAGAACCTCGCTCATGACACTTGTGTTTGCTTATGTTATTGCCCTGGATTTTATTATATATGCTCGTGCTTGGTTTAACTTGGTTTGCCTTGGACAGAGAAGGACGAATGGTAAGTTGGTAAGTATCACCGTGTTCCTTTTATATCGTACGATGTACTGCCACACGAGTTAGGCTTTTCATTATGCCATAAAACTGATCCTAAGGCAAGATTAGAAAGATAACTTAATAGATCATACACGGAACCTATATAACGTGTTTAGATTTGTCAAGCGGGCGAGAAGCCTCCCTACCAGTGCATTCATGTACTGATAACCCACCAGATTGCTTGCAGGGAGCGAGAGAACCTCATTCGGTGCGGAAACCCCCTTCGTGCATGCTAAGGCGTGGAGTCTACTCTGGAGCCTTGGAATATTTTGTCTGAAACTGAAGCACATATACAAGACTTAATGTTGGAATATCGCCTATGTATCATTCCATAAATATAGCCACTTGGCATGCTTTTACTGTAATCTCGACCTAGCGCCGCTTGTAACAGTTGTTCAATATCAATAAATAGCTTGTTTTACTTCTATACTTGTGTTATTCAATGCTTCTGCTATTTACGACTCTGTAAACTTATTATCAATCGCCTGTTCGTTTCTTTTTTTCTGCATTCGGACTATCTGTGCGACTCTGTGGCTTAGTTATTTTATCGCCTGTTCGGATCATGGTCTTGCACGGGCACAACTTACGCTCGTGCGACATCACGTCCAGATAAAAAAGATTGTCCTACGGGACCGCTGGCGTGGTGATTCACGCCTAGCGGAGATGGCCGATTACCTACGAAAGATCGAGGCGTGACATATTGGTATCAGAGCACGGCTTTACGCCTTTGGACTTCATATCGATTTTCTCAGTTTTGAAAGCTCTTTCGTTGGTTATGTGCATACACTCTATCTCGTTGACCCGATGGAATATTCCATATAATAAGTCTAAATAATTTTAAAAGTGCATGTGAATAATATGATTGCTTGTACAAAATTGTGATACGATGGCCTTTGTGCCGACCTGTGTTAGACTTTGTGGGAATAGAATCATGCTAGAAATTTACAAGTTATGTGCAAACCCGAATACCTATACGTGAATACCAAGTTGGTTGGTGTGCGAGATAGAATATAGTTCAGACGGTTAGCTATGTACACAGCCTTTCGGCTAAGTTGTGTTGACTATCGCGCGCCAAGACCCTTTTTGGTGCAAACTAGTTGCAATCGAGATTGGGATATCGTTTTGATAAGGATAAGTCAGACTTAGAATGCCAACCGATAGAAACCTTATCATTTTATCGCTAAGGCGAATATAGAGAATCGTGCTTAAATTTTGAGAAATAGCTCGGACGATATTTTGTGTCGACATATACAAATCAGATATGGTTTACTTGGATGACTATCAACAAGGATATATAAGAGACTTAGATTTATCAGACGATGCTTAGGTATCGCACATGAATTCTAAGGAACGACTTGGGGAATATGATAGCGATTGGTTCGAACACGATTGAGGATTTAATTGGGTAACTCAATTCCTGAGTGGTATGTGGATCATTTTGGAAATGTTCAAACGAATTCATAGGTCTCGTGTGATAGTTGATTTAAACAAATTTGAGAAATTCTTGAATAAGTGATAAGGCTTATATCGAATAGGGATTCAAGGTAATAAAATCGATATCTTGGTCAAGGAAACTTGATGGATCGTACGAGCAATTTTGAATTGAATCAAATAGATTAAAACTTGAGTATGGATATTATGGTTCGATGAAAGAGGTAAGTGATAACGGATTTGATTGGAGTTTGGAAGAACGATCTTAAAATCTAGTTCGAAAAAGATAACCTTCGAAATCACTCCCAGCCGAGGACGATTATCCGCGGGAGCGCCGACATGGTGATTTCACGTCTGGCGGGGATGATCGAACTCACGGAAACATGCTCGATGATTATTCAAACGAACTCGATGAATAGAACATATCAAAAGTGGATAGACTTTTTCTTGAATATTTAAAACTTAGTTGTTTGAGGATTGCCAGAAGCAGACTATGGATTTATCAAACGGTAATATTGAAGTTGGATAATTTTACTAGACGAATTATAATCACGGCATAAACGAACATAACTTGGTGGATTATATATATATATATATATATATATCGTGGATGGAGCAAAGTAAAATGATAAGGTGTCTCGTCATTTCGATGATAACTATAATATTCGACATTTTTGTCTTGTGCGAGAGTAATTCTATGCTCGTACATGCGTCACGCCCGTATTAGGATGATTATCTAGCAGGAGCGTTGGCGTGATAATCTCACGTCCAGCGAGGATGATTGAACTTGCGGGAGACCAGGATTAAGAAGGATCTTCTTGACTTATGGTTCGACATGATAATACGAATTTGGGGATGCAAGTGAATCGAAAGTGTTTCAAGGATGAGTTAGTCTAGAACCTGGATTAAGACACGCTTGATAGTTTCATGAACGGATACATGAATCTTGTTGAACGACTTGGAGTTATAATTAGAGATTTAGAATTGATTCATAGCTTGGTGGTCTAGACTTAGAATAGATATATGGGTTGTATCAAATATGTTTGAAGGAGATAAACTATGCAAATTCCTAGGCTTGTCATGTATCTTAGATATATCATGAATTTGACTGAACAAACTCGAACCCTGTGCAACGAACATGTTAATTTGAGCAGGATGATCTGTGCTCAATGTTTAAAAATCTGAGTGAAACGAGGTTGGGTAGAATATCCCATGCAAATGAATAATGGTTTGACCTTTGGAATTGGGGCGAGCATCGTGCGACAAATTTGTACGATGAATCATGTGCTTGAACTTGTACCTATGGCCTTGTGAGCTGACCTAGTAATTAGGCAGACGATCCAGTGCCGAGTGAAAGAACTTGTGTGACCGACTTTAACATATTCTTTGAATAAGCCATAGAACTGGGACAGCAAGACTTAGAGTTAGACTTGGAACGGTAAGTGTGTGCCATGTTGAAACGATAGGACATTGACGCTAGTCGGTTGATCAGATAGATCGTGCTTAACGGTAGTAAAATGCTTGGTTTGAGTTGGAATGGGAATGACTTAAAATTTTATTGACCATGTTGGAAGTATCATCGTGATTCATAAGACAAGAACCCTTGAGATTTTTACAAGTATCTTGTTCGACTTCGCTATCAATGAGTTTGGTTGAATGCATATGTTTGAGGGATGTCTTGAACGTGTGCATAATCCAAGACTCAATGATATATTGAACTCGAGTGCAAAGACTTCGCTATCGCTAAGTTGGTTGACATGCATATGTTTGAGGGATGCTTTGAATATGTGCATGATCCAGACTCATGATATGCTGATCTCGAATGCTAGTGCAAGTGAATATTTTAGATTCGCACGGACGAGTATAACGATTTGGATAAGTTTGCCTTAGCCCTTGATTATCATTCAAGATGGATCATACCATACCATGCATTAAGCGATATATGTTCTACGCTAAGGCGCAATAGAGACTGAGTCAGAGCTTGGATTGAATGATAGAGTCATTCAATGAGACAGACCCAGCATACACGGGACACGATATAAGGAATGAGTTGGAAATTATGTTCAAACGGATCTAGTGGTACCGATTGTTATGCTTGAGATAGATTTGATAGTTTGCGGTAGAACAATTTGCGCTCAGGAAGTCTCGAGGACAAGACTTTTTTTGAGTGTTATATAATATAAAAACCTATTTCGTTCAAACGGACAGCCGATTCAAACGGCGCAAGTGGAATGACCCGACCCGCTTTGCTCAGCGAGAACACTCGTTTGAGGCAAAGGATTTCCAGACTTGGCCCTTCAGAAGTTCAGACTTAAATGTGCTAAAAATTCATGTTCAAGTTGAAATAAGGCCGAAGGGCTAACACAACCTCGGGCTGGTAAGACTTTTAAAGGCTCACTCGATATAAACCCCCTCACCCAAAATAGGTATTTTGTGTGTATTTTATATTATTATATTTATTATAGATGTTAAATTTTTTTAGATTATTCTCTTAGTTAATTAGAAAATAAATTTCTTGGTATATTTACTTATATAAATATTTATTTAGAATCATTTTTAGGTTATTTTAGATTTTGGAGATTTTTTTTAGAATTTTTGGTAATTAAAACCTAGGAAACGTAAATTTTTAGGACTTTCATGATTTACTATGAGACCATACTTGCATGTTGTTACTACCAAACATTTATTTTAGATTTAAAATATTTAAATATATTTTACTATAATTTATTTAGAATTTTAAGGAATTTTTGGATTTTTGGAATTATTGAGGATTTATTTGGATATATAAAGTCTTAATATTATATAGATGTTAATTTAGTGTTAATAGATATTAATAAGATTGTATATAAATTATTTGTATTATCTTTAATTTTATTTAAGATTATAATTTATTGAGATAAGTTTAAACTATATTTTAAACTAATTCAAATCCTAAGCCTACTAGGAAAGCAACTTCATGCATATCCTATCCTTATTTAAACTAATCCTAATCATATCCAGATTAGCAAATCTTAGTCGTATTCAATTAAGTAGTCTCCACCATTATAAATACCTATTAGACTTATGGAATAAACTCATCTTTCATATTTTTTTCCCCAAACTCCTCTCTTTTTCGTCCAAAAATAGTCAAAATTTATCATAAATCAGCCTCATTTTCTAGTAGTTATGACAACTTAAAAATATGATATCTCCTAGCTCCGGACTCCAAACGCGCTCTAGTTTTTTGTTAGAACCATATCAAGGTTAGTTTTCTGAATATATAAATTATTTTAATAATTTCTGAACCTATTTTTCTAAAAATTCTAAAAGTGCCAACTGTCTGAAATCAGACGCGTTTCGGTGTTTTTGAGATTTCGGAGATCCCGAACTCAGAATTATGAGCCGTTTGAAGTTTCAAAATGCTGACATGATGAAATTCTATAAAATTAGTTTTCTAGAATTTAACATGCAAGTTTAATCTACTGTAAAATTCGTGCAACGTAGACGTAAATATGAAACCACCGAAAACTCTCATTTGTGCGCCCTTGTGGCCATAACTCTTTATCGACTTGTAATTTTAAAAAACCGTCGATTTCGGCATTCATGTAGTACTGAAATCTATAGGATTTCACACATAAATCCATTATTTGAGTTGGTTGACTTTTTAATCAATGGATCGCCTCGATTTGTGTCATGGATTCAAAATCTGTAAAATTGACTTTCTTTGAACCAAAATTAGTGTTTAAACAATAAAATCAAATTATAATAAGATTAAAGTACTATTTTAGGTTATTTTATTCAGAATTAAAATAGATTAAAATGGAGGAACCTATTTGTAACGCCCCAGTCCCAAAATACGTAGGACCATGAATACGTGACACGCTAGCTACGCATTCGACCAGACTCTGGTCTGACTCGAATACATATAAGCTGTATAATATAAATGGCACTATCTAGATATCCCATAAATGTAAACCTTTATGTCTCAATCCACAATGTACATAAGTATACAAGAAAGAGCTATATGTGCTAAAGTCGGCCGCCCAATAACACACTAACTCGAATAGACTCGAGAAGAAGTATGAGTCTATAAAAACTAGGCTACAACAGCAGATTAATAATCAATATAAAATAACCATAATGCCGGTATATATGATGTGAGTACCTGGTACCATGCCCGCAAGACATACAACTCCAACAACAACTCCAAATGCTCCGTAATCATCTATGCTACAAAACAGGCAGGGAACCAGGTCCTCAGAGGGACGTAACAAGGTACAAAAATATAGCATGCCAAGTAAACAGAAAGTACAAGTGCAACAATATGGTACTCTATCATAACCAAACAAATGTGACACAGTTTGAAGACAATGTTCGACGCGTGGGCTATCTAAATTAAAACCGTAGCTCCGGACACGGAAACACATGGGACGTACCGCAGCTCCGGGCAAAGAGTCACACGGGTGATACCACTACACTAGATACAGGATCACTATATAGATACTACATACATATATAAGCACGTATAGAGGAGTCCAAATGTCTAGTAACTGTCTTTCCCTTCCCAAGCGGTCAACGATGGTGCGCTGAACCTGAACCTCTATCTAACAGTTTTGACACACATAAGTAATCTCAACAGACGTGACCCTAAGGTCATCCCAGTCTCTGGTCATGATGTCAGTATCAGGATACAAGAATCTGGCATGATTACAGTGTATGAGTGTGTCCTGGGGTGTCGATATACTCAGGTACGTACATCGAGGTGCTACGAAGCATCTAATAATTATTCTAATAAGTTACGACGAATGTCAGCACCCGGTTGTGATCCGGACGTAAAGTATCGAGCGTCAACATAAATACGTGCACAATGTACACAAAGAACAACAAATATCTGTAATCTGAAATACAGGATGGCAAGGTACACTTGCCTGCGTGCGGCTGCTGATGACAGGGTTCCGGTACCACGTCCAAGCCCTCAGGTCCCGCAGTACCTAGAGATGAGATGTAAATCAAAATCAATAATCTTGCGACACACATCTACACCTAAACTCAGTCTCAGCTACGACCCACAGGGACAAGACACTAGGGGGTTGACCACAGTTGACTATTGGTATGATACTTCAAATCCACTAACCATCTGTACACTATTATCTGTACACTATCATCGACCAATCCTCATTCTTACTATATTCATCACGTGGCTCTGTAGTTCAGGTATGCTCATTCCTTATCCCCTTTGGTCTTTGCGAACGTTATCATGCACGTTTAAGTATGTCTTCCTCAAAAGTAATTACTCATTAAATATTAGGTCTTCGTCATACCACCATCATTACTTAACATGCATAAAAATCAATATGATAAACCCTGAATCTTAATGCCTATCATTTGAATTCATTTTATAAACTTATGAAGAAACAACCCTAAACTCACAATGCCTTCAACCCTTAAACTCCACATAGTATATATAAACCCTAAACTAAATCTAAATCTTTTACCTGTATAATATTCATAATATCTCGTTATCAAATCCCCAATCTCCATGCAAATCATTTAAATTCCTTTTAATTTATGCAACCATAAACCCTAACCTACATTAAACCCTAACAACACTTTAATCCCTAATCTCAAGTTATTATCCATGCTCATCATCAATACTATAATACACCAACAAGATATATAACAAAAACCTAGTTAAATAACTCAACAGGAATATAAACAAAAAGAGAGGGAGGGAGTCAACCTCGACGTGGCTCACTGGCCGGAGGGGGTGATGGTCGGAGGAGTGCTGGTCAGCAGGGTGATGGTCTCGCCGGAGAAGAGTGGAGGAAATTGTGGTGGATATGGCAGCAGGCCGAAGCTCGAGGCCGGGTTGTGGGTGGCGCAGCATCTCGTCTGGCCGAAGTAAGCTAGCCGGAGGCGGGCTCGTCGGGGGACTGAGGTGGAGGTCACGGGGATGAATGGCCAGAGGTGGAGTGTGGTCGTGGGAGGGAGGCCGCACATGGAGGGTCGCCGGAGTGATGTGTAGGATCGACCGGAGGGGTGGCAGCAGTAGAGTCGACGACGTCGATATAGGGGGTGTTCGCCGGAGTGGGGAGTCGAGGGAGCAGTACCGAGAAGATATGCAGTCGGGGGTTGGCTCGACGCCGGAGTACGGGCTCGAGCGGCGGAGCAGCGCCGGAGTGGCTGCTGTGGCAGAGTCGAGGCCGGAGAAGAGTTCAGTGGAGGTGGCTGCCGTGAGTGCTACGGGCTCGGCCGGAGCAGCAGTCGGTGACCGGCATGGGGTGGACGGCTGCCGCGGTGGTGCAGAGCTCGCTGGCCGGAGGGGGTCCGGCCGGGCAGTGCTCGGTTGGGATCTTCCAAGAAGAAGGAAGGAAGGAAGAGAAAAAGAAAGGAAGAAGAAGTAAAAACTATGGAGGAGGCTCGGTTGCTTGGAGAAAGATGGTGGAGAGAGAGAGAGGGGTGAGGGGTTTTTTCAAGACATGGGGATTAGGGCCGGCCTTGGGGGAAGGGATGTGATGTAGACTTTTTATAGGAAGGGGTGTGTTTGATGGAGGGTGGAGATGCTCTCATTTAAATTGGAGGGCTAAATTTTCACATGGAGGAGTGGGTTTCTCCATGCAAAGGGAGGGGGAAAGAATGTTGACTAGGTCAAAGATTTGTAGGCTCTCTATTTAGTCATGGCCAATGAGGTGAGGACACCTAAATTAATAAATTGCAACTAAGCCCCTTAAATTCGAGAAATTGCACGAACACATAAAATAATGCAAAAATTATGGGAAAAATGGTATTTGGTGATTTGTATGGTGAGGGGGTGTTGTGTGTGAGGCATGGGTTTAATTTCATGGGCATTAGATTTAAATGGGGATTAAAATAGGGTTAGTCAAAATTGGTATCCCTGCTTTAAATAGAATTAAAGTATCCCGCGCTTTTAAATTAAATGGGGGCACTTGGGGTCAAAATTTGGAAGTGACACAAAGGCCAAAAATGGTGGGGGCTTGGAGTCAGTCTTGGACCCTTTAGTTGGTCTGACTCAACGGGTTAAGTTGGTATATCAAAATTGAGGGTAACGACACAGGTGTCCGACACGAAATTTAATTATGGGATTTCGGTTACGAAAAATTGTGCAATTAATTTAAAGCACAAGAAAATATGATTTTGAGTGACGAAAAAGTCCAGCGCCTAATTTGGCGAGTCAACTCAGAAGTACAATAGTCCGATGGAATTTATGGGCTGATATTCGGCTCCGAATAATTTAGCAATGATAGGGCGCGCCAAGGGTTTAATTAAATAAAATAAAATAACAGACAAACTCAACTCTACTCTAAACCTTAACATCTGCTGCTAATCCAATATTTTCCCAATCCAAACCTGACTATCTATAGAATTAATCGAGGGGGTTTACATTCTTCCCAACTTAGAAAAATTTTGTCCCCGAAATTAAAAGTAAAGCACGATAATAGCTAAAAGAATTTAAAAACAACTAGTAATCAAATACCGTACGTAAATTTGTACCTTGATCCTCAAATAAGTATGGGAACCGTAGCCGAATAGAATCCTCGCGCTCCCAAGTAGACTCGTCTGGCGAATGGTGCTTCCATGCCACTCTGACCAGTCGAATCGTCTGCCCTCTCAAAGTCTTCTCGCTGTGATCGAGGATCTCAACTGGCTGCTCTACGTAAGATAGGCTGGGCCCGACTATTATCTCCGAATGATCAAGCACGTGGCTAGGGTCTGCGACATATCTCCTCAGCTACGATATGTAAAATACGTCATGTACTCCCTCTAATGATGGAGGCAATACAAGACGGTAAGCCACTTCACCAACTCGTTTTAAGATGTCAAAAGACCCAATGTACCTCGGACTCAGCTTGCCTCTGCCTCCGAATCTGATGGTACCACGAGTAGGCGATATCCTCAAAAATACATGGTCACCTTCCTTGAACTCCAATGGTCTGCGGTGCGTATCTGCCCAATGTTTCTGTCTGTCCTGTGCTGCACGCAGTTGGCTCTGAATCTGCTTGACCTTCTCCACTGTCTGTGTCACAAACTCTGGACCAAGTATCTGACGCTCTCCCACGTCACTCCAACAAACTGGTGACCTGCATTTCCTGCCGTACAGTGCCTCATAAGGTGCCATCTGTATGCTAGCCTAGTAACTATTATTGTAGGAGAATTCTACCAAGTGTAGGTGGTCCTCCCAAGATCCTCCAAAATCAATCATGCACGCTCTCAACATATCCTCTAATATCTGTATCGTGCGCTCTGACTGACCATCAGTCTGTGGATGATATGCAGTGCTGAAATTGAGATGAGTTCCTAGGCTCTTCTGCATACTCCGCCAAAAATGTGACATGAATCTGGAATCACGATCAGATACGATGCTGACAGGCACTCCATGTAATCGTACTATCTGCCTCATATATATGTCAGCTAAAATCTCTGTGGATTGCCCAACTATGAAGGGCAAGAAATGTGCAGACTTGGTGAGTCTGTTCACGACAACCCAAACTGCATCCTTCCTACTAGTGCTCCGCGGGAATCCTGTGACGAAGTCTGTGGTAATGTGTTTCCACTTCCACTCGGGAATGGAAAACAGCTGCAATAGTCCTGCAGTCCTCTGATGTTCAGCCTTGACTTGCTGACAAACTAAATATTTCTCCACGAATCTTACAATTTCTCTCTTCATCCCATGCCACCAGAAATGCTGCCTCAAGTCTCAGTACATATTCATACCTCCGGGATGAATGAAATAAATTAAGTGATGTGCCTCGGTCATCAACTCTTGGCGTAGCTCGCCACTCGGAACATATAGGCGATCTCCACACCTCAACGTTCCATCTTCATGAATCCTGAGTCCCGTCTGTATGCCGGCCTGTGTCCTCTCTCGTAGACGTCGAAATCTCGCATCTGTAGGCAGGGCTGCCCTGATCCACTCAATCAGTGTAGACTGAACCTCGAGGCTGGCCATCTGTCCATCCATGCCTGGAAATACAATCTCAATCCCAATCTCCTGGAGGTCCTCTAACAATTGCCGCTGAGTCATCAAAAGTATGCCATGGGCTTCCTGCTTAAGGCATCTGCTACGACCTTCGCCTTGCCAGGGTGGTACTGCAACTGAATGTCATAATCTGTCATCAACTCTAGCCAGCACCTCTGCCTCATGTTGAGCTCCTTCTGCGTGTAGACGTACTTCAGGCTTTTATGATCTGTGTAACTCTCTACACGCTCACCATAAAGGTAATATCTCCATAGCTTTAGTACAAATATTACTGCAGCTAGCTCCAAATCGTGCGTCGGACAATTCTTCTCATGAACTCTCAGCTGTCTCGATGCGTAGGCTATCACCTTACCGTGTTGCATCAGTATACATCCTAATCTGCTCCCAGATGCATCACTGTACACTACAAAGCCTCCTGATCCTGAAGGTAGTGTCAAAATCGGTGCTGATGTCAGACGCTTCTTCAGCTCATCGAAAGCCGCCTGACACTCGTCAGTCCAGATAAACTCCTCGCCCTTACGCGTCAATCGCATCATAGGCGCAACAATCCTCGAGAATTTTCTACGAACCTCCGATAATATCCTGCAAGTCTGAGGAAGCTCCTAATCTCTGTAACAGGTGTAGGGGTTGGCCATATCTCAACTGCAACTATCTTCTCCGGGTCAACTGTTAGTCCATCTCCGGTAATTTTGTGTCCCAGGAATGGTACTCTATCTAGGCAGAACTCACATTTGCTGAGCTTGGCGTACAGCCTCTCATGTCTCAGCGTCTCCATCACGATCCTGAGATGCCTCTCATGTTCCTCCTGGCTCTTGGAATATACCAAGATGTCGTCTATAAATACCACCACGAACTTATCTAAGTACTGGTGGAAGACATTGTTCATCAAACACATAAATACCGCTGGCGGGTTGGTCAAACCAAACGGTCATGACTATAAACTCATAGAGCCCATACTTCGTCCGGAAAGCCGCCTTCGGAACATCCTCTCTCCGTACCTTGATCTGATGATAGTGTGATCTGAGATCGATCTTCGAGAATACACATGCACCGCTAAGTTAATCAAACAAATCATCGATGAGCGGCAGTGGATACTTGTTCTTTATTATTACAGTATTTAGCGCCCTGTAATCGATACACAAGCGTACCGTCCCGTCCTTTTTCGGTACAAATAGAATGGGTGCTCCCCATGGAGATACACTAGCCCGTATGAAACCCTTATCTAAGAGATCATCTACTTGGACTTTTAGCTCAACCAATTCCTTGGGTGCTAGTCTTTAAACGGGAGAAGTAACTGGCTCGACTCCTGGAGTCAACTCTATAGTGAACTCAATCTCTCTGTCAGGTGGCAGTCCTGGGAGATCCTCTGGGAACACATCCTCAAACTCTGATATAATGCGAGGGTACATCGGTTCATCTTCTGCAATATGGGTCGCTAGGGTAGGTTGGACACCATGCTCTCGGGCTCCCCGAAGAAACTCAAATTCTGGGTGATCTGGGGGTCTAAAGATGACACAGCCACGACGGCAATCTAGCGTTGCGTGGTATTGGCTCAACCAATTCATGTCTAGGATAATGTCATAGTCTAGTCTTTAACCTCAAGACAAATTCTCCTGTTCTATTTTCAACGGCAATCCTCAAAAGGAAATGTTTTCTTGCCTAATGTATAATTTCTCTTCTCCTCAAGGTTTTCCCTAAAATTTTATTCCTCGAATTTCTTCTTTTCGTTTTTTATCTCTCCAAGTCACAAGTACAATAATGGTATCACACAAACACATACTAGAATTCCCGAAATCCGATCATTATCTTCCAACTGAGATCCTAAATTTTTTTTCATCTCCTCTAGCTCATAATCTTCGTTCCTAGCATTGTTATCATATACAACCACTAGTTTTCATCCTCAGGCTATACATTTCCATAAATTATTCTAGGTCATGATCAACAATCCTTCTAGCTCTCAGTACTTCCAAGATCACTGCTACCTCAAGCATGGGTAGGGTACTACTGGATCCAACTCTCTTGCCAACCTTCTACACTAGTTCTAGAATCCAAAGAACCCATCAATCTATCCTGATAAGGTAACAATCATCTCATAGAAAGGTATACGAATTCTGTCTTTTGCCGTCTGGTCTTCGATCTTCTTCTGGAGAGAAATTATCAGTCACAAGCATCCGTCTTCACGAACAATAGGGGACAAGAAACAAGGATAGCGATATCGACAAAGATTGAACGAATGCAAATTGGAAGTCCAAGGGCGATAATCACATACAAAGAGTTTTTAAAATTGATTATGGATTGAGATCCTATTCAACAATCATAATATCTATTCCTAATTTGCAGGCTCGCTTGGCACAGTCAGGTGACCAAGACGATTTAAATCAAACCTGCATGGGCCACCACAAAAATATGTAACGCCCCAGTCCTAAAATACGTAAGACCAGGAATACGTGACACGCCAGCTACGCATTCGACCAGACTCTGGTCTGACTCGAATACGTATAAGCTGTATAATATAAAGAGCACTATCTAGATATCCCATAAATGTAAACCTCTATGTCTCAATCCATAATGTACAGAAGTATACAAGAAAGAGCTATATGTGCTAAAGTCGACCGCCCAATAACACACTAACTCGAATAGACTCGAGAAGAAGTATGAGTCTATAAAAACTAGGCTACAACAGCAGATGAATAATCAATATAAAATAACCATAATACCGGTAGGTGTGATGTGAGTACCTGGTACCATGCCCGCAAGACATGCAACTCCAACAGCAACTCCAAATGCTCCGTAATCATCTATGCTGCAAAACTGGCAGGAAATCAGGTCCTCAGAGGGACGTAATAAGGTAAAAAATACAGCATGCCAAGTAAACAGAAAGTACAAGTGCAACAACAGGGTACTCTATCATAACCAAACAAGTGTGACATAGTTTGAAGACAATATTCGACGCGTGGGCTATCTAAAATAAAACCGTAGCTCCGGACACGGAAACATACGGGATGTACCACAGCTCCGGGCAAAGAGTCACACGGGTGATACCACTACACTAGATACAGGATCACTACATAGATACTACATACATATATAAGCGCGTACAGAGGAGCCCAAACGTCTAGTAACTGTCTTCCCCTTCCCAAGCGGTCAACGATGGTGCGCTGAACCTGAACCTCTATCTAACAGTCTCGACGCACAGAAGTAATCTCAACAGACGCGGCCCTAAGGTCGTTCCAGTCTCTGGTCATGATGTCAGTATCACGATACAGGAATCTTGCACGATCATAGTGTATGAGTGTATCCTGGGGTATCGATATACTCAGGTACGTACATCGAGGTGCTACAAAGTATCTAACAATTATTCTAATACGTTACGATGAATGTCAGTACTCGGTTGTGATCCAGACGCGAAGTATCGAGCGTCAACATAAATACGTGCACAATGTACATAAAGAACAACAAATATCTGTAATCTGAAATACAAGGTGGCAAGGTATACTTGTCTGCGTGCGGCTGCTGATGACGGGGTTCCGGTACCACGTCCAAGCCCTCAGGTCCCGCAGTACCTAGAGATGAGATACAAACCAAAATCAATAATCTATACCACGTCAAACATGGATGCGACACACATCTATACCTAAACTCAGTCTCAGCTACGACTCACAGGGACAAGACACTAGAGGGTTGACCACAGTTGACTATTGGTATGATACTTCAAATCCACTAACCATCTGTACACTATCATCTGTACACTATCATCGACCAATCCTCATTCTTACTATATTCATCATGTGGCTCTATAGTTCAGGTATGCTCATTCCTTATCCCCCTTGGTCTTTGCGAACGTTATCATGCACGTTTAAGTATGTCTTCCTCAAAAGTAATACTCATTAAATATTAGGTCTTCCTCATACCACCATCATTGCTTAACATGCATAAAAATCAATATGATAAACCCTGAATCTTAATGCCTATTATTTGAATTCATTTTATAAACTTATGAAGAACAAACCCTAAACTCACAATGCCTTCAACCCTTAAACTCCACATAGTATATATAAACCCTAAACTAAATCTAAATCTTTTACCTGTATAATATTCATAATATATCGTTAAAATCAAATCCCCAATCTCCATGCAAATCATTTAAATTCCTTTAATTTATGCAACCATAAACCCTAACCTACATTAAACCCTAACAACACTTTAATCCCTAATCTCAAGTTATTATCCATGCTCATCATCAACACTACAATACACCAACAAGATATATAACAAAAACCTAGTTAAATAACTCAATAGGAATATAAACAAAGAGAGGGGGAGGGAGTCGACCTTGACGTGGCTCGCTGGCCGGAGGGGGTGATGGTCGGAGGAGTTCTGGTCAGCAGGGTGATGGTCTCGTCGGAGAAGAGTGGAGGAAATGGTGGTGGATATGGCAGCAGGCCGAAGCTCGAGGCCGGGTTGTAGGTGGCGCAGTATCTCGTCTGGCCGGAGTAAGCTAGCCGGAGGCGGGCTCGTTGGGGGACTAAGGTGGAGGTCACGGGGATGACTGGCCGGAGGTAGAGTGTGGCCGTGAGAGGGAGGCTGAACGTGGAGGGTCGCCGGTGTAACACCCCGTTCTGTTCTAGCGGACTGCCATCTCAAACGGCAAAAGTACAACTGTCCCGACACGCCTTGCCTCAAACGAGAAGCAAAGGGTATCCAGACTTGCTCCTACAGGATTCGGCTTAGGCTTTCAGAGGCTCGCTCAGGCGTATCGCTCTACCGAGGCAAATCATCGCTAAGGTGGGTGGCTACGGTAAACTTGTCTTTGCTTAGCCAGCACACATAAAATCTGGAATGTTCATGCTAGTTGCTAGGTGATTCACCCTTACATGCTAATAAATCTAACGCACCTAGCTAAGGGAATAATCCCAACTTGTATTGTTTGCTAGAACATGGAAATTGAAATACTGCTTATATTCAGACCCTCGCATGCTAAGTCCCTAACGGTTTCATCTCTCGACTTACCTTCGGGTCCGAGCAAACGTGCCTGCTTATGTTCCTTAGAAACGCATGCTTGTCTGCTTGAATGTTGCATTATTTTCATCCAAACATCGAAAGTCTACAAAGTAGTCATTCCATGCCTGAATGAACCCGCAAGTATTCGGGACCGTTAGGTCACCAAGGCAGTTCCCGATCCAGGGGACTGCATCATATCAAGTAAATGAATCATACTCCAGTAGCAAGACTCATTCAGGTATTCGGATCTCCCTGCAAGTCTCCCTCAAGCGGGCTTACATCAGCCCAGGAGACTGTGCATATCCAATAGCTAAATGAATCATGCATCACTGCTTGTCGTGTGCTCGTGTGTAAATTAATAATCGTGTTCGATCATGGACAACTTGTGCACAAGGGTATAAGTTTTGCGGACGATGCTGGGGCACTGGCACCGATCCGATCCGGGCAGACTTTGTGTGTAGTCATCGTGTGCGGACTGGATAGCTTGCAATGCATCGTGTGTTATCGTGTATCCAATATGAGCTTCCGTTGCATGCTATCCATGTCCATGACTAGTCCATTATAGCATCAAGCCAGTGATCATCGTGTGTAATTAACTTGTAGCTTAGTCATCGTGTGCGGATGGGATAACTTGCAGCGCATCGTGTGTTCATCGTGTGCTCTCGTTGCATGTTATCCTTATCCAAGACTCTGTCCACCTCGTGTGTTTAAACTTGAACAATATAACCATACTCAATGTTTGCATATGCTATCGCCTGAATATTCATACATGCCCGTGCTTGAATTAATAATGTTTGCCTTGGACAGGGAAGGAGAAATGGTAAGTTGGTAAATCTTGCCGTGTTTTCTCAAACATCGCACGACGCACTCCCCGACACGTTACGCTATTCAATGTTTGCATGAAACTGATCCTAAGGCAACTAGAAAGACAACTTAATAGTTGTGCACGGAACCTGTATTACGTATTTGGATTTGTCGAACGGGCGAGTAGCTTCCCCACCAGTGCATTCAATGTACTGATAATCCACCAGTTTGTATGCAGGGTGCGGGAGAACCTCGTTAGGTGCGGATGCCTCCTTCGTACGTGCTAAGGCCAGGAGTTCCCTCTGAAGCCTTGCAATGGTACATCCGGAACAGAAGCATATATACAAGACATAATATTGTGAACATAGCCCGAACTCGCCTGAATATCGCCTGTACAATCATTCCACAATTGTAGCCACTTGGCACGCTTTTACTGTTTCAGAGAGAGAAGCTTGAGCGACTTGTAATCTCGGCTATACGCCGCCTATAACACATGTTCATATCAATAAAAGAGCTTGCTTTACTTCAACTTGTGTTTCAATGCTTCTGCTACATTTGTCGACTCAGTGAACCTGTTATCAAATCGCTATGCGTTTATGATTCCGCTGCACTAGGACAATCTGTACGACTCTGTGGCTTAGAACTCTTGCCGCCAGCCAATGAACCATGGCCTTGCACGGGTGTGGATCACGCTCGTGCGGCATCACGCCCGGATGGGTCAAGCGATCGTTCTGCGGGAGCGCTGGCGAGGGTAATTCTCGCCTAGCGGGAACAGCCGATTTGCCTGCGGGAGATCGGGGCATGACATGTTGGTATCAGAGCCTGGCTTCTACGCCTTTGGACTTTATTTCGATTATCACTGTTTCGAAAGCTCGTTCGTGGGTTATGTGCACGCTCTCTCTCAATGCCTCGATAGGATGTTCCAACAATAAGTCTAAATACTTTCAAAATACGTTTTGATTGATATGATTGCTTGTCTGGTTGTATGCTGCGAGTGGCCTTTGTGCCAACCTGTGTGAACCCTTGAGTGTATCGCAGTAGCTTGTCCGATTTTACTGACTCTAAGTTTGGTTGAATGTATCTATTCGAGGGATGTCTTGAACTAGTGCGTTTACACTATTCACCCACTTTTGTAACCTAACTTGTTTAATTTATGTTACGGGTAGATCAGACGACGCCTTGAGTTGCGACTTCATCCTTTTTCAGAGAAGGCAAGTATAACTTGCCATTGTAATTTGATTTACATTCCATATGGTGCATGCATTTTATTTTTGTTATTTAGTTCATATATTTTAACTGCTATATAAACCGCGCATCCAAGAATAACTTGGGTGCAACGACGGTGGCGTCGTATTTTGTCTTTATTATATATTATGCATGTTAACCTAGTTTTACGAGACCACCCCATTATCATGAGGCATTGTTATGTTTTATTTGGCCGTGACACATTTCTTATACGAGTTGTGAGTCTCATATAGATCACGAACTTATATATTGACTGATCATTAATACGTATGTGACGTGCGATAGGAAATAACTGCTAATAGAGATATGTTAGAAGACTTGGCAGTTATTAGAGGTCTCATCGTGTCATGGATATGGCATGAATAGAACATAGGGTGGGGATAACAACAAGTAAGGCGTTTAGGCTCCTTTGTACTTTCTTGTGTAACCCGCACGCTCCGCCAGAGATGCGTGGTCAGATGACCCATATATTATCTACATGTGACCTCTGACATTCAAAAGACATCATGCCATTTAGGCTCCTAATTCTCTGAGAGAATTATGCTAGTCCCATTTTAGCCAGATAGCCCACGTATTGGAAAGTTGTTCTTAAAGTGCATTCACATAGGCGGTTAGACGACCCTTTGGATGTTTATTTTCAGTATTTTATTGGCATGCTTCTATGTATCTTGTTACATCCCTCTGAGGACCTGGTCCCTTTCCAGGTGTAGACGATCATGACTATTCGCAGAAGCACGAACATGACTTGCTATTTCGTTCTCTTTCGAGGAGGTCTTCCCTTTGAGCCTCTCTGATCATTAGATGATGTACTTATTATTTACTTTTATATTCTAGTTCGGTAGTAGATTTGTCTCCATCCAACTATTAGTTCTTCTCGACTAGTTCATATTTGGTTCATTGACATATTTGATCATTTATTTCTTTAGGATTTTTGTGGATGAGATTTAGTTATGCCCTGTGACAATTATATACCACTTGAATTATTATTCTTAATACAGCATACGTATATGTCATAATTTTCATATATTAGAGTCTCCATATACATACGGCTGGCATGCTTACGTATTCCTAGTCCTACGTATTTTGGGACTAGGGCGTGACACTCGGAGTATCGCTTGATCGAGGCAAATCATCGCTAAGGTGGGTGGCTATGATGGACTTGTCTTTGCTTAGCCAGCGCACTTAAAATATGGACGATACATGCTAGTCAATAGGTGAATCACCCCCTACATGCTAATAAAGAATACAACGCACCTAGCTAAGAAAATAATCCTATCTTATATTGCTTGTGTTATAACAGGGAGATGAAACTTGGCTTATATGGACCCTCGCATGCTAACTTTGTTTCGTACAAGTAGACCCCGCTATGCTTCGAGTAGATTATTATGGACCCTTCGTAATGCACTATTTTACTTGTTTACACTGTATGCCTTATATATTATGTCGCTCGATATGTCCCTGTACGGTTGCACTCCTCGCACTACCCCTTAGACTCGTACTAAACCTAAAGGCTTATGTTCTAAGGTAGGCTATACTATATGTTTCCTTATGCATATGTTTCCAACAAATGCATGCTTGCCTTCTTACATTGTAACTTGCACTCGTTCGCCTCATTCCAATGCTTGTCGCATAATTTTATGCCACAGTCAAGTAAACGTTATCTTGTCTTGCATTCATCCAATTCATCGGAAGGCTATCTAATAGTCGTTTCGTGCAAGTATAAACCTGAAAGTATCCGGGACCGTTAGATCGCCAAGGCATCTCCGAACTAGGGGATTGCACCATGTCAAGTTTAACTCTGAACGAGAATCATATCAAATAAAGCAAGAAACATAGCTCGTGGAGCATACTCGTTCAGAACATGAATCAAGAATTTATATGTCATGTTATAAATTTCGTGAATCTGAGATCCAAGACTTGCATGTCACGGATAACTTGTGCACAAGGTATTCATGTTCTGGTTCCTACGGACGGTCGTCGGGGCACCGGGGGCGATCCGATCCGGACGGAACTTCCGAATAGTCGCATTGTAGTGGGCAGCATGGAGTGAATGCCTCCTTGGCCTTGCGTTGTACTCCATACCGTCCCGGGAGAAGGTGGCGTGTAGCCGCTCATACCTCACGTATCTAATATCGCCCAGGACTATAACTCATCCTTTATGGCTATGCATGCGACTCTTGTTCATACAGACAAGTCATCCTTGCTTAGAGGTAATCTGCGTATGAGTCACAGCATCATGCCTAGAAGTATGGAATACCTGAACGGATATGAGTATAACACACTTATACATAGTTGAACACCTGAGCAATCTATTGCAACATGCCGAGTATCCGTATAACTCGTGCACCTGAAACAGAATCTCGCTCACGATACTTGTGTTTGCTTATGTTATTGCCCTGGATTTTATTATATATGCTCGTGTTTGGTTTAACTTGGTTTGCCTTGGACAGGGAAGGACGAATGGTAAGTTGGTAGGTATCGCCGTCTTCCTTTTATATCGTACGGTGCACTGCCACATGAGTTAGGATTTTCATTATGCCATAAAACTGATCCTAAGACAAGATTAGAAAGATAACTTAATAGATCATGCACGGAACCTATATAATGTGTTTGGATTTGTCGAGCGGGCGAGAAGCCTCCCCACTAATGCATTCATGTTCTGATAACCCACCAGATTACTTGCAGGGTACGGGAGAACCTTGTTCGGTACAAAAAAAACCTTCGTGCGTGCTAAGGCATGTAGTCCACTCTGGAGCCTTGGAACGTTGCGTCCGAAACTGAAGCACATATACAAGACATAATTGTCACGCCCCAGTCCCAAAATACCGAGGGACCAGACGCGTGATAATGGCCAGCAGCACACACCGATGGACAACCCAATTTAATGGATCCATCGGGGCATGCTTAAGCTGTAATATAACAATAAATAGGTCCAATGATATAAGTCACAGTCTATACTAATCTCATCCACAACAGATAAACACAGATCCAATGCCAGAATAATGTAAATAAAATAAACTAACAAAACTGAATAAAAGTGTCTCGGAGAACAATCCGAGTACAAGTCTGGTACATCAATGAAATAGACTGGAAATAAAATAACTATAAACTGAAATAAATGAGTATCTCAAGCCAATACTCAAGAGAAGTCCTCTGGTACAATCTCTTTCTCAGATCCCGGTTCTGCTCCAAGGTAGGCACCTGCTCCTGCTAATGCTAATGCTCCGGTCCCGTATACCTCGGGATAGATCTCGTCAGCTATACCTGGGGACATAGTCCGGATCCAGGTCCTCAGGGGACATAGCAAAGTACAAGAAAGCTCATGCCAAAATAAATGCAGTGCAGCAATAATGAAACAATATGGTAAATAAATAACCAGCTAAGTGATATGCAAGTGAGAGTGTTAGTCATACTCGGGCTGAGGCTACTACAGGATCAGTGTCGGAGAAACCCATAGCAGTATTTTCTCGAAGGGCCAGAACTGGTGCCATAGCTCTGTGTCAGAGACTAAGACACATCCAGATGTCAATATATATAATATAATCAGCCTTTGTTATGGTAATACTCTTCCCACCCAATGTAATCTCACGTCTCATGTCCATGACACGCAGGATCAAAACTAATGCAACAAGTCAGGATATAATCTAAGCATGTAAACTGTATATGTCATAAACCTGTATCCTATACAGAATCACCATGAATATCTCAGGAAGATTCTGTCTCATAAACAGTGTCAAGTGTCCTGGGTATAAGGTACTTGATAAGACAAGTACGAGGATGTAAAGGGTCACGAATGTCCATCTCTAGATGACAATACACAACTGTAAAACCCCTATTTTTAAAAATTGTATTTATTATTTTTTGTATTAATTAATAATTTAATTATGGTAATTAGGTCTAAATAGGAGAAATAGATTTTTAATAATTTTTATGTTAGGTATTCGGGCACTTAGAGGATTTATGGGACCTTCAGGAATTTTTCGGAATTTATTCCATGTAGGAGACCCCTTAAGCAGTTGCTAGCCTAATATTGTGCATTATCCTAATCTATAAATTTTCTTATGTGAATATATATATATATATATATATATATATATAAATATATAAATATATATATTTATATATATATATATATATTTAAGAAGAAAAGAAAATAAAAAGAAGTATAAAGAATAATTAATATACTAATAATACTTAAGCTAATATAATAATGATAATAACAATGCCATTCCCATTACTTTTGCTAAGACTGAACCATTCAGCCGTAGCAATGCCAACCCGCCCACTTCATTCCTTAGTAAATTGCATCCCAGACCCTTCAGCACTTCAGCCCCTATAGCTAAAGACCCGACCCCCTTCACCTCCTAGAATCCAACCATCCCTCTCTCTCTTCCTATATAATATATATATATATATTTTCTCTCCTAAAAAAACCCTAACCTAAAACTCCAGACCTTCTCTTCCCATCTAGAGCCGTCACCGCAGCCAGAGAAGCCCCGCCAAGCCATCCAACCATCCCGTCGACGCCGACCTCGCGCCTGCAGATTCCCACTCGAGGCACCTTCGCTCCGAAGTGATTTCTCGTCGACTCGCTCGACCAAATGCTGTTTCGTCTTCATAGGTATGATCACCCCTCAACCCTCTTCCATACTTGTTTTATAGCCAACCTCGGAAAACGTGTACCCCTAGGTGAAAAATAGCGCCCAAGTCGGCCGAGCAGACAGAATTCTGAAATCGCTGAATTCCAGAATGACCACCCATATTGCCGAGTTCGTATCTCCCACCACAGAGATCCGAATTTGGTGATTCTTTTTGATACCTGTAGAATACCTGACCTAGTTTATTTTTTTTATAATAACCCTATGCTATTAGTTGCTGTGGACATAGTTTAATGCGTCACAAAACTGCACGCACCCACTTTTTTCAGATTTCCAAAAGTTGGAGATCGGAGCGCGCCAGCCAAACGGGACCGCCCCGCCGTGTGCCAAGTGTACCGAACAGTACACATAGCGTAATCGAACACATGAAAATTTGTGGAGACTGATTCGGACGCGTGTGCGCGCCGAAATCAGGCCGTATCCGCGGACACACACCGTGTCGCAATTTTTGTGGAACTCGCACATATTTTGTGCACGCTTGTCAGATTGCGACAAAATTTATGCCACTAGACTCGTGGTAATGCGCTGGTCCTGTGACCCAATTTTCACGCATTTCTGAGATGGTTGACCAGATCGCCAATTGGAAGGCCCCATAGTTGACTTTTTGGACAAAATTGTGTTCGGCCCATCGAAATCCACATTTGGACATACCGTTGGATTCGTATTGACATTTAGAGTTGTTTGACCTATAGTTTGTCCCATTTAGAGACTGTTACCCTTGGCACGCTTTTCGGTGCAAAGTGGGCCACATGTGGACCCCAATTTTGCCCGAAATTACCATTTTGTCCCTGTGTCCAAATTGGACGAAAGGGATGTGCTTTTTAGCTATTTTGCTCATTCTGGGAACGTTGGTGATGTTTATTTCAGCATCCGGAGACATTCATTCTGAGGCCGTAGCTTCTGACTCTTGGTGTTGACATTGGGACACTACATTTTGCAGCCTTCTTGCCAGGCAAGATACCTTGCCAAATTGTTTACAGTACTTTGCATGCTATTTATATTTCTGTTCATTTATTTCATTTTTGTATAGTTCTTGCATGTGTAGTTTTTCTCCAGTCATTACTATGTATTATATATGTTGACACACACATGGCACCTAGTATCATAGAGGACAATCATTAGGCGTATGGGCTTTTAACCACTCTGGTAAACCGTAGTATATAGTTCGCACTACGGGCGTGTGTCGCGCTGGTCGCTACCCCCGCGGTATGTCGATTTCTGGAGTCTCGCTGGTCGCTACCCCCGCGGTATATCGATTTCTGATGTCCATTGACGTGTGTGTGAGTTGTGAGGTAGATCGAGTAGCCTACCCTTGCCCATACGTCAAAAAATTGTCCTCACTTGCATTCATGTAGATTGTCTTGTACAGCGTACTTATTTATTTTCAAATTATATGCATATTTACTGTATTCAAGTTGGCTCGTATTTTCTGTATCTTGTTACATCCCACTGAGGACCTGGTCCTCTGCCAGGTGTATCTGCTCTTGAGTATTTGCAGGAATACGGGCCTGGACCTGACGCATTCTTTTCTGTCGAGGAGGTCTTACCTTCTGAGCATCGTTGATTATCTAGCGATGGATTCTTTTAGCTGATACACTTCTGTCTTCATATTATTTTATATTGGAGATTTTATACTCCTCTCTCATTTTAGTTTTGGATATAGTCATTGGTAGTGGATTTGTCTCCACCCGACTATTATTTTAGATATTTCAGACTCCTTATTCTAGCTTAGTATTTCTTTTCTATGACTTGTTGTGTGGATGAGATTAGCATATCTGTGACTTGTGACATTATTTATACCACATGTGAGTTTATATTCATATTACAGCGTACGTATGGGTTATGGTTTCCATATATTGGAGTTGCCATATCCATGCGGCTGGCATGCTTACGTGTTCCTAGTCCTACGTATTTGGGACTGGGGCGTGACATATTTTTGTGGTGGCCCATGCAGGTCAAGTTAGCCGTTTTGGTTACGTAACTGTACCGAGCGGGCCTGCACATAGGATTAGAATTTTAGATCTCATCCACACTTGACTATAACTTACCTTCCTTCCAACAATTCCTACTTAAGTTCTTGCATCCTGCTTGATTCATGTGCTCTTCTTAATCCTTCGTCCATCTCTTGCAGAGAGATGAATTTGCATAACGGGCATGCCGCCACCGGGGACAACACGTCTCCAGGGGACGACGACCAACCACTAGGAGTGACCTCAGCGACACCTCTTTTTCCCGGACCGGATGGACTGACTAATAATCAAATTCCATCAACTCCTTCCACGATACCTAATGGGACATTTCCAGCTCCACTAGCACCGCAGGATGGCCAGACACAGCTGTTCCAATTCTTCCAGATGATAATACAGGAACAAAGGCAGCAGGCAGCCGAGCAGAGGCAGCAAACAGCAGAGCAAAGGCTAGAATTTCTGGCAGCGCTTGAGAGAATGGCTGCACTAGCCCCTGCACCAACCCAGGCACTAGTTTCAGTACCACAAGCTCGGGTTGGTTCAGTCAAGGACTTTGTGTAGATGGGCCCTAAGCCATATAATGGCAATGAGAGTCCAGAGGAGACCACGAACTGGATTGCCAATACCAAGAAGTTGTTAGAGGCATCACAATTACCTTCTGACCTATGGATGATAGGCGTGAGGACTCAGTTAGAAGGCAACGTGCATCACTGGTAGGAATCAATGGAGCGCTAGTTGGGTACGCGACAGACTTGGAAACAATTCTTGGAGTGCTTTGAGAGGAAGTACTTCCCGGATACAGTAAGGGACGCATTGTACTATCAGTTCCTCCATCTAGAGCAAGGAGACAAGACGGTTGATGAGTATGACGCAGAATTTAGCCGTCTCAGTAAGTATGGCACAGTCCTAATACCTAATGACTTGGAGAAGGCTAAGAGGTTTCACCGTGGGCTAACTCAGGAGCTCCAGCACTATACTAGCTCACAGTCCCGGATCTCTTATGCCGAGTTATTGACAGAGGCCAGAATCCAGGAGGCCATCAGCAAGGGAAACGGAATTCAACAGAGAAGTCACCAAGGACCAGTAAGGACACACCAAGGAGGACCCATTAGACACCCTTTGACACGCCAGCAATCAGATAGTGCTGCACCATATCCAACCAAGGACCCCCGTACTTGTCACTTTTGTGGTAAGATAGGTCATATTCATAGAGACTGTCATCGTCGATTGGGGCTGTGCATGATATGTGGATCAAGTCACCATCAAACCCGAAGATGTCCTCAGCAGAACCAGAGGTCTATGGCATTAGAATCAGGAACACCGCATACACCCTCAAGTATAGAAGATCAAAGGGAACCACCACTGCTTCTACAGTCTGCACAAATGGAGGGGACTAGACCCCAGTTGATCAATCAAGGACAAGGCCAAGCACTCATTATGACAAGTATGGGAGAGCAAACACAGGAAGCCGTAGATACAGGTACGACCTTTTAGTTATAATTGTCTTTGCATACTCATAATCCCATTGTGACACAAGATCTTAGATGCACAAATAGATATAGAATTATATATATGGTAGTCTAGCAGTTATAAGGATATATTTCTATTCTACCCAAATGGCATACACGCGATGCTAATGGATGACGTGAGTAGCAGTAGTAGTATTCTCCCCTATTTTTATCTCGCTCTCTTGGGGTGACTCATCTTCTCCTTTTATATTCATTCCTTATCTCGTGCGTAACTCTTCCTATCATAGTCATATCTTTCGTGCCATTATGAATTGTTTGATATCAACCTCACCCCTATTTCGTTAGTAAAATATAAATGTGTTAGTAATGCTTGATAACTAAGGATGAGTTCTTAATATATATATGCACTATAGCAATATCTGTATTCTTTAGTAGTTTAACCCTTAAGTAGCACCATGTAGCCTAGTAGAAATTGTTAGATCATTTGAGCTAGATCATTCCCCTAATAGTTAGTCAAGACCTTAAGTGTTCCCTAAAACTTAGACTATGCCTAGGAAAGAGTTGAAGGCACTTGTTACGAACTGATGACTATGACAAATCGCTGGCAAGGTAGCGACAGTTGCCGCCAGACGATTATGGTAGAGTAGTCAAATTACTTGCAGCCATACTGGCCAGGTGGCGTGGCAGTATTAGACTATGATACTTGACGGTTATGGGAAAAAGTCATAGTTATGAGATTCCAGACAGGTATCCCAAGATTCTCGACCCAATAAATATAATTGCCTTACAATCTAGACAATAGCTTCAAAGAAGGTGACCACTAGTAGAATTTTTGTAAGTTGGGTAGTATAGACAAGTTAGAGGATGATAGAATAGTGTATGGACAATAGATGAGGAAGTGTTAGAATGGCAGACTATGAGTTTTAGGAGTCCTACTAGATACCAATGTAGTATAATAGTTATAGTTATCATTATGAATATGGGTTAGTGTCAATTTCGAGGACAAAATTTTTGTAAGTTGGGTAGAATGTAAAACCCCTATTTTTAAAAATTGTATTTATTATTTTTTTGTATTAATTAATAATTTAATTATGGTAATTAGGTCTAAATAGGAGAAATAGATTTTTAATAATTTTTATGTTAGGTGTTCGGGCACTTAGAGGATTTATGGGACCTTCAGGAATTTTTCGGAATTTATTCCATGTAGGAGACCCCTTAAGCAGTTGCTAGCCTAATATTGTGCATTACCCTAATCTATAAATTTTCTTATGTGAATATATATATATATATATATATATATATATATACAAATATATATATATGTATATATATATATTTAAGAAGAAAAGAAAATAAAAAGAAGTATAAAGAATAATTAATATACTAATAATACTTAAGCTAATATAATAATGATAATAACAATGCCATTCCCATTACTTTTGCTAAGACTGAACCATTCAGCCGTAGCAATGCCAACCCGCCCACTTCATTCCTTAGTAAATTGCATCCCAGACCCTTCAGCACTTCAGCCCCTATAGCTAAAGACCCGACCCCCTTCACCTCCTAGAATCCAACCATCCCTCTCTCTCTTCCTATATAGTATATATATATATATATATATTTTCTCTCCCAAAAAAACCCTAACCTAAAACTCCAGACCTTCTCTTCCCATCTAGATCCGTCACCGCAGCCAGAGAAGCCCCGCCAAGCCATCCAACCATCCCGTCGACGCCGACCTCGCGCCTGCAGATTCCCACTCGAGGCACCTTCGCTCCGGAGTGATTTTCCGTCGACTCGCTCGACCAAATGCTGTTCCGTCTTCATATGTATGATCACCCCTCAACCCTCTTCCATACTTGTTTTATAGCCAACCTCGAAAAACGTGTACCCCTAGATGAAAAATAGCGCCCAAGTCGGCCGAGCAGACAGAATTCTGAAATCGCAGAATTCCAGAATGACCACCCATATTGCCGAGTTCGTATCTCCCACCACAGAGATCCAAATTCGGTGATTCTTTTTGATACCTGTAGAATACCTGACCTAGTTTATTTTTTGTATAATAACCCTATGCTATTAGTTGCTGTGGACATAGTTTAATGCGTCACAAAACTGCACGCACCCACTTTTTTCAGATTTCCAAAAGTTGGAGATCGGAGCGCGCCCGCCAAACGGGATCGCCCCGCCGTGTGCCAAGTTTACCGAACGGTACACACAGTGTAATCGGACACATAAAAATTTGTGGGGACTGATTCGGACGCGTGTGCGCGCCGGAATCAGGCCGTATCCGCGGACACACACCGTGTCGTAATTTTTGTAGAACTCGCACGTATTTTGTGCACGCTTGTCAGATTGCGACGAAACTTGCGCCACTGGACTCGTGGTAACGCTCTGGTCCTGTGACCCAATTTTCACGCATTTCTGAGACGGTTGACCAGATCGCCAATTGGCGGGCCCCACAGTTGACTTTTTGGACAAAATTGTGTTCGGCCCATCGAAATCCATATTTGGACATACCGTTGGATTCGTATTAACATTTAGAGTTGTTTGACCTATAGTTTGTCCTATTTAGAGACTGTTACCCTTGGCACGCTTTTCGGTGCAAAGTAGGCCACTTGTGGACCCCACTTTTGCCCAAAATTACCATTTTATTCCTGTGTCCAAATTGGACGAAAGGGATGTACTTTTTAGCTATTTTGCTCATTCTGGGAACGTTGGTGATATTTATTTCAGCATCCGGAGACGTTCATTCTGAGGCCGTAGCTTCTGACTCTTGGTGTTGACATTGGGACACTACATTTTGCAGCCTTCTTGCCAGGCAAGATACCTTGCCAAATTGTTTACAGTACTTTGCATGCTATTTATATTTCTGTTCATTTATTTTATTTTTGTATAGTTCTTGCATGTGTAGTTTTTCTCCAGTCATTACTATGTATTATATATGTTGACACACACATGGCACCTAGTATCATAGAGGACAATCATTAGGCGTATGGGCTTTTAACCACTCTGGTAAACCGTAGTATATAGTTCGCACTACGGGCGTGTGTCGCGCTGGTCGCTACCCCCACGGTATGTCAATTTCTGGAGTCTCGCTGGTCGCTACCCCCGCGGTATGTCGATTTCTGATGTCCATTGACGTGTGTGTGAGTTATGAGGTAGATCGAGTAGCCTACCCTTGCCCATATGTCGAAAAGTTGTCCTCACTTGCATTCATATAGATTGTCTTGTACAGCGTACTTATTTATTTTCAAATTATATGCATGTTTACTGTATTCAAGTTGGCTCGTATTTTCTGTATCTTGTTACGTCCCTCTGAGGACCTGGTCCTCTGCCAGGTGTATCTGCTCTTGAGTATTTGCAGGAGTACGGGCCTGGACCTGACGCATTCTTTTCTGTCGAGGAGGTCTTACCTTCTGAGCATCGCTAATTATCTAGCGATGGATTCTTTTAGCTGATACACTTCTGTCTTTATATTATTTTATATTGGAGATTTGATACTCCTCTCTCATTTTAGTTTTGGATATAGTCATTGGTAGTGGATTTGTCTCCACCCGACTATTATTTTAGATATTTCAGACTCCTTATTCTAGCTTAGTATTTCTTTTCTATGACTTATTGTGTGGATGAGATTAGCATATCTGTGACTTGTGACATTATTTATACCACATGTGAGTTTATATTCATATTACAGCGTACGTATGGGTTATGGTTTCCATATATTGGAGTTGCCATATCCATGCGGCTGACATGCTTACGTGTTCCTAGTCCTACATATTTGGGACTGGGGCGTGACATGTTTTTGTGGTGGCCCATGCAGGTCAAGTTAGCCGTTTTGGTTACGTAACTGTACCGAGCGGGCCTGCACATAGGATTAGAATTTTAGATCTCATCCACACTTGACTATAACTTACCTTCCTTCCAACAATTCCTACTTAAGTTCTTGCATCCTGCTTGATTCATGTGCTCTTCTTAATCCTTCGTCCATCTCTTCCACCGAACGGGTTACACGGGCACCGAGAGGGTCATACAGTCTACGCAACGCAACTGACGGAATTGAAAACGGAAATACGGGGAGAGAGGAAATGCTACCTGAACAGGGCTCCGTGAACGATGATTTTTCCCGTGTCCGTGTCGAGCTTCGTGTCCTGTGTCCACTGTGTCCGTGTCCACTGCTCCAAGGTTAAGGGTTTCGGTTAGGGGATTCGTCGGAGGAGGGTGGAGACGGCCGGGGACGGATCGTCGGCGGCTAGGGCATCGAGTCGGAGGGTTCTGGGCAGAGAGGTCTGGGTGTTTCTGGGCGGAGAGGTTCAGCCGTCGGGGAGCTGCTGTGTTGGGGGTGGTACTGGCTTTAGGGAGAATGGCGGCTAGGGCAGAGCAGGGTGGAGGGGTCGTTCTGCGTCTAGGGTTCCATCTAGCGGGGCGAGTCCGGACTGGTGGTCGAGGGGAGTCGTGTGGGTGGTTCTGCGGGCTGCCCGGCGCTGGAGATGGTGGAGGCTACGGGGCAGCGCTGGGAGGATGATGGGGCTGACGAGGAAGAGGGGAGAGGTTCTCCGGTGGTGGCTGAGGAAGAAGATGGAGGCTGGGTAAGGAGTTAGGGCTGATCGGAGGGGAGCGGGGAGAACGGAGGGAGGTGACCGGGATGCTATGGGTTCGTCGGGGTGGAGCGGGAAGAACGGAGGGAGGTGGCCGGGCTGCTGTGGGTTTGTCGGGGTGGAGCGGGGAGAACGGAGGGATGTGGCCGGGCTGCTGTGGGTTTAGGGTTCAGGCGTGTACGACGGCCGGGCTAGGGGTTCTGATCGGTGGAGGAGAATGTGTCGTCGAGGGTTGTCGACTGGCGAGGGGATCGTGCGGTGTAGATGGGGAGCCGGGTGTGAGGAGTTCGACGCTGGAGAGTGGCGGAGTTGGGGCTGGGCTCGCGGCTGAGAAGAGGAGTGAACGGAGGAGTTGACGGCGGGGGTGCGGCTAGGGTTTTCCGAGGCTGGGCACGAAATTCGAGGAGATTTTATAGGCTGTGCACAGTAAATCCGGCGGAGGCTAGGGTTCCATTTGGGTTTCGGGTTTGGGTCCGCGGGTCGGGTCGAGTTTTGGGCCCGGATCTGACCCAATAAAGAATTGGGTTTGGGTTTGCTAGACCGGTCGGCCCGGTTCGGTTTATTTTGGTTTAATTATTTAATAGTTTTTAGGGCTTTAAAAATATTTCCGGAGTCCAATAAATTCACGGAAAATTACCCTATGTCCGGTTTTCCATTTTACACCATAAAATATTATTTTTATAATATTTTAATATGAATTAACAATAATTAAAAATTATTTAATAGCAAAATACCTAGGTTATAATTACAGAAAAATCTCAAAAATTCCAGAAAATTAAGAAAAAGCCAATATTAGAAATTTCTGAAAATCAGGGGGCTTACAATAATATTGGAATATCGCCTATGTATCATTCCACAAATGTAGCCACTTGGCACGCTTTTAATATTTTGAGAGAGTGGACTTGAGCGACTTGTAATCTCGGCCTAGCGTCGCTTGTTATAGTTGTTCAATATCAATAAAGAGCTTGTTTTACTTTTATAGTTGTGTTATTCAATGCTTTCGCTATTTATGACTCTGTGAACTTGTTACCAATCGTTTGTTCATTTCTTTTTTTTCTGCATTCGTACTATCTTTGCAACTATGGCTTAGTCATTTTAAAACCTGTTTGGATCATGGCCTTGCATGGGCGTGGCTTACGCTCGTCGACATCATGTCCAAATGGGAAAGATCGTCCTGCGGGTGCGCTGGCGCGGTAATACGCACCTATCAGGGATGAACGATTACCTGCGGAAGATCAGGGTGTGACAATATTCGTTGTACGAAAGGAAGACGGTTGGCAACAAGGCATTTCTGATTCGCCAACTCATCAACTCGAAGTACATGGAGGGTGCCCAGTGGCTCAACATCTGAATAAGGTTCAGGGTATTATCAATCAGCTTTCTGTGATAAAGATGGTGATTAATGATGAGCTTCAGGCCCTTTTGTTTTTGAGTTCTCTGTCGAAAAGCTGGTAGACGTTGGTGGTGTCGGTGAGCAACTCTGCGCCTGGTGGCTTTGTCACGATGGAGGCAGTCAAAAGCATCTTGTTGAACGAGGAGATCTGGCATAAGTAAGTAGAATTATCGTAGGAGTCCACTCTGATGTCTTCCTATGGGAAGGGAAGACCCAAGTCACAGGCGATGACAGGGGGGAGTTCTCGGGATCTTGCGACTATGGACCGCAAGAAGGGCTGCTATTACTGTAGCAAAATAGATCATATCAAGAGAAACTGCATGAAGCTCAATGATGAGAAGGCCAAAGGCAAGGATGATCAGGAGGATCTTACGGCTATGGGAGATCTCATCATCGCAGCAACCGATATAGAGGAACCTTGTGGCATGTGTCATGATGGAGATAGGGTCATGGACACAGGGGTATCGTATCACGCCACTCCACGTAGGAGAATATTTACGTCATACCACGACGACATATTTTGATGTGTGAAGATGGGCAACAAGGGGACGGCTACAGTTGTAGGTATCAGTGATGTGCACTTGACAACGGAGCTTTGTGAGAAGCTCGTTCTTAAGGGTGTGCGACATGTACCGAGTTTGCGCTACAACTTGGTTTCAGTAGGGAGGCTGGCTGATGATGGTTATCACAGTTTATTTGGGAAAAAATATTGGATTCTTACGAAGGGTTCCCAATAGCTGGCTAGAGGAGATTTATGTTGTGGCATGTACAGGCTCAAGACGCTGAGTTGTATTGGCAGGCCACAGACATCGGATGGAGGCTCGAGGGATATTCGACAGGAGTTGGATCATCGAAAACTTGCTGAGGAGGGGATTCGAGATACTTTAAGGATTACGGAGAATTCGGTTCGTCGAGACAAAGCGAAGAATGGTGATGAGCCAAAGATTGAGGGTTAATATGTCGGTCCCATGATATCTGGTCGGTTTCCAGGTGGGGGTTACTTCACGAATCCGATTTTGGTGACATGTGGTTTGCCAAAGCTTCATGGAGCGATATTGGTTTCAGCAGTTCGAGGCCAAAAAGAAGATCAAGGTTTGTAGCAAACTCAATCTGAGGCAGGAGTGTCACCATTCACACAGTTCTGGGGGAGCTGTGGGTCATCGACGACATGCACAGTGTGTGATATTCTGCTTGAGGACGCATGTGTATGGGGGAGCTTCAAGTTCGGACATGAAGATGGACAGATTCAGAAGTTTGAATATCGGGAGAATTGCACCGTCCGCTCTGTTAGGCCATCCAAGGGTGAAGGAGCTCATCGTAACGTTAACACGTTTCGATAAAAGATGGATGTCGGGGACATACAACCAAGATTCACGGTGAGGCTGATAGTCAGGGACTTTGGTCTCAACCGCATCATTGATATCGGCAGGACTCCAGTGGTACATAAGGTGCTACGCATATCAGCTAGCATCGACGTGACAGTCGAGGAGTTGGAGACGAAGTTAGATGCAAATTAACTCAGGGGATCGGTGGCATAGGAGAACAGAAACTCTGTCGCGGGGCGATAGGCATGGAGTATAGTTGAGAACCCATGGGGTCAACACCCTCTCATTAGACTGGAGGGGAAGATTTTTGGGGTCCAGTCTAGATTTGGTGAATTTTGGAGCCTAATTAAGGTCAATGAGTTGATTTGATATAATTTGAAAATCTACATTAAATTTAAGATTTGATTAGATTTCAAATTTATATCAAATATTTAATTTGACCATATTTGGACGTCCATAATTGGTGTTAGGCTATTTTTGGTGGAATATGATTCTTATTTTAAGGTTTTCTATTTAGGAAATCCTATTATGACCTAAAATATGATTTCTTATCCTATAAATATAGGAGGAGGGTGGAGGCACAAAGGATAAAACAAGTTGAAGATTTATGATGCTCGTCCATAAGAAATTTAAAAAAAAGTCTGTGCTTTGCTCTTAGCACTTCGCCATCTAAGACAGAAGGAAGAAAGAGATCTAATCGAGGAGTCGTTGCCTTCGCTCAGGGATATTGCTACAGATTTGTGAGTGATTTCAATTGTAATATCTTTATTTTTTTCTTGAGTGTGGTGAGAGGGTAGAATCTATTAGGACAAATGGTTCAACATTGATTCTGTCAATCTTGTAATTTTACATGAGTTATAAAGGTTAGGATTTGTCCAAGTGATGTAGTCACCACCATATACTTGTCTTTATCTGTGCTTGGTGTTCGTTATACATAGGTTGGTTATCTCAGGTGGGTTGGCCTAAAGTTTTTACTGCGGGCACTCTCAGACACGGTGTTAGAACGCTTGCAGGGCGTGTCCGATTTCTAATATCTGGTATCAGAGCTACTGGTTTTGGTTCTGGGAACTATGTTTACGGAGCAGATGAACACTCGTATGATCACCCTCGCAGGGGGAATTAGAAGATTATGAAGCCAATGATGGAGGATCTACTCTAGTACAAGGACTTGCATGGTCCAATAGAGGGCGACAACGCTTAGCCATCAGACAAAGCTGCTAAAGACTGGCAATAACTGGATCGGAAGAACGTTGGATTCATCTGCCAATGGCTGGATGACTCGATATTTCACCACGTGTCTATGGAGAGTTCGATAAAAGCAATGTGGGAGAAGCTGAATTTGTAATGACCCGTTTCGTTCAAGCGGACAGCCGATTCAAATGACGCAAGTGCAACGACCCGATCCGCTTTGCTCAGCGAGAATACTCGTTTGAGGCAAAGGATTTCTAGACTTGGCCCTTCAGGAATTCGGACTTAGACTTTCAAAGGTTCACTCAAAGTATCGCTTGCAGGGTGTGTCTGATTCCCAATAACGTGAAGGAAACTAAACCAACGTATCTTTGAGGGACTGGCTACTAGTATTATTATTGTACAAAGACAAATACAAGCTGAAATAGATATCCTAGACCCAAGATGAATTCATTTTGTGTCTTGGTTGGGATGATAGTGTTGTAATATCTTGTTTTGATTTTCAATAATATTTACAAAAATTGTTATTTTTACACTACTAAGAGGTGTTTGGTTGGAGGAAAGTGTGGTAAAAGTAGGCCAAAATAAGAAAGTCAGTTGAACTCTGTTTGGTTGCACTTTGAAACTGCATATTTTCCCTTGATTTGATTTAATCTGTTCTAGTTCCTGTCTCCTCCCCATTAGTCCAATTTTACCTTTGGCTGGTTTTTGCTTGAAAAAAAGAGAGAAAGTGACAGTTTCCTAAAAAAAGGTAGAGAAAGAAAATAGTTGTTTGGTTGCACACTTTGAAACTCTTTTTTTTCTCTATTTTCAAAAACCATCAAAACAATCGAACGCCTTTTTTTTTACTTTCATATTTTCCAATTCCACTAACCAAATAACTTTTGAAAAGTCGATACGTACGCAAATTTTATTTTTTCACTTTCATATTTTTTTTCACTTTCCTACAACAAAACAAGCCCTAATGTTCATATGAAAATTGTTATTCCTATTCTATACTAAATATAGTGATATTGTATAAATTGGAACGCGAATAAAAATGGATATTTTAATAAATGCCTCCAATTAGAATGTATAAACTAGCATATACTTTCACTTTTAAAAAACTAGCATATATGCCTATTCCGTGTTAAACAGTTAATTTTTTGTTTAAAATGTGGGGGTATAGCTTAAAATTTTAAATGTTCCGTATAAATAATGGGGACATTCGTTAAATTTTTTTTAAAGTGGAAGTATGTACTAGTTTATATCTTTTGAATGGGAACATTTGCTAAAATAAGAATTTTTATCGGGGCACTCATATTCTTACCCGGGGCTATCTATTACTCGGGGACAGCCAGGTAGAGAGGAGTTCTTACTCGAGGCAGCCTAATTTTGACTTGGGGCTAGCCAAGCTCCCCCCCCCCCCCCAATTCAATAATAAAAAAACTCTCTCTCTCTCTCTTCTCTACACACTCTTCCAACCAAAAACCCTCTCTTCTCTTCCAACATTCTTCATCCAAAAAACCCTCTCTTCTCTCCCAATCTTCTTCATCCAAACAAAACTCTATCTTGTCTCCAAGATTTGAAGATTTCTTTCCAGAGATGCTTAGAAGTCGTAGAACAAAGAAGACTATAACTCGTTCTAAGAGACCGGTTTCCCGTTCTTCTTCTTCTGATGATGATATATTAGTATCAATCGCAAAACCAGAGACGCTTAGAAGTCGTGGAACGAAGAAGACTGTAACTCGTTCTAAGAGACCGGTTACCCGTTCTTCTTATGATGATTATGATGATGATGTCCCAATTGTCCAAAAAGCACAAGATAATTATTCTGGACCTTCTTCTTCTCATCCAGCTGAGATGACCTGTCCACTTGGTTGCTCTTTGTTGCCCTCGATCGAGAACCATATTGCATATAAAATATGGATTGATCCGACAAGTTAATTATTTCATTATAAATTAAATTTTAAGTATTTACAGTTAGATTATCTATTTATGTTGTTTAATTTTTAGGATAGCCTCCGTCTCTTAACAATCATCAACTACGGAAAAAAGTGCAACCAATGAGGGTTCGATAATGTCACGCCACAGTCCCAAATACGTAGGACTAGGAATACATAAGTATGTCAATCGTATGTATATGGCAACTCCAATATATGGAAACCATAAAACCTACGTACGTTGTATTATGAATGATAATTCACAAGTGGTATATAATTTCACAAGTCACAAGCAATACTAATCTCATCCACAAAACCAAATAGAAATAAATAATCAAATATGACAATGAACCAAATATGAAATAGTCAAGAAGAACGAATAGTTGGGTGAAGAAAAATCCACTACCAAACTATAATATAAAATAAAATGTAATAAGTACATCATCTAGTGATCAGGGGGGCTCAAAGGGAAGAACTCTTCGAAAGAGAAAGAAGTAGCAAGTCCTGATCCGTGCTCCTGCAATTAGTCATGATCGTCTACACTTGAAAAGGGACCAGGTCCTCATAGGGTAAACTAACCAAGCTTCGCGAATGCAATTAAGGATAACCTTCGCACGAATGGGTTGTCTAGCTAAAATGGGATCGACATAGATTCCTCCAAGACTAGAGGTCTATATGTACATAATCTATCCAATCATATGCACAGACCGCAAAGCATCACCTGGATGCCAGAGGCCAACTACTCTCATATAAATCCATAGTCGTCAACCCGCATCTCCCTCAGAGCTACAGTGAAAAAAAGTGTAAAGTAGCCCAAATGACTCACGTATATCCTCCCCACCCAAACGATTGTCCAGATCGTATCCACGATAGGTCCAGTTCCTGACCACTAAATCCAATGAATCCATCTAAAATAACTAGTATGAACTATGCCGACACACGTCCCATACGTATTGGGTGCGAAGGTATATGACCTCTCACGCGTATCACACATCTGTGTATGTACAAAGTACGTGTCAAGGTCATGGAGATATAAGAATACCTCACAATTATAGGGTGGTCACATAACTCTAGGTCAAAATGTACAGTAAACAAAATAAGACGACGCAATCCGCCGTTGCTCCCAAGTCTATCTTGGACGCGCGGTTTATATAAAAAATAACTAAATAAATAAGTAACATAAATGCAACATGTTGTACAAAATATAAATAAACATTCATCATTGTACTTGCCTAGTGGAGATTTGGTGCTGAAACGGCAGAAGACAACTGGTTCCACGAATCCAAAAAATATGAAAGTTGAACAACGTCTCCGGATGCTGCAATAGACATCACCAACGTTTCCAGAATAAGCAAGATAGTTAGAAAATACTACAATTTTGTCCAAATTGGACACAGGGGCAACACGATAATTTTGGGTCAAAGCGATATCCGTATGTAGGCCACTTTGCACCGAAAAATGTATCAAGGTCAAAGGTCTCTAAATAGAAAAAATTATACGTCAAACAAATCATAATCGCTGATCCAAACTTAACGGTATGTCCAATTTTAGATTCCGGTGAGTTGATCACAAAATCGCTTGTCAAGTCAAATTGTGGGATCCACGAAATAGCGATTCATCGACTTACTCTGAATCAGACGAAAATTGGGTCACAGGATAAGTCAAATATTGTGAGTCCAATGACGCAAGTTTCATGACGATCCAACGAGCACACACAAACTAATAGGAAAATTTACAAAATATTGATACATAGAACTTTTTATGGATATAGGTTAATTTTGGGGTGCACACACGTCCATATCAACTTCCGTGAAAGTCCACACGTCAGGATATACCATACGCACCTTTCGGTGCAATTGGTACACGACGAGGTGGTCCCGTACTTTTGAGGTGGTTCCGTATCGCAATATTTTAGTTTCTGAAAACATAGTTTTTGGTCGTTTTGAAAACAGAATAATTTGACGAATATTGTTAACTAAGTAAAAATAAAAGAATATATATAATCTTGGTTATGTTGTGAATAAGTTCCTTCAAATATATTTTAAAAATATTAAACAGATTGGTAGAAAATTGGGCATAAACATGAGTACTTGGACTGAATTTTCGAACTGTTTCGAACAGTTTTTCGTCCAACTTTCGATCGACCTTTCGATTAATCCAGGGCACTTAAAATTATTCTACTTAAAGAAATTATTAGAGGGTTATGTTGTGAGTGTGTACGAAGAATCGGTTTGTAAAACAGAGGGGTGGTGATCGCGGACTGTTGTGCACAAGCGTGCGTGCGCGGGGGCATTTGCGGCGGTAGGTCGGCGCTGCTACGGCACTACGGCAGTCGTCGGGCGGCACTACGGCAGGGGTCGAGTCTCTGGGGTAGAGGGTAGGAGAGTCTAGGGTTAGGGTTTAGGTTGTATATATGGGTATATATATATAGGGGAGATGATGGAGCCGCGGGTGAGAGTCTGTACTGTGGTCGCGGGTAGGTTTAGGGTCAGGTTTGGGTTTTATTTAAGGTTTTAGTTGTTGTTGTGGTTGCTGTTTGTTGTTGTTGTTTGCATTGTTATTTTTTTATTTCTTTCTTTTCTTTTCCTTTCTTTTCTTTTCTTTTTTATTCTTTATTTCTTTTTCCTTTCTTATTATTCTTATTCTTTTCTTTTCTTTAATTTGTTTTCCTCTTTTTAATAATAAATATATATAATAATATCCTAAAACAAATAGTTTTATATTTAAATAAATTCTAGAAAATATTTTATACTATTTTACAAATACTTTTACACCCAAAATACTTTTTGTGACATATTAATAATAAAAACAATAATATATATATATATATATATATATATATATATATATATATATTTGAAGCTAATTATTTGAAGACTTTTATTTTCTAATTGACCAAGTAAGATCTAAACATCCAATAATTAAATAAATAAGCTAATAAAATAAACAAATAATACTAAAATTATAAATTAGAATTATGAGTTTACATTCTACCAAACTTACAAGAATTTAGTCCTCAAAATTAAAAATAAAGTACTGTTCCAAAATTTAGAGAAGACAATATGGTAGAGAAGGGTCAAGTACGAATTATCGTACCACAAACTTAGGAAAGAAAAAATATATATATCATGCATTAAATTCTATGGGTCGAGTTGGTCTGTTTTAAGTAAGGCAATATAACATGAATAAGTTTTAGTACAAGGGAAAACTGCACATTGAATCGAGGATATGAAAGATACGGTAAAAGAGATGAGTAACCTAAGGGGACGAGGTATTGATAGGAAAAATGATACTATTACTGCTACTCGTGTCATCAACCCGTTTCGTAGGTATGCCACATAGTTAAAATATCCACCTATCTTTATAGCTGCTAAGTCACCATATATATAATTCTACATCTATCTGTACTCCTAGAATCTATCATGGTGAGGTATATAGATCTAGTGCGATCCCATGTGTCAAACTTTCATCAAGCACGAGTGTTCATATTTCTGAAATAGGGAAAGATGAGAAACAATGATAGTGATGCCAAGGGGAATAAATGAGTACAATTGCAAAGGCCAAGGGAGATAATCGAATTCAAGGAGAAATTTTGTTAAATCGGTTATGAATTAAGATCTTATCTTGGTCTATTCCTTTTCATAGGCTCGTATCAGTACAATTACGTAACCGATACGATATGCTCTGACATGTTTAGAGGGAAAGTATGTTCGTCTAATAAGCTAAGTCAACTATATTTCAATCCACGTAAATTAGTCACACGAAGAGCGAACCAAGTGCACTAAGGTTGATCAGACCATAATATACCGATTTTAATTAGACAATATATTAGTGTGGGTCCCCAATAACACATATGTCATGAATAAGCTCGATAAAAGAATAAGCTCGCAAAACTAGGCTATAATAGCGGCATAAGTTAAGATGGTCCAAGATATAAGTACGTGAGATTATGATGAATAAAAGTACAAATAGTTCAAGTTCATCAAGAATATAAGACTCGTCCGGTGTTTGTGCCCCTACAGTTGCCATATTCACTTCTTTTCTAAGTCTATGGTTGCCCAATTAGGGTTATGGACCTCTCAAACTCAACAGTCAGGGTAAACACTATCTTCTCACACTAGCATATATTTAGTGTCATTCAATTACACCTCATTAATGGATTATAAGGACAATAAGATGATAGGTTGTGAAATATGCTACCCAACTTACAAGGACTCAACTAATAGTATAATTAACATATGTGCATATATACCTAGTACAAGTCACCTTCCTAACCTATATCAAGCACGAAAGAGAAGATAAGAGTTAGGTTGTGAAAGGATCAAGCAAGATGCAATTCTAGCAGTTAAATGAGAATTTGAAATAAAATCAAGGGAGATGATTAAATAAGTGGATGAGATTCTATACTCTAATCCTGTATGCAGGTTTGCTCCGGTTTTCGTATGTGGGCCACTTTGCACCAAAAAATATGTCAAGGTCAAAGGTCTCTAAATAAGAAAAATTATAGGTCAAACAAATTATAATCGATGATCCTAACTGAATGATATGTCCAATTTTGGATTCCGGTGAGCCGATCACAAAATAACTCGTCAAGTCGAATCGTGGAGCCCGTAAAATGGTGATTCATCGACTGGCTCAAAATTGAACGAAACTCGAGTCACAGGATAAGTAATAAATTATGAGTCCAATGCCGCAAGTTTCGTGACGATCTGATGAGCTCACACAAACTAATAGAGAAATTTGCAAAACACCGATACACATAACTTTTTACGGATACGGGTTAATTCTGGCGTGCACACACGTCTAAATCAACTTTCGCGAAAGCCCACACATCAGGATATACAATATGCATCTCTCGGTACAATTGGTATACGATGAGGTAGTCCCGTTTGGTGGGATGCACTCCGTATCGCAAGATTTTAGTTTATGAAAACATAATTTTTGGTCGTTTTGAAAACAAAATAATTTGAATATTATAAACTAAGAAAAAAATAAAAGAATAGAAATAATCTTGGTTATGTTGTGAATAAGTCCCTTCAAATATATTTTAAAAATATTAAACAAGTTGGTAGAAAACTGGGCATAAACAGGGGTACTTGGACTGATTTTTGAACTGTTTCGAACAATTTTTCATCCAAATTTTGATCGACCTTTCGATCAATCCAGGGCACCTAAAATTATTCTACATAAAGAAATTCTTAGAGGGTTATCTTGTGAGTGTGTAGGAAGAATCGGTTCATAAAACGGAGCGATGGAGGAGGAGATATGTTACCTCAAAGTAGGGGTCGTGGTTGCGGACTGTTGTGCACAAGCGTGCGTGCGCGGGGGTGTTCGCAGTGGTCGACCGGCACTGCAGCAGTCGACGGGTGGCGCTGCAGGGGTCGAGTCTCTAGGGGAGAGGGTAGAAGAATCTAGAGTTAGGGTTTAGGTTGTGATTATGGGTATACATATAGGGGAGTTGATGGAGCCGCGGGTGAGAGTCTGTACTGTAGTCGCGGGTAGGTTTAGGGTCGGGTTTGGATTTTAGTTAAAGTTTTAGTTGTTGTTGTAATGACCCATTTCGCTCAAGTGGAGAGCCGATTCAAACGGTATAGTGCAACGACCCGACCCGCTTTGCTTAGCGAGAAGACTTGCTTGAGGCAAAGGATCTCAGACTTGGCCCTTCAGGAGTTTAGACTTAGACTTTCAAAGGCGCGCTCGGAGTATCGCTCGACCGAGGCGATTCATCGCTAAGGTGGGTGGCTACGATGAACTTGTCTTTGCTTAGCCTGCACACTTAAAATATGGACGATACATGCTAGTCGCTAGGTGAATCACCCCTTGCATGCTAATAAAGAATACAATACACTTAGCTAAGGGAATAATCCCACCTTGGATTGCTTGTGTTAGAACATGGAAATAAAACTTGGCTTATAGTTGGACCCTCGCATGCTACCTTAGCCTCGTGTAAGTAGACCACGCTATGCCTCGAGTATATCATTATATACTCTTCGTAGTGCACTGCCTCACTTGTTTACACTGCTCGTCTTTTGGATTATATTGCCCGATAATGTCCCTACACGGTTTTACTCTTCGCACTACCCCTTAGACCCGTGCTAGAGAAGTCACTTATGTTTACAATTATGGCTATGCTGTATATTTACCTTAAATTTATATCCATATTATTTCAATGCTTAGCTACTTTACTTATTCGCTATGCTCGTCCCATAGATTCATCCTGTGATCCTATAACACTATCAATATCGTGCATGCATCTAGCTAGCCAGAAGACTACAAGTATTCGGAACCGTTAGGTTACTAAGGCAGTTCCTGAACTAGAGAAATGCATCAAGTCAAGTTGAACTCTGAACGAGAATCATGTCAAGTAAAGCAAGAATCACAGCTCGTGGAGCAATACTCGTTCAGAACAAGAATCAAGGATTATTATGTCATGTTGTAAATCTGGAAGACCCAAGACTTGCATGTCACGGACAACTTTTTGAACAAGAAAGATTCTCAAATCTCGTTCCATGAACGGTCTCCGGGGCACCGGAGCCGATCTGATCCCGATGGAACTCACACAACAGCCGTTCATGTGCGGGCAGGATGGCGTCTCCACTCATGCCGCACAATTCTCGCTCAAAGGCTGATAGTCTCATATATTGGACGAGATGGCTTGTAGCACACCATATACTTTTGTTACATATTATCTTCGTCAATGACTATAACTCGTCCTTTATGGCTATGGGCAGTGACTCATGTTCATATAGATAAGTCATCCTCGCTTAGCAGTAATCCGCGTGCGAGTCATTGATGTCACGACCCGCACCCGATGTAGGGGCAAGAGTACGAGGATACGTCCAGCCTACGCTGCAGCATCGACGGTAAAACAATATCTAGGTCACAATACTATCTAATCAATCTCATACGAATATCCAACTCCATAAGGAGACATAGATATATTAATATAATATAAAATACTCAACCACAGAACTAAAGTATGATAAGATATCGAAAGTAAATAATCAAAACACAACTACAAAATCTAAATAATAACATAATCTAATCTTCAACAATAACATCCAAGTCTCAATATATGCTGGAAACAAATCTGGTACCAAAATCTGTAAAAAGAACTAACTAAAATAACTAGTGATTTCGGCTAGACCTCTCGGGAATCACACCTGAGCTACAAGGTCCAAGGCTGCAGCTACTCTCCCTGTGGTCCGTAATATGTCGGACACCAGTCCTCTAAATCGTCGTCTGAAAAATATATCCAGTCAGGATTGGAGCGAAGTACAACCCGATAATAGTTCTAATTAATTGACAAGGACTATAAAACAATAAAATAGATGATGTTATATACTGAGAGAAAATAATAAAAAGATGCAATGGCAAATGGTAAAGGAAATAGGCAATATAGACAATAGGGTACAGTTAGTGCATATATGAAATAAAGAGAAAGAAACTACAATATCATATTCAAGGCAATATAATCTATGGAACTAAATATGAAGAACTGCAACTATTCAAAGTGTTTGAAATACTAATTTCGATATGTGATCGACTTGGGAACTTGTACAATAGTTATATGGCCTGGCTAATCACACGTGAGGTATATGATTAACGCTAACAATATTTTACAATTTATAATAGGAATATGATCACATCTCTTACTAGCAATTTCTCCCGCCCCCAACTAGTACAGTGGATCCAACCATGACACATTATGATACACGATCAATGTCCAATAATAATATCATGTACAATATCTAATATCTATATCGTGTACGATGTCAATGCGGTAACCATTGTAATATCTCATGACTGAAGATCCAAGCTATATACTAGTCCATATACCAAAGTTTTAAGAATCAGAAGTAATATTTCTAAGTACTTAAAATATAGATATATCAAATAATGGAAACTATTAGAGAATGTACTCGCATGTGGTCCTAAGCAATGAATGTCAAACTGTGTCCCAACTGGTGTCACGCAGACCTATATATGAAATATTACATTAATATAAGGTGTTGGAATAAAATATATCTAAACTAGTCACCATCTAGGTCACAAAGCCATTTTTAAGTCAAACTGACTATTTCTAGGTCGTATGAGTCCAACTCTAGGATACTAGGTCAATATACTATGAAACCAAGCTATACTAATTAATCTAAGATACTAAGAGACACTCAACGAGCCGTATCCTAAGATACGCAAGTTTAATATAGAAAAATAGTAGTTGGGATACATATACAAGTTAATATACATAATACTATAACAAAACAAATAAAATAGGATACCTTGGCCTTGCACCAATGCGCATCGCACCTATCTCGATACCCAAACTCAATACCTTGGGTATTGGCCTAATACCTTGGTATTACCTTGGTATTATCTTGGTATCCCGAGGTAATTCAAAACTCATAGAATATAGCTAATGCATATAGTTAATGCCCCATAAACTAACTATAAAATATGAATACCATAATATATATCAATACATACATAGTTAGTTACAAACAGTTACTTAGCTAACTATTTCTCAAACCACTAACTGATAACGTATCATATATACACTAGTATAATTATCTAACTAACTATATCTAATACTTACTAGTCATCTATACCTAGATAACCAACTAACAGATACTACAATGTATACATAACTATCTACTATACAATAACAACTAATACAAATATATATATATATATATATATATATATATATATATATATATATATATATATATATATATAGCTAACTATTTACTAGTATACTAACATATATATATATATGTCTACACTAATATATATAGATACTAATTGTTCACATTCTAACTACTTAACTTATTCATATACTAACTAACCCACTGATACTGTAATTGAAACCAAACTGGAATGATACCTGAAAGCTCTTAGTGCTACCTGATACTAACTATAACTAATTACCTTAATCATTAACTGACTAACTTCTAATACCTTAAATATTCAATAAACTGAAACCTCTACTGACTGAACCAAAATACCCAACCCAACTGAACTGGAACTCACCGAAACTAACTGAAACCAAAACCTCAAATACCCATCTACTGCTCAGACACTGATACCTGTAAACTGACTGAAACCTCTACTGATAGGGATACAGCTACCTGTTTATTGAACTGTGCACTGAAACCTGCATAGTGGGTTGATACCACTGTGATACTATAACTCATCTGATATTGTGCTCGGGAAACTGCACAGTGGATGAAACCAATATCTGTTCAGTGGCTCGAGCCTCCTCCATGCTTGGCTGTACTGCTGCAGAGCTCTTCAGAGCTGCTTTTGCTGCTAGAGACTGCTCGACTGTCGTTGCATCCTTGTTGCAGATGCAGCACTGCTGAACCGGCTGAATACCTGAGGCTGCACGAGCTCAACTTGCTGCTGCAAGGTTGTTGTTGTTGTGGTTCAGCCACTACCACTAGCTGTTGTACCTCTGTGCACCATGGTTATGCACTGTGAAGGCTGCACTAAACTTTCTCCTCTTCCTAGCTGTTGGCTGCACGAGCTCTCTGCCTTGGTGCCTCTTGTAGAACTGCTTCCTGCAGATGCAATCTACTGCTGTAGCTTACCGACTAAATTGATGTTGTGCTGAGGCTCATTGCATCCCACTGTCCCGAGCCCTCACAATACACATCCACACACATACAACCACACGCTACACTCAGCTCACAGCCACTCACACAAACACACAAACACATATATATATATACAAGTATATATATATATATATATAATACACATGTACATATAGGAAAATGTGACAAAAATCAAACACGCGGAGTACACCGCACCTGTATCACACTAACTCTATGATACACTTGTGATACGGTCCCAACACACAACCAAACACATCCCGGAGGACACGAGCAAGTCTAATACACTAAATAATCTATATAAACATAGATACATACTCTAATATGAACATATATCTAGATTCACATGTGCATATGTGCACCATACTAACAATAGATCAAAAACTTGGTAGGCAACATACCAAGTATCTTGATACCTATGATACACCCTCCAAATATCAATTCCATGTGATACCACTACTCAAAATACATCATACCTATCCTAATATACCAAATATAATATAATAAAATAAGAAATGACTCATTAGGCATTTCATCAAACACTTGGTGTCCCAAATTCGAAGTTTTCCCCAAATTAGCACAAAACTCAATGTAACTTTTATAATATGTCTCCAAAGAACCTAGTTCTTCTTTATATGGGTATTCCTTAGCCATGGGTATGTTTCTAAGAGTTTATTCACTATTAAAAACTAAAATGATAAGGAAAATAAGGTTCTTACCTATTGGGAGATGGATTCTCAATGTCTTCCACCAAGGATACAATCCTCAAGCCAATGCTTCCCTCCTCAAGTGCTCCTCTAGCAATGCCAAGCTCCTTAGCCTCCTTGGAATGAGAATGAGAGGGGTGGGATGTGAAATAAAGAAATTAGGGCTTGCTCTCAACTTTGGGAATGAAATAATAAGAAAAGAAAATGAGGGTTATTCATGAATAAAGAGGCTTATATAAGCTCCCTTTAGGGTTAGGGTTAGGTTGGGGAATGTTTGATTTGACACAAGTGCTCTTCTCATTCCTTCATGAATAGGATCTACTAAACATTGGAGGAATATTTTATTATTGAGTCTAAATAGGGTTAATAGAATTAATCTAGTCATGACTAACTATTTAATTGAGTCAATGGGTCAAGTCAAGTCTAGGGTGGCCCACTAATGTCAAGTCTAGTTAAAATAGACTAGTAAACTAACCAATAATAATAATAGTAACAATATATATAACATGTACATTATAAATAAATAAAATATACAGAATATTTGTAAAAATACAAAATGACAAAAATACCCCTATTCTGGAAATGTGGTAGTGACAAGTCTACCCCCTAGAAAAATTTTGTCCTCGAAATTTAAAATACCTTTTCTATCTCTGACCAGTCATAACCTATTCATTAATCTTTACTACGTTCAAACCCCCAATAATCTAGGTCTAAGGAAGTCCTACCTACAATCGTACAACATGCAATCTAGAGAAAAAAAATGCATGGTTATAGTCTCTTTTTGTCATGGTATTGCAGTCTCTGTCAGGGTGTATTACTATTTATATTCTAGTAAGAAAATCACTGATGCAAGCTAAGATAGTAAGGAATCAATCAATCAAATATATGGAAGGAACAGAAGGAAAGAAAAGAACATAACCTTCTAACCCATCACCTGTAGTATCGGTCTTCTCGACCGTTATCGCAAATGCCCCACCCTGCTGGGGTGGCTCCCTCCGTGGTTCTGAACAATCTGCGATTCCACAGGTGGCCTAACTGGACCTCTTTGATTTGGAGCTGCGCACTAGCCGGGAAGATAAGGAGCTAGAAAATAATCCCTCACTCGATGTCCCGCAGCGCCACAGTGCAAACAAAGTCCTAGCCTCACCCGACAGCTCTCCCAAAGGTGACCTGGCTTCTTACAGAAATGACAAGCCTGCTGGGTCTTCCTCGGAGGTTGCTACTGATCCTGCTGAACACGACCCGGTGCCTGGTGCTGCTGGCGGTGATGCTGAAATGTCCTCGGCTGCTGCTGAATATGGGAACGCTTGGCCGGTCCCATGCTGCCACTCGTATCTCCAAAAATATCATGACTCATCTTGGGCCTGAGATCCAGATCCTCCTCTGCAATCTGGGTATCTATCAAAATATACTCAAAGGTAGCAGTACGATGACCAGAAGTGCACGACCTAATCTCCCTCGTCAACCCTTTCTGAACTTTCGGGCTCGATCTCCTGGGTCCCGAATCATAGACGATGCAAAATGGCTCAATCGATAGAATTCTGCGGTATACTCGTCGACCGACATGTTCTCTTAGACCAAGTCATGAAACTGACTCTCCAAAGCTTCCAAGGCCACGTCGGGAAAGAACTTCTCCTTGAAAAGCTCCTTGAAAGTCTTCCAAGTAAGTTCTTGAGAATTAAGTCTCGGCTCCGTGTGATACCACGTGAGTGCGATATCGAACATCTGACTGCCGACCGCCTTGATCTACAAGCTCTCTGGAATCTGGGCTAATCGCAGGTTTCTCTCCATATCCTCTAACCAGTCATCAGCGTAGAGTATCCCCTCGATACCCTTGAACTCTCGAGGTGCCATCCTCTTGAAATCATCTATAGTGCCTGGCCTCTGCTGCTGTTGCTGGCCAAGATGTTGCTGGGCAACTCTCTCAACTGCCTGTAGTGCCACCTGGTGAGCATTCTCCATGCTCTCTCTCATCAGCTCAGTTTGTGCTTGGTGCACCTCTTTCTATACCCTCTGAGCCTCAGCCTGAACACGTTGGGCCTCCGCCGTCACCCTCTGGGCATTTACCATGCCTTGGATCAAAGTAAAAACCTGTGTCCCGTCAGCAGGCACACCTCCAGGAAAAGGAATCTGCGGCAGGAGAGGAAGGTCCTCCGCAAAAGCTGGGACAGCCCTCTGGAAAGGTGGGGGAGGAGGACCCCCGAAAGCTGCTGAAACTCTTATGCGAACAGAAGATGAAGGAACAGTCCCTGCCACTCCCTGTGTAGGAGGTCGAGAAGTCGCTGACCTCTCAGACATGGCAGCTGCTCCTGATCGTTGCGATATGGTCTTCGGCGGCATCCTGAAGACGGATCGAAACAAAAAGAACTCATTAAGGCACAAGAATACGATATCAACATGGAAGGACAAAAATATTCAAAGAAACAATGTTCAGAAGGAATTACAATATCAATAGATTGGAAGTGTTCATATTTATGATCGAGTATTCGCTCTCATCCTAGTATACAATATCCTAGATCCTATCACAAGCTCGTAGTAGTACAACTAAGTCGTTATACTACCACGACATCACTCTAATTGCGAAGCCTGAACTGGATGGGCCACCACTAAAAATGTGTTACGACCCGCACCCGATGTAGGGGCACGAGTACGAGGGTACGTCCAGCCTATGCCGCAGCATCGGCGGTAGAACATTGTCTAGGTGTCACTACCACATCCTAAAATAAGGGTATTTTTATCTTTTTATTTATTATAAGTATTATGTATATTTATTTTTTAATAACTGCATGATATGTGTGTGTGTGTGTGTGTGTGTATATATATATATATATATATATATATATAGTATTCTTTAATGCATGAGTTAGTAGACTGGACCTAGAAGCCCACTAGATGAACCCCTGATCAAATTATATGATTATGGATTTAATTAGTATTTTTGGGATTTATTTATTGGGGATTATATTTATTATTGTGATTTTTATTCGTTGTTGTACCTTACCGTTGCTTCGATATTTGGAGCGCTACACTAGATTTTGCCTTCCAACAAATTTTACACCCTTGTCCTAGACGTGCCCGTCTTCCATTCTGACCTTTGTGTAACTCATAAATATGCCCTCTTGTGATTTATTTTAGTCGCACAATATTCGTTACAGACGTTTATTTTTATTTTCAAATAAATCTAACTTTCCATCTTTGTGGGTTCCAATCGAAACTAGAGACACAATCTTGACCCGTTTTGTGCAACCCAAATTATGAAAATATTCTATTCTGACTCCTCTATGTCCGTGACACTTGTGTCCCACCCAATTTTAACCCTATATACTTCTAATTTATTTTAGAACACCATTTAATTAATTTTAATTAAATTGGTGTAAGGAACCAACTTAACCCAAAACTAGATCCAACACCAAACCAAACCCCCATTCACACCCTCAAGGCTCATACTAAACACCACATATTCTTTTTAGCCAATACATCACACCAAACATGGTATTTTCCCTCATCCAATTCCAATTCTCACTTTTTGTGCAATTTTCCAATTTTTTGGGGCTTTCATGCAAAAGTGCAATGAGGTGTCACCATCCTATTGGTCAAGGCACATGAAGAACCAACCCCCTCCCTCATTGACCAGTCCAACTCTCTCCCTCTTTCCCCTTTCATGCAAAAGTGCAATGAGGACATATTGGATATATTTTTTCTCATCAACCACAAACTGTCTGAAAGACTGGGACTGTTGGATTGTTCAGACAAGACCTCGAAATTAGGATATTGGTATTGCCTATAGAGGACCATAGGCGAGTATATTTTCTAACAGTTTTTATTATGTTGATCATCTCTATGATTCTAGTTGTATAGCATACTCGATTCTGACACTATGGATACACGGGTTAGCATCATAGAGACATGTCACGAGGAGTCGTGATTGGAATCCATCGTGCTAGCTGGGGACGGGGAAATATTAGTAGATTATGTGATCATACCCAACTCTACATGAATCATAGCTCACCCCATACCTCATGTTGGGTGCAACCTGACCATTACATGCCTCATAGCCTGTTATGTATGATTAGCCTGACTATCGCTCGCATCATAGCTAACTGGATGGTTAGCCTGACCTTACATAAATTATAGCTAATAATATATAACAAGCCTGATCAGTCCCAAGCCGATCACATGATATACTGATGTTTCACACACTTAGCTAGATAGTTTATACATGTATTTCTAGTTTATGATCTAGCATTTCCCTATGTTCTAGTTATTGTTCTAGCATTCACTTATATTCTAGTTCATTGTTCTAGCATACACTTGTATTTCTTTTTATTGCTAGTCATACCATTGATGATGATATATGCTCTAGCATTTCTTATTTCCAATACTTTATTTCACCAGTATTTCTTATTGCTAGTATTTATATCCATCTAGAATTTCTTTACACCGCATTATAGTTTTTGTCAATATACATGGAACTGCTGTTAGTGCTTGTACTTTGTGTCACGATCCGATTCCATAGAATCGTTGAGGCGTCCCCCGAATCGTGACCGCCGTGCGGGCCTGGGGTTGCATCCGCACAAGGCTTTAATGATTTGCATAGCAAGCACATATTCAGAGTACGCAGATAAATTGAAACACAGATTTGAAACATGGAAAAGTTCTCTTTATTGATAATGAACATCTATTACAAACTCTTGAACGAGTCAGCTAATATGCCGCACGGGCTTACAAAAGTGTTGACTCAAAATGAGATAGCAGTCTTGTACATTACATCCCTTTACTAAACTTCAAAATGTATAGACCTCCAGGCTGGAGGACGGCTTTGCCACGAAGCTGTATTTTTGTATGAAGAGTTGCAAGCTTCTATCTTCAAAATGCTTCAAAGGGGCACGATGAAGATGCGCCAACAGCTGGACTGGATTCGGGAAGACGACTTTGGCTCCTCGCTCGGTTCGCCTTGGTGTGGAGAACCTGTTTCAACGAGGGTCAGCATGTCGAAACATACTGGTGAAGGCGAGCTAACCGAACTGTACCAATCAACACATTATTTATATGAAGCATGCATATTAGTTGTGGGTTTCTATCTTACCTTAGTTCATTTACAAGTAAGCAACATATAGAATTTACTGAAATGAACTTGCCACCGTTCGGTAGATTTTACCTGCCCGTCTGAACTACCTGCACAATACTTACCATGCCTTCCCTGCCACGAAGACACAAGTTAGTTTGCAACAGGTTTAAATATACAGGAGATAACTGGCGGGATGCCATAATGGACGGGGCATAGTACATGAATGAAATAACAAGTAACGCAATGAACAGGGGCGCCACAAGTTATTTCATCCGATACAGACGACTATTCAGGAGTTCCGTCCGGATCGGATCGGTGCCAGTGCCCCAGCGACCGTCCACAGGAACTAAGATCTTGTGCACAAGTTGTCCGTGATCAACGTTATATACTAGATTAGCAGTCGAGGCAATTCGGGGCAATATCAGGCACAAGACAGTAACAGGGGGAGATCTACTTTTGCATAGTCTCCGTATTCAGATTATTGCATTCATGATGAGTTCTGTTCATAGCATAATTTAAGAAAGAGTATGAAATTCTAACTTGTATTTATGCATATGATAAACATTCCAAGCGAACAAGCATGCAAGTAAGTAACCGTTCACAAGTTTGATTGACAAGCAGTATTAACCAAGTCTATTCTCTTTTATCTTGGTATCTTTTATTATTACTTGGTATCGTCTGATCGGGGCAACAAGAATGCAAGAGTTTTTGGTGTGAAGACTTAGAAGCAGGACTAGCTAATCGGGATGGTAGCCACTCACTTAGATTATTGGAAGGGAGAAGGAAAGAGGCGCTTCACGACTCCGCTCGCAAGCCGCCTACTGCTCGTTTACCTGCATTACGAATAGCTCGATCAATACCTCTTCCACTTTTCCAATCTCTGAATTGAAGTGCAGTTCAATGAACGAAAATAATGAAAACTATCGAAACCGTTTAAGGAAAATAAGCAAATCCCAAAACCAACTCAAAGCACAAAAGCAATAAGCGACATCGAAAACTGAGGCAATAAAAGATAGCAGCGGAGAGGTCCCTCCTAACTCTGTCGCTAAGTCGATCCCGGGGGCACGGTCCACTGAATATGGGAATCGATTTCGAAGAAACAAATCCATAACGAGGACGAGTTCTTGTTTCAATCTATCCTGATCGAACGATACCGTCTTGTGTTTCTTAGTCGCGCTCACCGCACCGGGGGAACGGGGCGCTACATCCTACCCAACCAATTGGAATTTTCGTCCCGAAACATAAGAATAGGGCCTACCGTTAGGGAGCATTATGCTGGGTACGGCGATCCGGGAGAGGGCAAACATCGACCCGATGGTTGGGATCACCGCAACTGAGGCAAGACCCTAGCTTGCGACGGCAATTGTCGGCTGTATGCCCCGGCTTGTTGCAGTAATGGCAAATTGGCCTCCGATTCCCTTTTTGTGAACCGCCGTCGTTGTGACGCTTTGTAGCGTTGTTTTCTCTCTCGTTGCTTTGGCGCTTGTGATTGGAGGTATGCACAGTACCGGTAGGAACGTGAGGATAGTGTGGTTCAAAAGATAGGGCATGATTCATGACTTCACGTATTGTCCGATACTGATGAACGACCACGTGCGCATGGATGGCAGGGCGTAGTCCACCTTCAAACCTTCTAGCTCGACTCGCTACATCAGGCAAATAGGCCCTAGCGAATTTGGAGAGACGGTTGAATTTGGCGGAGTACTATTTGACATTCATGCTGCCTTGCCGCAGCTGCACGAACTCATTCTCCATTTGACACCCGCCCCCCTCCCCTCCCCCGAATGATCGGTGCGGCGGTTAGGCATCTCATTCAAAGATAGGCGGGTGGTTATCGAGGTTTTTGTACTGGAGGGGGTATAAACTCCTCTTCAAACGCGGCACGAAAAGTAGTCCACGAGATCGCCTCCTCTCCGTGATCAAATTAAAGAGATCATCGATGCACGTTCCATCAATCGTGCGCGTTGAGGCGGAGCTGTAGCTGCGCGCAGGCGACGCGCTTCTCTTCGGGAACCACTAGCAGAGCGAAGTGGTCTTCCAGTTTGGCCAACCAATCTAGTGCCATAATTGGTTCCTCAGTCCCGTTGAATGGGGTGTTGCAGACTTTCTTGAAGTGGCCAAAGTCGAAGGCAGTCACTTCCCTCGGCTTTGGAATTTATGGCATCTCGACTTCAAGCACGGGATCTTCCACCGGAGTCGTTGTTGTTGCAGCGGAATGGTTGGAAGCCAAATTCTGAACGATTTGTTGCAGGGCATCTACCTGCTTCTGCTGGACTGAGAATCGGGCCTCTAGATTGATTTCAAACTTGGCTTGGAGAGCATCATCTTTTTATCGTTGCGATTCTAATATTTGCATTATCCGCTCAAGCGGATTGACTTGAGATATGCCCCGTTGGCTCCGAGAACTGCCCGAAGTGCCCGAACTACTTTCTTGGCCTTGCATTTCGTCCGGAGCTAGCGCTGCAGATTGCGCTAGTGCCATTCCTTCAAAAGAAGGTAAATTACATTAGAATTATAATGTATTATGGACTTATTGCATGAACGTATCTCATTTTGGCCTAGCGAGTTCAAGAGTTCGCACAGGAATTTGATCGTTAAAGGAACTTTTCCAGCACGAAAGTCTAAGGAACTTGAATCTGTGCTCTGATACCACTATGTCACGACCCGATTCCGTAGAATCGTTGAGGAGTCCCCCAAATCGTGACCGCCGTGCGGGCCTGGGGTTGCGCCCGCACAAGGCTTTAATGATTTGCATAGCAAGCACATATTCAGAGTACGCAGATAAATTGAAACACAGATTGGAAACATGGAAAAGTTCTCTTTATTCATAATGAACATCTATTACAAACTCTTGAACGAGTCAGCTAATATGCCGCACGGGCTTACAAAAGTGTTGACTCAAAATGAGATAGCAGTCTTGTACATCACATCCCTTTATTAAACTTCAAAATGTATAGACCTCCGGGCTGGAGGACGACTTTGCCACGAAGCTGCATTTGTGTATGAAGAGTTGCAAGCTTCTATCTTCAAAATGCTTCAAAGGGGCATGATGAAGATGCGCCAACAGCTGGACTGGATTCGGAAAGACGACTTTGGCTCCTCGCTCGGTTCGCCTTGGTGCGAAGAACCTGTTTCAACGAGGGTCAGCATGTCAAAACATACTGGTAAAGGCGAGCTAACCGAACTGTACCAATCAACACGTTGTTTATATGAATCATGCATATTAGTTGTGGGTTTCTATCTTGCCTTAGTTCATTTACAAGTAAGCAGCATATAGAATTTACTAAAATGAACTTGCCACCATTCGGCAGATTTTACCTGCCCGTCTGAACTACCTGCACAATACTTACCATGCCTTCCCTGCCACGAAGACACAAGTTAGTTTGCAACAGGTTTAAATATACAGGGGATCACTGGCGGGATGCCATAATGGACGGGGCATAGTACATGAATGAAATAACTAGTAACGCAATGAACAGGGGCGCCACAAGTTATTCCATCCGATACAGGCGACTATTCAGGAGTTTCGTCCGGATCGGATCGGTGCCAGTGCCCCAGCGACTGTACGCAGGAACTAAGACCTTGTGCACAAGTTGTCCGTGATCAACGTTATACACTAAATTAGTAGTCGAGGCAATTCGGGGCAATATCAGGCACAAGAAAGTAACAGGGGGAGATCTACTTTTGCATAGTCTCCGTATTCAGATTATTGTATTCAGGATGAGTTCTGTTTACAGCATAATTTAAGGAAGAGTATAAATTCTAACTTGTATTATGCATATGATAAACATTCCAAGCGAACAAGCATGCAAGTAAGTAACCGTTCACAAGTTTGATTGACAAGCAGTATTAACCAAGTCTATTCTCTTTTATCTTGGTATCTTTTATTATTACTTGGTATCATCTGATCGGGGCAACAAGAATGCAAGAGTTTTTTGTGTGAAGACTTGGAAGCAGGGCTAGCTAATCGGGATGGTAGCCACTCACTTAGATTGTTGGAAGGGAGAAGGAAAGAGGCGCTTCACGACTCCGCTCGCAAGCCGCCTACTGCTCGTTCACCTGTATTACGAACAGCTCGATCAATACCTCTTCCACTTTTCCAATCTCAGAATTGAAGTGCAGTTCAATGAACGAAAATAATGAAAACCATCGAAACCGTTTAAGGAAAACAAGCAAATCCCAAAACCAACTCAAAGTACGAAAGCAACAAGCGACATCGAAAATCGAGGCAATAAAAGATAGCAGCGGAGAGGTCCATCCTGACTCTATCGCTAAGTCGATCCCGGGGGCATGGTCCACTGAATATGGGAATCGATTCCGAAGAAACAAATCCATAACGAGGACGAGTTCTTGTTTCAATCTATCCCGATCGAACGATACCGTCTTGTGTTTCTTAGTCGCACTCCCCGCACTGGGGGAACGGGGCGCTACACTTCGCTCCATCCTGACTGGAAATATTTTTTCAGACTGCGACTTAGAGGACTTGTTTTCGGCACACTTGGAGAATTGGATGTTATTGTTTGCAGGTTAGACTATTTTTGTTGTTTAGACTTGTGTTGTATTCCGTTTATTTTCTTCGATATCTCATCGTGCTTTAGTTCTGTGATTGAGTATTTTTATATTATATTATAATATCTGTGTCTCCTTGTAGAGTTGGATATTCGTGAGAGATTGAATAGATAGTATTATGACCCAAACAGTATTCTACCGCCGATGTTGTGGCGTAGGCTGGACGTACCCACACACTCGTGCCCCTATATCGGGTGCGGGTCGTGACATATTTTTAGTGGTGTCTCATGCAGGTCAGGCTTCGCAAGTTGTGTGATATCGTGGTAGTATGACGACTTAGTTGTACTACTGCATGCCTGCGATAGGATATAGGACATAGGATACTAGGATGAGAGAGGATACTCAATCACAAATTTTGAGAGATTCCTGGGACGACCCTTGAGAATCTTATTATAATTTCCAATTTAAATCGTTTCCCTTATTTTCGTCCGTTCTCACTTGTTGTTATTGAATTTGATTCTTGTTGATCAATTATTAAATTTAATTCTTGGTGTCGTTATTGAGTTTGATTTCATATCGAAATAAATTTTACGGACTAAATTATGGTATCATCTGATGACATATGTTGGTGAGGACAGTGAGAAAGGTAAAATATCTACTTTGGTTATGGAGCCTAGAGTTTATCGCAGCTACATTAGCTGTCATGGCAGGAACGTGGGAACCTGACCTTGGATGGACATATCTTAGTTATAAAATTTAGAGTTTCTCGCAACCATACCGGTTGGCGTGGTGAGGATTCTAGATGACATGATTATAGAGTTGCATACCTTAGTTATGGAACCTATCGTTTATCGCAGCTATGCTTACTGGCGTGGCGAGGATTCTGAGTGTCATGATTTCGAACAGACATGTATAATTATTAGGTTATATCTTAAATGGGTTCCTAAAGTATCATCTCAATACTTATCTACTTCTGTTATTATAGGACTTTGTTCCATCATTTTCTTTGCTAGCAATAAAGATACCTTCAGTCGTCAGTCCAGTTCCTTTTTGAGCTTTATTTCTGTAAGGATCCCTGTTAGTGTGATAATTGGTGCTTGCAATTAGGTCTGTGTCTTGTATCAGTGTTGACTGAGTATGGCTTGTGAGTCTGTAAGTGTTTCTTGGTTGGACGTGTGAGCAGTATGCATCAATTTAGAGTTAACCCATAGCGTAGTACCTTGTAGCAATAGTTCTATCATATGTGTCATTATAGTTAGTATTGGTACTATAGGTAGAAGGGGGAGTAAAGAGTATCAGTAAGGGTTCCAGAAGTTAGTATCAGAGTCAGTATGCCAGTCCTGGATAGTTATGAATTCATGTAGTTGGGTGATCCATGTAAACAATTAAGCATCAAGGAAATTATGTCAAAAATTAATGGAGCATGATATTCAATTTGATGGTTGATACTTGGGTGTGTCAAGAGTAAAGGATTGTATACGCATAAAAGGTATTAATGAGTGTGCCATAGTAGGAGGATACCCATAAGTGTATAAGAGAGTGTGAGGGAATAAGAATACATTGTGTTAAGTAGTAAGACTTGTGTTACATTAAAAGTAGGGACTTGATGTGATTAGATATGAGTGTACCGGTATATGACTAATGATGGATGTATCACCTGATATTGAGGCCAGTGATGGGTTGGAAGCAATAGATAGAAGAGTGTCTAAAAATTATGTGCAGGATGCACAGTGGATGATGAGTGTCAATGTGGGAGTTCATGAAAGTGGAAGCATGAGTATTAGAAAATTCCAATAGTGTGTCATGGGTTGAGAAATATCAAGATTGGTCATAGAAGGTATGAATTGTATCACTGATTAGTGTATCAGTCTGTAAAAGGTTAAGGGAAGATACTTATGCATCAATAGAGATATGGAACCATATGTCTGCCCTTGGGAGTGAAGTGAAGCATGTGTATTATAGAAATTAATAACTAGTGCAAGTGATCATGAGTTTTAGTGAGTGTGATGAGGTAATCTAATGATGAAGCTAGTGTTACCATACCAAGAGTGCTAATGTTTCTATATCAAGGATTAGTTGAGAAATGTGCTAGTAACAGTAAGTACCTTGTGTGATAATTTTAGATTGGTATATCAGTTAATATGATAGAAAATTATTGGAAGTAATAGTGCAAGTAATCCAGGCAGTATAAATTTTAGTACACAGTTGAGGGGTGTAGACAATTGGTGTATTTGTGTGTACCTTGAGTGTTAGAGACTGTAAGTATTTATATGTATACTTAGATAGATATGGATTTAAATTTATAATTTGAAGATTGGAAATAAATTTAATTTTTAAGGATTTTTGAGGAGTTGAGATTTTATGTTATTAAACTTTTTGAGGATTCAAATTCAATTCAATAAACATAGTCAAAGCTATAAAGATTTTTGGAAGTGATTAAAAAAATTATTTTAATATTTGAATATTTGACTTTTGAGCAAAAGTATATGCATTTTATTTTAAATTGTTCGAGAAGTTAAATTTTTAGGGTTTTATTTTGAGGATAAAATTTTAATGTGGGTAAGAAATGTATAACAGTATATGAGTGAATGAAGTGCATGTGTAAGGATCTGTTGGCTTGAGCATGCCTGAGATGGCACTGCAAACTGACTTGGGTGTCCATCTAGAGTTGTATTAGAGGGAGCAGTACTTAGTGTGTTGTGTTGCACTTGGCGTGCACTTGAGTGATAAGAACAACTAGTATGAACAATTACAGTAGGTAAGAGAGTTAGTAGTGGGTGTGCTTGTAGTAGAAACAGTGGTACCAAAGGATAGGGGTATCAAACTTGGGATGCATCATTAAACCATGGTTGTGTTAGCAGGTTCTATACTTTTCTTTCCTTCTGTTCCTTTTTCGTCTATTAGATTGATTGATTTCTTAGTACCGTAGCTTGTATCAATAATTTCCTTGCTAGAATATAGTTAGTAGTACACCCTAACAGAGAGTGCAATACCATGACAAAACAGACCATAACCATGTATGTTTTCTCTAGATTGCATGTTGTGTTACTGTAGGTAGGATTTTCTTAGACCTTGATTGTTGGGAATTTGATCGTAGTGAAGATTAATGAAGAAGTTATGACTGGACATAAAGAGACAAGGTGCCTTAAATTTTGAGGATAAACATTAATTTAAATAAAGAGTTGAGAATTTAATATAGCAGAATTAACGATTTTGTTAAATCATTGATTTTTATGAAGATTATGATATGATTGACTTTGTCATTAAAATTCGAGGAATTTAAGAAGATTATCATTATATCTATTTGACAGCAAGATATAAATTTTAAAACTTATATTTTGAATATTGTATTTGAAGACTTCGTAAGTATTACAGTGTTTGAGTATTGTGTGGAAAAAGAATCGAGGAATAAGATTACTAATGGATTAGAGTTTGAATTCAAATTTTTGGCATGAGATTTCAATTTCATATATATGCTTTGATTGGATTTAAAATTTGAGGATTGGATATTAAATTCTTTATTTAGTTATTAACTTAAAATTTTGGAGGAGATTGTGATAAGAATGGAATTTAATTTTTAAATTTGAAGATTTTCTGGAATATGATAATTGTAGAATTTAAAAAAAAATTACGAAATAACAATATGGATTTATTTCATGATTATACGGATTGATGAATTTAAATTTTGATGGTAAAATAAATAAATAAATAAATACAACTATTGAGGATCTTAAATTTTGAGGACGAAATTTTTCTAAGGGGGTAGACTTGTCACTACCACATCCTAAAATAGGGGTATTTTTATCTTTTTATTTATTACAAGTATTGTGTAAATTTATTTTTAAATAACTGCATGATATGTGTATATATATATATATATATATATATATATATATATATATATATATATATATATATATATATATATATATATATATATATATATATATATATATATATATAATATGTTCTTTAATGCATGAGTTAGTAGACTGGACCTAGAAGCCCACTTGATGAACCCTTGACCAAATTATAGGATTATGGATTTAATTAGTATTTTTGGGATTATATTTATTATTGTTATTTTTATTCATTGTTGTACCTTACCGTTGCTTCGATATTTGGAGCTCTACACTAGCTTTTGTCTTCCAACAAATTTTACACCCTTGTCCTAGACGTGCCCGTCTTCCATTATGACCTTTGTGTAACTCATAAATATGCCCTCTTGTGCTTCATTTTAGTCGAACAATATTCGTTACGGACGTTTATTTTTATTTTTAAATAAATCTAACTTTCCATCTTTGTGTGTTCCAATCGAAACTGGAGACACAATCTTGACCCATTTTGTGAAATCCAAATTATGACAATATTCTATTCTGAGTCCTCTACGTCCATGACACTTGTGTCCCACCCAATTTAACCCTATGTACTTCTAATTTATTTTAGAACACCATTTATATTAATTTTAATTAAACTGGTGTAAGGACCCAACTTAACCCAAAACTAGACCCAACAACAAACCAAACCAAACCCCCATTCACACCCTCAAGACTCATACTAAATACCACACATTCTTTTTAGCCAATACATCACACCAAACATGGTATTTTCCCTCATCCAATCCCAATTCCCACTTTCTGTACAATTTTCCAATTTCTGGGGGCTTTCATGCAAAAGTGCAATGAGGTGTCACCATCCTATTGGTCAAGGCACATGAAGAACCAACCCCCTCCCTCATTGACCGGTCCAACTCTTTCCCTCTCCCCCCTTTTTGTTTGTACACTTCCCTTCATGTTTAATCTTGGCTATCCATTCAAATGGAGCAACATCCTCACCACACACACTTTCCTATATATAATCACTCATCCTAACCACTTTCCCAATGCCAACCCCATCCCAATGAGGCACACAGCCGGCCCTAATCCATAGGCTAGCATCATCATCTTCTCCCTCATGCAAAACACCTCCCCATTATATTTTTTATCACCTTCCTCCTACAAAAACTACAAAACACTAAACTATAAACCTTTCCCTCACCCTCATCTTCCAACCGCCACCTTCCCGCCGGAGCAGCCGACTATGCCGTCGCCTGAGCACCCCAACGTCCCCCTAGTGATCACCCGTCAGATCCCCGCTGTCAACATCCCGCCTATCAGCCAACACCCTCCACCACCACTCCTCCCTTTTATTTCTTCTTCCCAAAGAAAATTGCTCCCATCTTCTCCTGAGAGTCACCTGCAACAGCCCAAGTCAACGCACCTCACCATCTCTCTCTCGCCCCTATGACAGAGACTCCTCCTCTCATATCACCATGTTGTTGTCCGTGTAACCGTGAACCAGAACTCCTTGAACCCTGTCCCTGTGACGCATTGACGTGTTCACAAGCGTGTCTCCGTTCGACAACGTTTCCTCCCGAGCGTCCAGTCTCGTATGCTGGCACCGCCATAACAGCGTGTCGACGTGGTCAAGGTCAGAAATCTCTACGCTTATTCCTGCCTATGTTCGCTTGCGGAGCCGATGCATCGACCGGAGAACGAAGTTCGCCTGGACGCGCTCGTGAGCAACCCAGAGCCGCCAAGCACTGGCGATGCCACTCGACCTTGGACAGAGTAGCCGCTTATCCCAAAAAAATAAAAATCGGCAACCATAAAGAAAAGTTCAGTAAACTTTTCCAGGAGAGAATGGCAACTTTAGTTATACTAAACTAAAGAAGGCAAGAAGCCATGTAAGCAAAAGAAGCGGACAAGGCTTTACAATAAGTATATTTGACACCAGCCCCTAGAGCTTTGATTATTGATTAATAGAGGACATATTGGAAATATTTTTTCTTATCAACCACAAACTGTCTGAAAGACCAGGACTGTTGGATTGTTCATATAAGACCTCAGAAATAGGACATTGGTATCGCCAGCAGAGGACCACAGGCGAGTACATTCTCTGACAGTTTTTATTATGTTGATCATCTCTATGATTCTAGTTGTATAGCGTACTTGATTCTGACACTATGGATACACGGGTTAGTATCATCGAGACCTGTCACGAGGAGTCGTGATTGGAATCCATCGTGCTAGCTGGGGACGGAGAAATATTAGTAGATTATATGATCATACCCAACTCTACATGAATCATAGCTCACCCCACACCTCACGTCGGGTGCAGCCTGACCATTACATGCCTTATAGCCTGTTATGTATGATTAGCCTGACTATCGCTCGCATTATAGCTAACTGGATGGTTAGCCTGACCTTACATGAATCATAGCTAATCATATGTAATAAGCCTGATCAGTCCCAAGCCGATCACATAATATAATGATATTTTACACACTTAGCTAGATAGTCTATACATGTATTTCTAGTTTATTGATCTAGCATTTTCCTATATTCTAGTTATTGTTCTAGCATTCACTTATATTCCAGTTCATTATTCTTGCATGCACTTGATTTTCTGTTCATTGCTAGTCATACCGTTGATGATGATATATGCTCCAACATTTCTTATTTTCAGTACTTTATTTCACCAGTATTTCTTATTGCTAGTATTTATATCCATCTTGTATCTCTTTATACTGCATTATAGTTTTTGTTAATATACATGGAACTGCTATTAGTGCTTGTACTTCGCTCCATCCTGACTGAAAATATTTTTTCAGACTGCGACTTAAAGGACTCATTTTTGGTACACTTGGAGAATTGGATGTTATTGTTTGCAGGTTAGACTATTTTTGTTGTTTAGACTTGTGTTGTATTTAGTTTATTTTCTTCGATATCTCATCGTGCTTTAGTTCTGTGATTGAGTATTTTTATATTATATTGTAATATCTGTGTCTCCTTATGGAGTTGGATATTCGTGAGAGATTGATTAGATAGTATTATGACCTAGACAGTGTTCTACCGTCGATGCTGCGGCGTAGGCTGGACGTACCCACGCACTCGTGCCCCTATATTGGGTGCGGGTCGTGACACTAGGTCACAATACTATCTAATTAATCTCACACGAATATCCAACTCCATAAGGAGACACAGATATATCAATATAATATAAAATACTCAACCACAGAACTAAAGCACGATAAGATATCAAAAGAAAATAATCAAAACACAACCACAAAATCTAAACAATAACATAATCTAATCTTCAACAATAACATCCAAGTCTCAATATATGCCAAAAATAAATCGGTACCAAAATCTGTAAAAAGAACTAACTAAAATAACTAGTGATTCCGGCTAGACCTTCCGGCAATCACACCTGAGCTACAAGGTCCAAGGCTGCAGCTACTCTCCCTGTGGTCCGTAATATGTCGGACACCAGTCCTCTAAGTCGGCATCTAAAAAATATATCCAGTCAGGATTGGAGCGAAGTAAAACCCGATAATAGTTCCAATTAATTGACAAGGACTATAAAACAATAAAATAGATGATGTTATATACTGAGAGAAAATAATAAAACTTTCCTTTCTCATATGAGAATGGAAAACTGGAGCATTTTCTGCATCGGTGGATGAAGAATCACGAACATAAGAATTTGTAGATGCAATGGCAAATGGTAAAGGAAATAGGCGATATAGACAATAGGGTATAGTTAGTGCATATATGAAATGAAGGGAAAGAAACTACAATATCAGATTTAAGGCAATATGATCTATGAAACTGAATATGAAGAACTGCAACTATTCTAAGTGTTTGAAATACTATTTTTGATATGTGATCGACTTGGAAACTTGTACAATAGCATTATGGCCTGGCTAATCACACGTGAGGTGTATGATTAACTTTAACAATGTTTTACAATTTATAATAGAAATATGATCACATCTCTTACTAGCAATTTCTCTCGCCCCCAACTAGTACAGTGGATCCAACCATGACACGTTACGATACACGATCAATGTCCAATAATAATACCATGTACAATGTCTAATATCCATATCGTGTATGATGTCAATACGATAACCATTGTAATATCTCATGATTGAAGATCCAAGCTATATACTAGTCCGTGTACCAAAGTATCAAGAATCAGATGTAACATTTCTAAGTACTTGAAATATAAAAATTATCAAATAATGGAAACTATTAGAGAATGTACTCGCATGTGGTCCAGAGCAATAAATGTCAAACTGTGTCCCAACTAGTGTCTATATATACACTAGTATAATTATCTAACTATTTCTCAAACCACTAACTGACAACGTATCATATATACACTAGTATAATTATCTAACTATATCTAATACTTACTAGCCATCTATACCTAGATAACCAACTAACAGATACTACAATGTATACATAACTATCTACTATACAATGACAACTAATATAAATATAAATATATATATATATATATATATATATATATATATATATATATATATACTAGTATACTAACATATATATATATATACACTAATATATATATATATACTAATAACTGTTCACATTCTAACTACTTAACTTATTCATATACTAACTAACCCACTGATACTGTAATTGAAACCAAACTGGACTGATACCTGAAAGCTCTTAGTGCTACCTGATACTAACTATAACCAATTACCTTAATCATTAACTGACTAACTTCTAATACCTTGAATATTCAATAAACTGAAACCTCTACTGACTAAACCAAAATACCTAACCCAACTGAACTGGAACTCACCGAAACTAACTGAAACCAAAACCTCAAATACCCATCTACTACTAAGACACTGATACCTGCAAACTGACTAAAACCTCTACTGATAGGGATACAGCTACATGTTTATTAAACTGTGCACTGAAACCTGCATAGTGGACTGATACCACTATGATACTGTAACTCATCTGATACTGTGCTCGAGAAACTGTACAGTGGCTGAAACCAATATCTGTGCAGTGGCCTGAGCCCCCTCCATGCTTGGCTGCACTGCTGCAGAGCTCTTCAGAGCTGTTATTGTTGTTAGAGACTGCTAGACTGTTGTTGTATCCTTGTTGTAAATGCAGCACTGCTGAACCGTCTAAACACCTGAGGCTGCACGAGCTCGACTTGCTGTTGCAAGGTTGTTGTTGTGGTTCAGCCACTGCCACTAGCTGCTGTACCACTGTGCACCATGGTTATGCACTGTGAAGGCTGCACTGAACTTGCTCCTCTTCCTAGCTGTTGGCTGCACGAGCCAATGTACGAGCTCTCTGCCTTGGTGCCTCTTGTAGAACTGCTTCCTGCAGATGCAATCTGCTGCTGTAGCTCACTGACTAAATTGATGCTGTATTGTGGCTCATTGCATCCCACTGTCCCGAGCCCTCACAACACACATACAACCACACGCTACACTCAGCTCACAGCCACACACACACACACACACACACACACACATACATATATATATATATATATATATATATATATATATATATATATATATATATATATATATATATATATATATATATACACACACATATACACAAACTCATACACACTATCATATACATATATATAGCACATAAATATCATATATATATATATATATATATATATATATATATATATATATATATATATATATATATATATATATATATATATATATATATAATACACATGTACGTATAAGAAAGAGGATAAAACATCAAACACGTGGAGTGCACCGCACCCGTATCACACTAACTCTATGATACGCTTGCAATACGGCCCCAACACACAACCAAACGTATCCTGGAGGACACAAGCAAGTCTAATACACTAAATAATCTATATAAACAGTGATACATACTCTAATGTAAATATATATCGAGATTCACATGTGCATATGTGCATTATACTAACAATAGATCAAACACTTGTTAGGCAACGTACCAAGTATCTTGATACCTATGATACACCCTCCAAATATCAATTCCATGTGATACCACTACTCAAAATACATCATACCTATCCTAATATACCAAATATAATATAACCAAACAAGAAATGACTCATTAGGCATTTCATCAAACACTTGGTGTCCCAAATTCGGAGTTTTCCCCAAATTAGCACAAAACTCAATGTAACTTTCACAATAGGTCTCCAAAGAACCTAGTTCTTCTTTATATGGGTAGTCCTTAGCCATGGGTAGGTTTCTAGGAGTTTATTTCACTATTAAAAACTAAAATAACAAGAAAAATAAGGTTCTTACCTATAGGGAGATGGATTCTCAATGTCTTCCACCAAGGACACAATCCTCAAGCCAATGCTTCCCTCCTCAAGTGCTCCTCTAGCAATGCCAAGCTCCTTAGCCTCCTTGGAATGAGAATGAGAGGGGTGGGATGTGAAATAAAGAAATTAGGGCTTGCTCTCAACTTTGGGAATGAAATAATAAGAAAAGAAAATGAGGGTTATTCATGAATAAAGAGGCTTATATAAGCTCCCTTTAGGGTTAGGGTTAGGTTGAGGAATGTTTGATTTGACATAAGTGCCCCTCTCATTCCTTCATGAATAGGATCTACTAAACCATTGGAGGAATATTCTATTCTTCAGTCTAAATAGGGTTAATGGAATTAATCTAGTCATGACTAACTATTTAATTGAGTCAATGGGTTAAGTCAAGTCTAGGGTGATCCACTAATGTCAAGTCTAGTTAAAATAGACTAGTCAACTAACCAATAATAATAATAGTAACAATATATATAACATGCGCATTATAAATAAATAAAATATACACAATATTTATAATAATACAAAATGACAAAATACCCCTATTTTGGAAATATGGTAGTGACAATTGCATCGAATCCAGTAATCTGAAATACCTAAACGATTATGAGTATAAGATATCTGTACATATTGAACACCTGAGAATCCATTGCAATACACCTGAGTAATCCGTGTAACTTGTGCACCTTAATCAGAACCCCGCTCATGACACTCGTGTTTGCTTATGCAATTTAATTTCATATATATATATATATATATATATATATACATATATATATATATATATACATATATATATATATATATATACATATATATATATATATATACATATATATATATATAGCTTGGTTTACCTTGGACAGGGAAGAAAGAATGGTAAGTTGGTAAGTCTCATCGTGTTCCTTTTTATATCGCACGGCGCACTGCCACATGAGTTAGGCTTGTACATTATACCATAAAACTGATCCTAAGGCAAGACTAGAAAGACAACTTAATAGATGGTACACGAAACCTATATAACGTGTTTAGATTTGTCGAGCGGACGAGAAGCCTGCCCATCAGTGCATTCATGTACTGATAACCCACCAGATTGCTTATAGGGTGTGGTAGAACCTCGTTCGGTGCAAAAATCCCTTCGTGCGTGTTAAGGCATGGAGTTCGCTCTGGAGCCTTGGGATGTTGCGTCCGGAGCTGAAGCGCATATACAAGACATAACGTTGGAACATCGCCTATGTTTCATTCCATACTTGTAGCCACTTTGCACGTTTTTATTGTTTCGAGGGAGAGGACTTGTAATCTCGGCCTAACACCGCTTGTAATGTTGATTCAATATCAATAAAGTGCTTGTTTTACTTCTATACATATGGTATTCAATGCTTCCGCTATTAACGACTCTGTGAACTTGTTACCAATTGCATGTTCGTTTCTTTTCTGCTGCATTTGGATATCTGTACGACTCTGTGGCTTAGTCATTTTATCGCATGTTCGGACCGTGGCCTTGCACGGGCGGAGCTTGTGCTCTTGCGGCATCACGTCCAGATGGGGAAGATCGTCCCACGGGAGCGCTGGCGCGGTGATTCGTGCCTAGCTGAGACGGCCGATTCCTGCGGGAGATCGGAGCGTGACAGTTGTTGTGGTTGTTGTTTGTTGTTGTTGTTCTTTGTGTTGTTGTTTTTTCTTTTCTTTCTTTCTTTTCTTTTCTTTTCCTCTCCTTTTCTTTTATTCTTTATTTCTTTTTCCTTTCTTATTATTCTTATTCTTTTCTTTAATATTTTTTTTCTTTTTTTAATAATAAATATATATAATAAAATCCTAAACAAGTAGTTTTATATTTAAATAAATTCTAGAAAATATTTTATACTATTTTACAAATACTTTTACGCCTAAAATACTTTTTGTGACATATTAATAATAAAAACAATTATATATATATATATATATATATATATATATATATATATATATATATATATATATATATATATATATTGTAGCTAATTATTTGAAGACTTTTGTTTTCTAATTAACCAAGTAATATCTAAACATCTAATAATTAAATAAATAAGCTAATAAAATAAATAAATAATACTAAAATTGTAAATTAGAATTAGGGGGGTTAGAGATGATTTCAGGGAACCCGTGAAGGCCAAAATCACCACCACCGGGTTACAAAATTTGTCAAGTTACTCTTATAAGATTGTGGACAATGCGCTGATATTTGCCTTCGTAGTGCACTGGCATCCGGAGACCGACACCTTCCATCTCCCAGCAGGGGAGATGATGATCACATTGGATGACGTCCATCATATTCTGGGCGTTAGGGTTGATGGTCGTGCAATGATGCATCACTTTTCTGACGGTGACCTTGAGCTATATGACGAAATTGTCGACATTGTCTCAAATTATCTTCAAGTTTTGGCTTATCTTTTTACAACCATACCTGACTTCAAGAAGTCGTATGGTTTCCCGCTGAGATTTTTGAAGGATACTTTCAAAGATGAAGACAGTGGTGATGATGATGATGATGATGATGACGACGATGAGGATGACTGTCACTACCACATTTCTAGAATAGGGATATTTTTATCATTTTACACTATTCATATATTGTGCATATTATTCATTTATATATAATAATTATTATTTATTTGGTACATGAACTAGACTACTTACTAGACATGACACTAGTGGACCTAATTAGACTTGACATGACAACTTGGACCAATAGTAGGACTAGTCACATTAGACTCAAATTAAGTTAACCCTTCTCATTAATTAGAGATTAGATTGAACCTTCATTAGGATTAGAAGCTTCCATTAGTTAACTTCCTTTATGATAACCCAATAGGGGTAATTATGATATTCTACATTGCTTTAAGAAGGGAAAATACATGGTCGACCCTAATTATAGGGGGATATTCTCTCTCCTCTCATTTCCTTCATCCAATTATTTTCTAATTAGTGTTCTTCCCCAAATTGACTCATCCCTCCACTAAATTCCACCAAACCACTCTCAATCCCTTCCCTAATCATCATCTAAGGAGCCTAAAAGCTTGGATTGCAAGAAGCACTTGGAGAAGAAGGATTTGGCTAGAAGCTTGTGTCCTAATTGTGTCCATTTAAGTTTTTATTGGGAATTCATCTCCTAATAGGAAACACCATCAAATATCTCTCTAATTTTTGTTTTTATTGTGTTTGACCATTAGGAGCCCACACATGGATTAGGAATACCCATAGGAATGAGAATGAGCTTCTATTGGTTCCCATTGTGATTTCTACATGAAGTTGTGCTTAAATTTGGGGTTTTGTGCTTATGGGTGTATTTTTCTCTAATCTTCATGGTAACTAATAGAATTAACTATAAATAGTTGTATTATATATATATATATATATATATATATATATATATATATATATATATATATATATATATATGGTATTAGTTGTATATTGAGGGTTTAGGCATGTAGGTTGTGTGTGTTATATATTAAAGTGAATAGATATTGGTAATTGAATATGTAGTTGTATGCAATTATCTATATGCAAATGTATATTTTTTTTGTGAAGGTGTATACCTATCTAAGTATATGTGTATTCATATGGAAGAGGTAATGGTGAGGACTGTGCACATACCAGTGATCAAGTGACTGTGAGGTATTCATTTTGGCAACAATTTCATTAGACAACAGCAATGGTAACATATAGTGTGTCCATAAACATATTTGATATGCGTGTGAGTTATGAGTATGATGCAAGTATGTGCTTGAGAGTGTGATGGAGCAGTGTAATTACTGCAGTAATAAGGCAGTGCAACACTATTAGAACTCGGGTTCCGGTGATTAGCAAGGGGGACTGACAGCAGTATAAGAGAGGCTTGGGGCACTGCTAGAGGATGCAATTGTGACTTGGGGTGCTCGAGTTAGAACTCAGCAACAACAAGTAGAATTAGGTAGCAGTGATGACAGCAAGTGCTCCAATACAGTTGGTTGCATGAGGTAGCTAAGGGGTTGGTGCAACACATAAAATAAGCATCGGGTGTAGGGTGTAGATTGCAATGAATATCAGTTGATATTAGTATAGGGGTGGCAGTACTCGTATCAGAACTAGATGTTTACTGCACTGGGAGTGAGAGACATGTTTCAGAGCAGTATGCTGGGTAAAGAAGACCAACAGTAGCAGCAACAGTAGGTGAAACATTAGCAAGCATTCCACTTATGTGAACTGTAATTAGAAGCAGCAACAGCTGCTATGTGTAACTGGAGAAGAGGGGGTTCAGTGAGTGCTAGTGAAGGCCTGTAACATGTTGTACTATGACCTATGCCCAAGCATGGAGGTAGGGTGTTGGTTGAAGTAAAGTGAGGTATTGTGAGGGTGAGTGAGGTATATTGGTACCAAGATAATATGCATTGGTATCAAGTAATCATTTGGGTAAGATAACAGTGAAGTATTAGAGATATGGGTTATTAAGTTAGATTGGTTTTGAGGTATTGGGATATCAATTGAAAATGGGTATTGGTGTATCTCGCTAAGGTATGATACTAAGATACTAAGTATATATTTAGGAATACTATATAATACTAGTATATACATATAAGTTAGATGATTATATATATACTACACAATATCTTATATCTCTTAGCCTTTGAGATTATCTAAGGAAACCTAGCCATAGCTAGTATTAACTAGTATCACCTCATTGGTAAAGTTATTAGAACCCAAAACTAGAAGAATGACTAGTTTGATCCCAAATACCCATAGTTGACCCTAAACCCTTGAATAACACTAGTTAAGATTGTTTTTTATTCCAAAATACTCATTGACATTACTAATTCATATGTAGGTCATTTTTACCCCAGTTCAGACATTGTTTGCTGTTTCTTGCTCAGGACCTTAGGCGAGTACATTCTCTGCCAGTTTTTGTTATTTCTGATGATTACTATGATTCTAGTTGTAGTGTATACTTGATTCCGACATAGTGGATACATGAGCTAGTATCATAGATACATGTTATGAGGAGTCATGATTGGATCTATCGTACTAGCTGGGGACAGAAAAATATTAGAAAGTTATGTGATCATACCCCACATTACATGTATCATAGCTCATCCCACATATTACGTAGGGTGTAGCCTGACCATATTACATGCCTCATAGCTTGTTATATATTATTAGCCTGACTCTTGCTCGCATCATAGCTAACTAGATGATTAGCCTGACCTCACATGTATCATAGCCAATCATATATAACAAGCCTGATCTAGTCCTAAACCGATCACATAGCAAACTAATATTTCATAGCAGTTAGCCAGTATTCCTATTCCTCTAATTTCAATTTATACATTGCTAGTATTCACATTTATCCGTTTTTACTGCTTACTTTTACCAGTGTACTCATTACTAGTTATTTCTCTATGATATAATGTTGTCTCTCTATTTTTTTCTTGCATTCCAATATTTTATTCCATCATATATATTTCTTACTACTTTATAGTTTTTATCAATATAATTGGAATTGCTGTTAGTTTATGTGCTTCACTCCAATCCTGACTGGATAACATTTTTAAAGGATCTCGAGGACTTCTGTCGTACTCATTATGGTCCAGGAGTAGATAATGACATTTCTCGAGGACTTCTGTTGTTTTGATTTCCGTTGTTCTGATTCCCGTGATTCTGATTCGGTTTGCCCTCTCGACAGTTAAAATATTTGTGGCCCAGACGACTACATTTAAAACACCCAATAGCTCGACATTCATTCAATCGATGCCCTAATCTGCCGCACCTATGGCAGTACGATTCCTGGGATGGACCCCTTTGTTCGGATGTGTGCGAACGCTTTTGTGCTCTAGACCCTCCCGTTTCCTGATGACGCTTGTTGTTGGTACGGGGGGTTTGCACATCGACCTTTGGTGGATAGCGCCCAAAGATCCGCTCACTATTCAGGGCAGCTTCGTAACTTTCCCTGTAGGTTTGACATTTCTGGTTGATGACGTCCCTACGCAGATCGTCATTCAAACCCTTCTGAAAATGATAGCACCACGCCTGCTGGTTAGGAAAGAAGTGCCCAGCAAACTTAGCCAGTTTAGCAAACACTGAGTCGTAATCGTCAACAGACAAATTTTCTTGTACCAGATTGCTGAAGTCATCTTCCTTCTGTTAATGCACGGCCCGAGGAATATATTGTTCAATGAAAGCAGATTTGAATATTTCCCAAGTGATTTTACAGTTGGGATTGGCATCATAGATCCCTTGCTTAGTGGCTTCCCACCAATCATGCGCACGCAGTTCCAGTTGAACTGATGCATAGGCCACTCGTTTGGATCCCCTAATGCCAACCAGATTGAAGAGTCCCTCCAGCTTTGCAATCCATCCCATCATCACGTCCGGTTCTGCTCGTCCGTTGAACGCTGGTGGATGCATTTTAGTGAACTCTGCTGCTCGGCAGGTATTCCTAGCTGGAGGCTGAGTTTCTTCTGACTCATCCTCTACCGCCACAGCCGACGGCATCACTGTAGCTCCCCCTTTGCTGGGCACCAAGGATGCAATCAGTTACATCATAGTATCCATCTACTTTTGTTGAGCAGCAAACTGCGTCTGAATATGTACTTGTTGAGTAGCGACTTGTTGTTGCTGCACCTCCATGAGATGCACAAGTCGTTCAGACATATCGATTGAACCCGCTCCTCCGGATTCTCCAGAACTTGCCGGGTCGCTCTGGATGGGCTGAGCACTACTTGCAGCGGCAGTGTCTTTCTTAGCCATTGCTACAAAAGAGAGTAGCTTGTTAACACTCCAAAAATGATAGATTTTATATCTATGGGCTCATTGTATAGGCGACTCATCTCATGCAGCGGACGTCGAACACAACTCAATTGAGAGGCGCATCAAACTCCTTTATTATCTTTTGAAATCCCAAGGAAGTAAAGTCATGCTCTGATACCAATATGTCATGCCCCGATCCCGAAAGGGGTCAATCGTCCTCGCTGGATCCCTTACGGAACCAATTGTCCTCGCTGGGGCGCGATGCCGTGCGAGCCTGGAGTTACGCTCGCACAAGACAAGGACGTGCAGTGATAGGAACCCATTTTGAAACACAATTTATAAAACACATTCACAGAGATTTGAACACAAGTGCAGGAAGAAACATGCTTTTTTATTGATAATTCAGAGTAATTTACATAGAGTTTATATTTGATGCGCCTTCTCGGCTACTTGAATTGCATTACAAACGATAACTCAAAATGCAGGGCGCGCTCCATCAGATAGTCCACGTCGTTTGTACATTACGCCCTTGTATAGATTGAAGTCCAAGCCTCCAAAATGAACTGACTCCAGCTATACTTCAAAATAGAGGTGCTCCTAACGCCTCCTCGCTATGTACTAGCGTTGCACCGTCTGAGTGCCTAAAATAGTTGCCCATAACGTGGGTCAGTACTCAACTTGTACTGGTGAGCGGGATGAACCCACTCGACTAAATCGACACTAGCTTATTAGGGGCGAGCATGCATTAAGATGATCTTTCTATAAGGAAGCAAGTGAATTCAATTCATATCAGTTGCATGTTTTGATAGGAATAAAAATAGCATCGAATCCAACTAGTACACTGATTGCTTACTCAACCAATGCATGCCTTCCCTGCAACGAAACACAAGTATACTGTAAACCCCCTGATTTTTCAAGATTTTCAAAACTGGATTTTTCATAATTTTCTGGAATTTTCTGGGATTTTTCTGTAATTAAAATCAGGGTTTTAAATATTAAATAATTTTTAATTGATAATAAATAATATTAAAATATTATAGAAATAATATTTTTGGGTGTAAAATAAAAAATTGGACTTAGGATAATTTTTCTGGAATTTATTGGACCCCGGACATATTTTAAATCACCTAAAAAGTATTTATTTAATTATTTATTTAATTATTGATTTATTTATTTATTGATTTAACTAATTATATTTTTTATTATTAATCGGCCCGGCCCATTGGGCCCAAACCCAGCCCGGGCCCAAACCCAGCCCTGGCCCAAAACCGGCCCAGCCCGTTCCCCTAGCGGGTCGGGTCGGATCCGCCAGACCCGCACCCGCCCGACCCGCGACCCGCGAGCCCCTCTCCCCCACGTCAGCCTTAGCCCCCGCATTTTCCGGCCCCGCTTCGCCCGCTCCGGCTGGCCAACCGCATCCCCGCCCGCGCCACGACCCCACGATCCCCTCGCCTCCGCCGCGTCCTCCGCCATGACCCGGCGCCACCCCCAGCCTAGCCGCCTATTTAAACCCCCTCCCATCTCCCCTCCGGCAACCACGAACCGCCACCACGCCGCTCAGCCCGACGCCGCTCCGCCTGACGCCGCCGTGCCCAGCCCGGCGTCCCAGCCGACTGCTCCCTCTCCTCCTCCTTCCCCCAGCGGCCAGCGGCCAAAGCAGCTCCCGCGCCCAGCGCCTCCGGCGACCCCCCCGCCGCGTCGCCGCCCCCGGCAGAGCTTTCCCCCGGCCCCCTCCGCCTCAGCGCCGCCTCAGCACCGCCCTGAGCCACCGAAATCCCTAACCCTAACCCTAATTCCTAATCCCGCGTGTCGGACACAGGACACGTGTCCTGTGTCGTGTCGGACACGATTTTGTCCCGGTTTTTGACCCATGTTCAGGTGCGTGTATCTTCTTGCTCGTAGCTCGGAATTTGATTCCGTAAATTGCGTTGTGAAGCCTGTATGACCCTCTCGGTGCCCGAATAAACCGCTCGGGGCATCGCGTCCTGTGGTGATCGCACACCGCGATCCAAAAACAGGAAAAATAATACCCTAATTTACCCCAGAACTGGGTACGTCCCGCCAAACGGGACGACTTGGTCATGCGCGGTCTTCAAAGATACGTGCGCGTCGTTTATACGGACGTACAGAATTTCGCAGAAGTCGATTTGAGTGTGCGTGCACACCGGGATCAACGCGTATCCGCGGACATCGCCCCATATCCGACTTTTTTGTTTTTTATCCTAACTTTGTGTACACACGTCGGATTGAAACAAAACTTGCGCCATCGGACTCGTAGCGATACGCTGGTCCTGTGACCCAAGTTTGGTTCGATTCTGAGAACGTTGACGAAATCGCGTGTCGTGGGTCCCACAAGCCCCGCTCGACGGGCGATTTTATGATCGGCTCATCGGAATCCAATTCTGGAAGTTCCGTTGGGTTCGTATCATCGTTCCTGACCTGTTAACACTAAGTTTAGAGATTTTGGAGACCTTTGACCCTGACACATTTTTCGGTACTAAGCGGGCCTACATGTGGACCCCGTTTTGACCCGAAATTGCCGTTTTTGTCCTTGTCTCCAAATTGGACTCAAGGACAGGCGTTTCTAGCTGATTGATATTTTCTGGATCTGATGGTAATGTTTATTTCAGCAATCGGAGTACCGCCTACAATTCCAGCTGAAGTCAGAGTAGCAATTGGAACCGGAACCACAGGCAAGTGTACCTTGCCAAACCCTGCAGCTTGCTACTTATTTTTCTGGACTTATTTAGCATCAGTGGGCAAGTAAAGCTTGCCAATTCTCAGTAATTCTTGACATAGTATTTTACTTGATTTCTTGTGGATTTAAATGTAAACTTGTTTTAACTGCTTAACCTAGGAAACGTGTGACGTACTTAGTGTCCGATCATAGTCGGGTGCCAACCCCGTACGCGGTGTTGGGTACGTCATTTATAGATGGATATTTGATACCCTTACTCTTGGTACTTGTCCTATCAAGTATATCAGAACCCAGGACACTTGACACTATTCATGGACAGGATCTTTTTGAGATATTCATGGTGATTCTGTATAGGATACAGAATTTATGGCATTGACATTATGTTCCTAGATACTATATGACTTGTTGCATTAGATATGATCTTACGTGACATGGACATGGGGCCACATGGATATGGGATGTGTGATTATATTGGGTGGGGAGAGACACACAGGCTACAGGCTGATCATATATATATATACCCCTATTATTGTGAGGCACAAGACTTTCGAGCAGAGCTTGGCCCTTTACGTGTTATTACTGCTACCGGCTCCCCGACACAGAGCTGGTAGTGGCTCAGCCTGAGTTCTAGTGATGCTCTCAACTTGCATTTATCACTTAGCTGGTTACATAGTTTTACCCTGTTGTTTCATTTATTTTCTGCACTGTATTTATTTTGGCTTGTGTTATCTGTACCTTGTTATGTCCCCTGAGGACCTGGAATGGACTATGTCCCCAGGTATAGCCGAAGAGATCCATCCAGAGATACACCGTATAGGAGCACTTCCAGGAGCTGTACCAGGACCTGAGGACGAGATCGCACCAGAGGACCTCCCCTGAGCATTGGCTGTATATAGCCAGTTATTTCTGTTTTTGTTTCTATTTCCAGTTCCTTTATTTCCTGTCTAATTGCTTTGATGTATCAGACTTGTTCTCGGATTGTTCACCGAGACACTTTTATTAAGATTTGATAGTTATTTCTATTTGCATTACTCTGGCATTTAATCTGTGGTTATCTGTTGTGGATGAGATTAGAATAGTCTGTGACCTGTATCATTGGTTCTATTTACTGTTAGACTACAGCTTAAGCATGCCCCGATGGATCCATTAAATTGGGTTGTCCATCGGTGCATGCTGCTGGCCATTGCCACGTGTCCAGTCCCTCGATATTTTGGGACTGGGGCGTGACATAGTTTTTGTGGTGTCCCATGCAGGTCTACGACTAAATTGTTCGGTTTCAACTCAGGGACCGAACAGGCCTGCAATAAAGATAAGATAAGTTTTAGGATCTCATCCACTTGCTTGAAACGTTCTTGATATCCATATCGACTTCGAATTAATTTCTTGACTTGCATCCTGCCTTGATTCCTGTGCGCCTCTTATTGTTTATTTTGGTTGCAGGGTTATGGATTCACGAGCAAACGACGAGACTCCCATAACATCACCACGAGATGCTGTGGTAACCAACGAAGATGAAGTAACACTAGTGGATGGAGGACAATCAGCTCAACAACATACCTCGAGAGTCCAGCACGATGCTATCCCACCATCGACGCCATTTACTCTACCAATGCCCATAATTCCACCAGGGCAGGCCATGGACGGGCAGCAGGTGTTTCAAATGATCTATGCAATAATGCAAGCTCAACAAGAGACTTTGAGTCGCAGCCTAGCACTTGTACTGGAGCAGGCGAATCTACCAGCACGAAGGCCAACGACGGGCTCTATTTCTGATTTCCGCCAGCTGAAGCCCCGTACCTTCTCAGGCAAAGAGGAGCCCACAGAAGTTCATGAGTGGCTCACCAACACTCAACATCAATTAGAAGCAGTCGAGCTTCCAAGAGAACGTTGGATGACTGCCGTCAGAATGCAGTTGACGGACAATGCACATCACTGGTGGCTATCTGAGGAGACACGGCTCGGACTAGACCGAGTCAGTTGGGAAGAGTTCTCTAGACTCTTCCAGGAGATGTACATTCCAGCAATCGCTCGATCAGAACTTCGGGACAAGTTCAATCACCTCACTCAGGATGCTAAGACGGTGGAAGAGTACAACGCTGAGTTTATTCGTCTAAGCCGCTTCGCCCCCACCCTGATTCTGACAGAGGAAGAGAAGGCCGAGAAATTCTTCGACGGACTGAACATTGAGCTACAGAAACTGATTGGATTCGTCGCACCAACATCATACTCGGACGTCCTTGCTGCGGCTCAACGCATGGAGTGCGTCACCAAGAGAGAAATCAGTCTGAAGCGGCCATCCACATTAGCACCAGCCGGAGCACCACAAGAAGAAGTTGCCAAAAGACCTCACATATACCAGCCACCAGAAGCAGCTCCACAGGCAATACCTGTCTGTCCATATTGTCGCAAGCGAGGCCATATTGAGGACGAGTGCAGACGAAAAAGGAAAGTATATTTAGCTTGCGGATCCAGTCAGCATCCATTGAGGGAATGCCCTGAGCGCCGAGAAAGAGCACCAAAGGGTAAACAACAAGCGTTACCAGAACTGAGGCCAGCCCATCCAGCATTAGGAGCACCGCAAACGGAAGTTCAAGAAGTCCTACCACCAGCTCCAGGAGGGTATCAGCCGAGGCCACCTTTGATACCCCAGGCACTACTTTTCCAGCAGGCTCAGCAGCAGAAGAATCGACTGCAAGGACGCGAACAAGCTTTCGAGATGACCGTGGAGAACGCGCAGACTCGTGGAGTAGCCTATGCGCGTAAGTGATTCGTAGTTATCCGTTTTTAGTCTTGTTGTAGCTCGTGCCTATTGGTTCGTGACCTCAGCGCCAACCTAGTAATTTGTAACTTGTTAATAACAACCTGGTTTTCATAAAAGTTGTAGTTTTTTTGTTTTAACTAGATTTTCTCTGGAAAGTGCATAACTTTCATTTTAGGAAAACGATATTTCCCTAAGTATCTTGTGATGTGTTCCGAACGATACTTGCAATCGTGTCATCTCTGTTGACCGGTTATTCTTTGATTGTGAGGACACAATCCTCTTAAGGGGGGTAGATTGTAAACCCCCTGATTTTTCAAGATTTTCAAAACTGGATTTTTTACAATTTTCTAGAATTTTCTGGGATTTTTCTGTAATTAAAATCAGGGTTTTAAATATTAAATGATTTTTAATTGATAATAAAAAATATTAAAATATTATGGAAATAATATTTTTGGGTGTAAAATGAAAAACTGGACTTAGGATAATTTTTCTGGAATTTATTGGGCCCCGGACATATTTTAAATCACCTAAAAAGTATTTATTTAATTATTTATTTAATTATTGATTTATTTATTTATTTATTTAACTAATTATATTTTTTATTATTAATCGGCCCGGCCCATTGGGCCCAAACCCAGTCCTGGCCCAAAACCGGCCCAGCCCGTTACCCTAGCGGGTCGGGTCGGATCCGCCAGACCCGCACCCGCCCGACCCGCGACCCGCGAGCCCCTCTCCCCCACGTCAGCCCTAGCCCCCACGTTTTTCGGCCCCGCTCCGCCCGCTCCGGCCGGCCAACCGCATCCCCGCCCGCGCCACGACCCCACGATCCCCTCGCCTCCGCCGCGTCCTCCGCCACGACCCGGCGCCACCCCCAGCCTAGCCGCCTATTTAAACTGTTGATATGGTATGTTGGGTGTCATATTTAAGTATAGTATAAGCACATGGGAATATCCTGAGGACATATTTGGGATGCCAGAATATGTCACAGGATATTCCATTATGAGATTATTGTCATAATGATTGAAATCATTGTATTAATGACTGTAAGGCTATATAATGCCAATGAGACAATCAATAAAATTATCAACTAATTTCAACATGGTATCAAAGCCAAGTTTCCACAAACCCTAGCCGTCACCAAGCTTCCACAAACCCACAGGAGGATTTCCTAGATCTCCTCTACCGAACTCTTCCACGCCCCCCCCCTTTTTTCCCTCCTCTCCTCTTCTCCGCCCTTCGCAGGCCGGCTTTCGCTGTTGCTGTCCCGTCCCGCTACTGCTGCGGCTACTGCTGCTGCTGCAGCTGCTGCGACTGCTGCTGCTGCGACGGCGGTTGTGACATGCGTGCTGCCGCCTCCGCCGCACCAGCACGAGGCAGCGCCTAATAGGGATGCCTAGATCTGAAAAAAGGGGGGACATGTTCGGATCTAGGAGCGGACGACGAGGACAAGCGTGAGTCGTGGAGCGAACGTGACGTGACTGGATAGACGACGCATCGATGGAGGAGATCATCAAGAAGCTAGATTCTGCAGAGGTGGCGACGTTGATGAAGTTGTTGACGATGTCGGCTGGTGAGAACACGACACGAACGTTGCCGGAGTTGAAGCTTCCCTCCATCGATCTGAAATTAGATGGACCAGCCACCTATCTGAGTTGGTCACGACGGGTGAGAAGAACCCTCGGAGGAAAAAATATGGAGGGGTTCCTGACGGGCGAGACGACAGAGCCGGACGAGGGCTCGACAGGACACGATGAGTGGAAGTCCACTCATATGGTGATCTACATCTGGCTTCTCAACTCCTTAGTCCAGTCTATTGCCGCCACAGTAGACGGTATTGAGATGGTGAAAGATGTGTGGGAGAAGTTGAGAAAGACCTATGATGGTGTGGGGAACAACTTACGGGTCTTCCAGATAAAGGGGGAGATTGATGACACCGTACAGGGAGAGAAGACGGTGCAGGAGTATGCCACGGAGTTGGAGCGTCTGTGGTTGGATTATGATCACTCCTCAGATCGGGCGAGCTGCGGGGACCCTAAGTGTAAGGAGAGACAGGTGTGTCTGCAGGAGAGGACGATAAATTTCCTCAAAGGGCTGATTGCAGCTTTCGCACAGAGGACGGCCCTACTTCTAGCCCAACCAAAGATCCCTAGCCTTGAGGAGGCTATCTCAGCCATGATCCAGGAGGAGACACACATCAGGCTGCAAGCCGGGACAGGTGGTCCCCCTGAAGCAAAGTCAGCACTAGCGATCACCAGCTCAGGTAACACAGGATCTAAGGGAGAGCCCTGGCAGCATAACCGGCAGTGCTACAACTGTGGGAAGATGGGTCATCATCGGTATGCTTGTACCAAACCACCTAGGAAGGGAGATTCAGGTGGTGGACGAGGACCGTTCGGCGGACGAGGATATAATGGAGGACGTGGTCGTGGTCGAGGGGATAGACGAGGCGGCCGAGGAGGTTATCGGGCAAACCTCCTGATATCAGAAGGGAATGGAGAAGCTGATGACACCTTTACTGTGGAGGACCAGGCACTGGGAGACATGAGGAGTAGAACAGAGGAGGCGTCCACCTCATTCTTTGTTAGGGGCAACGCTGCTATGTATGCCCATCCATCAGAAGGTACTGACGAATCACTTGCCCTTGCGTCTATCTCTTCCCTTAAATCATCAGACTGGATTATCGACTCGGGAGCATCTCGGCATGTGACGGAGAATGCTAGTGAGTTTTCTTCCTACACTCACCTAGCATCAGCAGACAGCATTCAGACAGCTGATGGCACTTTCCAGCCAGTGGTCGGTAAGGGTACTGTTAATTGTACAGGTTCAGTAAGATTATCCAATGTTTTACATGCTCCATCCTTTCCAGTCAGTCTCTTGTCCATTAGTTCTATAATCCTCCAACTTAAATGCATTGTTTCTTTTGATATTCCTAAGGTGACCTTCCAGGAGAAAGGGACAGGACGAAGACTTGGGACTGGCACTTGGCATGAGGGACTGTGGTACCTAGATCGAGAAGGACTGGACTCAGCATTAGTATCTATGGCAGAGAAGGCTGGCATGGAAGGACTGCAGCAGAGGACTGAGGATACCTTGATACTCCATCATCGGAGGATGGGACATTCTTCCTTTGATACTCTAAGTAAGTTGTATCCAGATATTTATGCAAAAACAAATAAAGAGAAATTAGTATATGATGCGTGCGAGTTAGGAAAACTTACTAGGAGCTCATATGTTGGCACGGGTCATAGGAGCACTTTTGCTTTTGAGGTAGTACATTCTGATGTCTGGGGTCCATGTGCTACTAACACTATGAATGGTTATAAGTACTTTGTTTCTTTCATTGAGTGTGCCTCTCGTGTTACCTGGTTATATTTGATGAAAAATAAGAGTGATGTACCTGCTTGTTTTCGGGATTTCCATAAGCATGTCCAGACTCAGTACAAAGCAGTTGTGAAGGTACTGAGGTCTGACAATGGAACAGAGTATACCAACAGGACGCTTACAGAATACTTGTCAGCACACGGAATACAGCATCAGACCACCTGTGCATACACACCAGCACAAAATGGAGTTGCAGAAAGAAAAAATAGACACCTTCTGGAGGTCGCAAGAAGTATGATGATCGACATGAATGTCCCACAGAGTCTGTGGGGGCATGCAGTGTTGACAGCAGCTCAACTCATCAACAGGATGCCCTCGAAGGTCCTCGGATGGAAGTCCCCATGTGAGGTATTGCAAGGAAATAATAGTGGGATACTCCCACTGAAGGTGTTTGGGTGTGTGTGTTTTGTGAAGGACAACAGGCCATTAGTTGGGAAACTTGACCCTAGAGCGGTCAAATGCATCTTCGTAGGCTACTCGACGACCCAAAAAGGGTATGTGTGCTGGAGTCCAGTAGAGAAGAAGAAGTTTGTCAGTATGGATGTCCACTTTCGGGAGCATGAGCCATACTACCGCCAGGACGGAACTTCACACAACACGCCTAATACTGCCAGTATTAGGCGAGAGGGAGAGATGGAGAACTTTGTGGTAACCGATTTAGAAGTTTGGCATAGAGGCACGAAGAAGGGACAAGAAGGTGAAGGTGTTAGGCCTACGGCTCAGGGAGAGTTACTTACCTACAGCAGGAGAGAGAAGCAAACTGCAGGACCAGTACCGACAGTGCCAATGCCAAGTCCCTTGCCTGCGTTCGTCCCAACTCCTGAGGCACCGACACCAACTCCCCTTCAGGTGATACCCCCTCCTTCACAAGATATCATTCCTCCTACTACTACTCCTCCCACACCACTATCTGTACGAAGGACCACTCGCAGCAATGCAGGAAATCCTCCAAACAGATATGGTTGGGATATTGCTCAGTTTATTTCTTATGACCATATCCCTTCTTCTCATGGAGCATTTATAGCATCTTTGGATAGTATTACTGTACCTAACAATTGGCAGGTTGCCAAGAACGATCCAAAGTGGAAAGCGGCAATGCACGAGGAGTTGGGAGCTTTGGAGAAGAACCACACTTGGGAGCTTGTGAGACTGCCAGAGGCGAAGAGAGCAGTTGGATGCAAGTGGGTCTTTACCGTGAAGCAGAACCCAGATGGACAGATTGATCGCTACAAAGCTCGACTAGTAGCCAAAGGATACAGTCAGACGTACGGCATCGACTATGACGAGACCTTTACACCAGTTGCAAAGATAAGCACTGTCAGGACTCTGATTTCTCTGACAGCGAATGGTGGATGGAAGCTACACCAACTGGATGTGAAGAATGCGTTTCTTCACGGAGATCTAGTGGAGGAGGTGTACATGGAGATACCACCAGGATTTGGCACCAATCAGACAGTAGGCAAGGTCTGCAGGTTGAAGAAGTCCCTCTATGGACTGAAGCAGTCTCCTCGAGCGTGGTTTGACAAATTCAGAAGGGCGATGATAGGGATGGGATATCAGCAGATCAATGCTGATCATACTGTGTTCTTCCGTCGGAGTGGAGGCCACATCACCATGCTTGCGGTGTATGTGGACGATATGATTATCACAGGAGATGATGAGCAGGAGATCGCCCAACTCAAAGGAAAGCTTGGCAAGGAATTCGAGGTGAAGGATCTCGGGCTTCTTCGGTACTTCCTTGGGATTGAGATTGCTCGAGAAGCAGAGGGGATTGTTCTCTCTCAAAGGAAGTATGCACTGGACCTTCTCACAGAAACTGGGATGTTGGGGTGCAAACCTGCAGCGACACCAATAGATCAGAGGTTCAAGATTAATGCTGAGGCTGGAGAACCAGTTGATCGGGACAGATACCAGAGACTGGTTGGCAAGTTGATCTATTTGAGCCACACACGTCCTGATATCTGCTTTGCAGTAAGTGTGGTGAGCCGCTACATGCATGACCCACGGAAGGGTCATATGGATGCAGTGTACCAGATTCTGAGGTACTTGAAAGGTGCTCCCGGGAAGGGACTAATATTCAGGAAGAACAATCACGTGAGCATCGAGGGCTACTGTGATTCTGACTGGGCTAGTTGTGCTGATGACAGGAGGTCTACCTCGGGATATTGCATATTTGTAGGAGGTAACTTGGTCTCCTGGAGGAGTAAGAAGCAGTCTGTGGTGGCCAGATTGACAGCTGAAGCAGAGTACAGAGCTATGGCCTTGGGAGTTGCAGAGCTGCTATGGTTGAAGAATATGCTGGTGGAGCTGAAGCTGGATCAAGGAGCCAAGATGAAGCTGTGGTGTGACAATCAGTCAGCTATTAGTATCGCCAACAATCCAATACAGCATGACAGGACCAAACACATCGAGATTGATAGATTCTTCATCAAAGAGAAGTTGGATAGAGGATTACTGGAGCTTGGCCATGTTCCAACCAGGGATCAAGTAGCAGATGGACTAACCAAGGGACTCGCCTCAGTGAGCATGATTAGAGGATGTGACAAGATGGGCTTAGTGAATATCTTTCACCCATCTTGAGGGAGAGTGTTGATATGGTATGTTGGGTGTCATATTTAAGTATAGTATAAGCACATGGGAATATCCTGAGGACATATTTGGGATGCCAGAATATGTCACAGGATATTCCATTATGAGATTATTGTCATAATGATTGAAATCATTGTATTAATGACTGTAAGGCTATATAATGCCAATGAGACAATCAATAAAATTATCAACTAATTTCAACATAAACCCCCTCTCATCTCCCCTCCGGCCACCACGAACCGCCACCACGCCACTCAGCTCGATGCTGCTCCGCCCGACGCCGCCGTGCCCAGCCCCGCGTCCCAGCCGACTGCTCCCTCTCCTCCTCCTTCCCCCAGCGGCCCGCGGCCACAGCAGCTCCCGCGCCCAGCGCCGCAGCGCCTCCGGCGACCCCCCCGCCGCGCCGCCGCGCCGCCGCCCCCGGCCGAGCTTTCCCCCGGCCCCCTCCGCCTCAGCGCTGCCTCAGAGCCGCCCTGAGTCACCGGAATCCCTAACCCTAATTCCTAATCCCGCGTGTCGGACACAGGACACGTGTCCTGTGTCGTGTCGGACACGATTTTGTCCCATTTTTGACCCATGTTCAAGTGCGTGTATCTTTTTGCTCGTAGCTCGGATTTCGATTCCGTAAATTATGTTGCGAAGCCTGTATGACCCTCTCGGTGCCCGGACAAACCGTTCGGGGCATCGCGTCCTGTGGTGATCGTATACCGCGATCCAAAAACAAGAAAAACAACGTCCTGATTCACCCCGGAACTGGGTATGCCCCGCCAAATGGGACGACTTGGTCGTGCGCGGTCTTCACAGATTCGTGCGCGTCATTGATACGGACGTGCAGGATTTCGCAGAAGTCAATTCGGGTGTGCGTGCACACCGGGATCAACGCGTATCCGCGAACATCGTCCCGTATCCGACTTTTCTATTTTTCACCCTAACTTTGTGTACACACGTCGGATTGAAACGAAACTTGCACCATCGGACTCGTAGCGATACGCTGGTCCTGTGACCCAAGTTTGGTTCGATTCTGAGAACGTTGACGAAATTGCGTGTCGTGGGCCCCACAGGCCCCGCTCGACGGATGATTTTGTGATCGGCTCATCGGAATCCAATTCTGGAAGTTTCGTTGGGTTCGTATCATCGTTCCTGACCTGTTGACACTAAGTTTGGTGATTTTGGAGACCTTTGACCCTGACACATTTTTTGGTGCAAAGCGGGCCCACATGTGGACCCCGTTTTGATCCGAAATTGCCATTTTTGCCCTTGTCTCCAAATTGGACTCAAGGACAGGCGTTTCTAGCTGATTGATATTTTTTGGATCTGATGGTGATGTTTATTTCAGTAACCGGAGTACCGCCTGCAATTTTAGCTGAAGTCAGAGCAGCAATTGGAACCGGAACCACAGACAAGTGTACCTTGCCAAACCCTGCAGCTTGCTACTTATTTTTCTGGACTTATTTAGCATCAGTGGGAAAGTAAAGCTTGCCAATTCTCAGTAATTCTTGACATAGTATTTTACTTGATTTCTTGTGGATTTAAATATAAACTTGTTTTAACTGCTTAACCTAGGAAACGTGTGACGTACTTAGTGTCCGATCATAGTCGGGTGCCAACCCCGTACGCGGTGTTGGGTACGTCATTTATAGATGGACATTCGATACCCTTACTCTTGGTACTTGTCCTATCAAGTACATCAGAACCCAGGACACTTGACACTATTCATGGACAAGATCTTTTTGAGATATTCATGGTGATTCTGTATAGGATACAGAATTTATGGCATTGACATTATGTTCCTAGATACTATATGACTTGTTGCATTAGATATGATCTTACGTGACATGGACATGGGGCCACATGGACATGGGATGTGTGATTACATTGGGTGGGGAGAGACACACAGGCTACAGGCTGATCATATATATATATCCCTATTATTGTGAGGCACAAGACTCTCGAGCAGAGATTGGCCCTTTACATGTTATTACTGCTACCGGCTCCCCGACACAGAGCTGGTAGTGGCTCAGCCTGAGTTCTAGTGATGCTCTTAACTTGTATTTATCACTTAGCTGGTTACATAGTTTTACCCTGTTGTTTCATTTATTTTCTGCACTGCATTTATTTTGACTTGTGTTATTTATACCTTGTTATGTCCCCTGAGGACCTGGAATGGACTATGTCCCCAGGTATAGTCGAAGAGATCCATCCAGAGATACACCGTACAGGAGCACTTCCAGGAGCTGTACCAGGACCTGAGGACGAGATCGCACCAGAGGACCTCCCCTGAGCATTGGCTGTATATAGTCAGTTATTTCTGTTTCTGTTTCTATTTCCAGTTCCTTTATTTCCTGTCTAATTGCTTTGATGTATCAGACTTGTTCTCGGATTATTCACCGAGACACTTTTATTGAGATTTGATAGTTATTTCTATTTACATTACTCTGGCATTTAATCTGTGGTTATCTGTTGTGGATGAGATTAGAATAGTCTGTGACCTGTATCATTGGTTCTATTTACTGTTAGACTACAGCTTAAGCATGCCCTGATGGATCCATTAAATTGGGTTGTCCATCGGTGCGTGCTGCTGGCCATTGCCACGTGTCCAGTCCCTCAATATTTTGGGACTGGGACGTGACATATACTTACCATCTGCACAAGACAATAATTAGCATATGTTCTATTCTATGCGGTCATTTGTGTGATCGGCACCTTAGGGACTTATTCCAAGCATTAGTGGCGCGCCCTATCAGCCCGGGTAGCAAGCCCTGCTGGAGGTCCCGCAATGCATCGTGACTAGCAAGAATCGAATATTTTCCTCCGGATCGATACGGTTCCAGTGTCCCGGAATACCGTTTCGAGGAAATGCCAAACCTTGTGCACAAGTTGTCCCAGACCATGCAAATGCATGAATAATTCATATATTACAATGCATCGAAATAAATAGAAGAAGTAAAGCAGCAATGTATATCTTATGCAACAGTTCATATTTTCTCAAGCGGTGATCCGATTTTGGTATCCCATAGGTCCAAACACTATCCGAGGCACCAGGCCGCAACCAACAACCAACTTTCTTTTACAACCAACTCAAGTTTATAAGGTGTGCAAGCATATAACAAAACCAGTCTACAATTATCATGTTCCTTTCTTAGTGGCTGGCATGCATTGTGGCTAAGGATTTCCTAGGCGTCCAACCGGGCATCATCGAGTGAACGTTTGAAACATTAGAGATGTGGGCGTGAAGAAGTAGGAAAGAAGGGTCCAAACCACTCACTGGTTAAGGGAAAAGATGCTGAAACAAGGAATCCCGCTTAGCGACGATCAAACGTCAATTACGCGGACCTGCAACAGCACGAGCACCGAGTTAGAATTCTTGCCTATCCTTCCTTGCCGAACTCCCCATAAATCAAAGCTCCAAACGATAAAACCAGCAGCAAAAACCAAGCAAATCGAAAGCAACACCAAATCAAAATCCCAAAGCGGCAATCAAGAAAACCAAGCAACCAAACACGAAAACTATTGGACTTTTTTCAATAGAGGCCTTTCCATGAGTTGGAAAGGATCATCACATTTCGTCAGTGGCAAGAAGATGCCGAGATCTAAGCTACGACTCAGATGGACTAGCCACAAGCCCAATTACATAGTGCTCGTCCCGGTCGGATCGGGATTTGAGGCACTACAACCTTTACCATGAACTTGGAGCGGCATCTCGCATTAGTTCGCAGACAATCGCAGGATCCCAAACTCTACTTCATGTTAAGGAAATATGTTTGTACATTTTCTACTAATAATAGTCAATTCAGTTTTTTAACATGATACTGATACTATTCATATTTCAACGTACAGGCCTGGATATGCGAGCATTTTTCTATGCTTAAGAGGGCTACCCTCAATAGAAATTATGATGAGCAAATGCCTAGAATGTGTAGGTGGAAGCCTGCTAAGGTAGATGTTAAACGTGCACATACGTTGGACGCCCTACGTATTGCAATTGAAGATATGCACGCAGAGGAGGTGAAATAATTTGTATTGAAATTATGTCTAGCGTAGATTTTTTTTACTTTTAGATCTAAAATACTAGCGGAATATATAATACTATATTATAGATCGTTTGGCATCCATATCGAGATATGCGGAGTAGTACTCATCCTTTGCATCCAATCGCTCTATTTCATGGTCTGATAAGTTGCCATGACATCGAAGAGCCTTATATGCCTGATCGAGTTCTTCGACAATTTGGCTACGTACAAACTAAACCGAAGCCATTGAGATTGGTGACTGTTGCAAGAGGAACGAAATCGCTCAACTATGTCCCGCCTGTGTACCACTGGGCCTCATACTTCTTCTCGGAGTGGCAACAGCATGTTATTGGTGCAGCACAACGACAAGAGGCGGTTTAGATGACAGATTGTATTGAGGACTACATGACCTACTATGTGTCGGTCGGATATGGTATTTTATTGAACACCGACAATTGAAGAGGAAGAGTAGAGATAGTACCGCCTGATCTTCCATCCAAATCAGTCTTGTATGCTGCATTATTGAAGATGGTGAGGAGTTAATTGTTGACTTATAACATTATGAATTATTTTTTATAGTTGCTAACTTTACTTGTTTGCTTCTCGTACAGATTAAAAAGGCGAAGAATTTGGGAAAAAGTCTCATCAGCTGTGGCAGCAACAATTATGTTAAAGTTGGTGAGCAACTGCAGAACATCGCTAACGTCACTGATTTTTCTTTCCTCCAAGAACTTGAGTGACGTTCAAAGAGTCGCCATGATAGTTAGAAATATTTTGATTGTGTATGGATGTTTCTTTTGAAGTTGTAATTTTGTAATGTTGACTGTAGACTTTTTGAATATTTGTGAATGTGTGGATGTTTATGATGAATGTTTTCAATGTTGTAATATTATTGACAGTTATGACTTAAAATTTTTTAATGTTGTAATTTTATTTTCAGCAAGTTTCAGGTAAGACTATCAAAAAATTTGACAGTAGTGCATATAGTCAGGATTGTCAAACAGTCCTGACTTTATAATTATTCCATTAAGTTTGAGTCAGGACTGTCAAAATTTTGACAGTCCTGCATATAGTCAGGACTGTCTAGTCAGGACTGTCAAAATATTGACAGTCCTGACTTTGTAATTTTTCAGCAAGTTTGAGTCAGGACTGTCAAAATTTTGACAGTCCTGCATATAGTCAAGACTGTCAAAATTTTGACAGTCCTGACTTTGTAATTTTTCCAGCAATGTTGAGTCAGGATTGTCAAAAAATTTTACAGCAATGTTGAGTCAGGCCCAGCGTATGTCGATAGGTACAACCGCAAACCTCGGGATCATAACCCACGGACTTCGCCCTACCTATCTCCTCAAATAGTAATGCCAATGCCTTGTGAGATATTAGATGGATCAGAGCATCTAAGAGAGGTTCATTCTTATGTTCATGATTTGCAATGTTTAGGCTCATCTCAAATGAGGCCTTAATCTCGTTCACCGTCGCATTTAGCATCAAGTTCATTTCTTGCCAAACAGAAACAAAGTTACCGACCGACGAGCGTAGATGTCTTTTTAAATTTCTGTGAGATCCTTCAACCCAGTTTGTGGTGATTGTGCCATAGTGCTTCACCGTATTCGTCTACGCTAAGACGAATTGTTCTTTATGCGGTTCAATCCAAGTATCTTTGATATATGAAATGCATGACGGATTGCTCGTCTCCCACTTTTTCTTGAATAAGTACCACGATGTGTCATAGTTGTCTTGGGTACTCGCGCGCCAAACAAGGTTCCAATCACTGTAGAATTTTTCTAAGCGCCCGGCGTCAATTTTTTTATCAATCTTCTCAAATTTGCTCTTGCATTGCGCTTGGATATTCCGATTTATATGCCAAGTACATAAAAGTTTATGAGCATGAGGAAATGCGTTGGATATAGCATTCATTAGGGCATAGTCTCTGTCAGAAACAAAACTGAGGACTCTTTGTGTCCAACGTAAAGTGACTTTACTTTTGTCAAAGACCACGTGTAATCATCAACTGTCTCTTTTTTCATGAAGCAAAAAGCGACTGAAAATGTTTGTTTCGTGGACGTAAAGCCAACGAGGTGAAAAAGAGGCATCTTGAATTTATTAGTCTTATATGTTTAATCAAGGACCAATACGTCAGCAAATGACCTGGCTAAGTGTATGTAATCGGGATGTGCCCAACACATTGAAAGAACTTCATTACTGGAAGGATCTCTTCTATGCTACTCCACGTAGTGATTATTGGCAAGCAACTTCAATACTTGTTGCATCGTTATTCTACCTTTCATACTAGCCATTTTTTATCTCGATAAGGCGTTGTAGATAGTTCTCGTCGTTGACTTGTTTGTTTCATCTTTCTGACGAACAAGGAAATATATTTGTCTGGGAGCAACTCCGCCAACTGATAGTTCTTCAGCTAGCTTCTTCTCATCAGCCTTCAACCGCCCCATATATAGATATCCCGTTAGAGTATCGGGAATAGGATGATTGTGGATTCCATTCTTAACTATGACTGTCCACATTTCATTGTAGCTCTCAACTATAAACAGCTTGAATGGACATCCACATTTTTTGGTTCCAACAATTTTGATCAGTACTTTTTTCTTACAAACTGTATCATGGCGATGATGACTCCTGAACACACCACCTCTTTCACAACCAAGTTTGACTTTTATATGGCCTATCATTCCTCTTGTCGATCTTGAAATGACAATTACTATGTTGTGTTGAAGTGCAACTTGTTTACACCAATCTAATGCATTCTCAAAAGAATGAAAAGAAATATCACCCGTAAATAGATGGCCGACATCAACGGAAATAGCAGGGACGACATTAGTTCTAGGTAGTCCCTGTTACCAAAAAAAAAAAAATACCACCGAAACAATAACTTGTAATTTAAACTAGGATTGTCAAAACTGTATACAGTGCTATTTAGGTAGGACTGCCAACATTATCTACAGTCCTACCTAAATGTAGGACTGTAGAAATTTTTGACAGTCCTACATAAATGTAGATACGGTCAAAAAAAATTTACAGTCCTACATTTACGTAGGACTGTAAAAATTTCTGACAGTCCTGATAGGAATATACACGAAAAAAATATGTTCAACGTGCGAAATTTTTTTTACCGAGGGTGGTTCGCAAGGACCAAAATTGTCAACGAAAGTAGTGTCAATTGTCTTTATTGAATTCGATAATCCGATTTCCTCGTGTATAACTCTACATTTGTTGGAAAGAATTCAATAATTTTGGATTAACAAAATAATTCTCGTATAATCATAATTTCTTGAATACATACCGAATAACGGTTGAATACCGTAGAGGAATCAACAACTTGGCTTGGGACCACATTCTCCATTCTAACAATTTTTAGGATTTTGGTTTAGAGATTTAGGGAAGAAAATGACAAAGAGAAAAAACAAACACAAAATGACAAAAAAAAAGAGTTGGCTTTTATACTCTTTGTTTGGATAGTCCCAAGTCATTTCTCTTCGTGGCAAATTTGTAATTAAAACAAAAAATAAATTAGATAGTCCCGAGTAAGAATAGGAGTGCCCCAATAAATATTCTAAAATAATGGATAAAGTGTTTTTACAAGGCTTTTGATAAGGGCACTGCACATTTTACTCGGGGCTAGCCCAGGATTGGGGCTAGCCCACTAAAGAGGAACTTTTAATTATACTAACCAAACATTTTACTCATACTAGCCCACTACTTCCAAACCCTCCCTACCCGACCGGAGCCCTCCCCCCTCCCGCCGTCCTCCTCCGCCTCCTCCCCCGTCCTCCACCGCAACCTCCCGTCGCCGCGCCTCCCGTCGTCGTCGCCGTCAAAACCAAAAAAGAAAATGAAAAAATAGAAGAACTGTCAAAATGTTGATTTTTAGGACTGTCAAAATTTTCACAGTCCTACCAATTGGAAGGACTGTCAAAATTTTGACAGTCCTAATTTTTTTTTTCTGTTAATTGTTGGGGGGACCAATTTCAAAATATCCTTAAAATTTCTATCCTTAAAATTTGTTAAAGTATTCTGTTATTTAAAATAGTAAATTTATTATTGGTACATTAAATATTTTATATAAAAAAATTTTTTTACCAAAAGTAAAATTTGGAGGTCAAAACATCGTTTTTTTTGCGATTCTAAAAATTTGGGAAGTCCGTCAAACGGTGAAACGGTTTATCCCGAAGTACTTTTTCATACGGTCATTTTGGCTCAAACTGGAACTTGTTTCGATCTCCCAGTCAAAAGTTATGATACTTTAAAGTTTTATATTTTATATTTTTGCCTGTAATATGTACGTCTTACTTCGGATGAAAATTCTCTCTACACGAATTGTGTTACTCTCGTCGAAAACATACAAATAGACCTATTGTGTGACGAAAAACGATTTGAAAACAAATAGTTATGGCCGTTTGAAGTCTGATCGACGGCAGACGTAATATTCGTACGGTAGATTTTTTTTTTTTTTTTGTTCAATGATAACATATTCTATTTTGGATGTTAAACTAAATAAAAAAAATCAAAATCCAAAACTAACTAAATAGAAATAAACTTAAAAAAATGCTGACAATTAAAATGAGGACTGTCAAAATTTTGACAGTCCTCATTGTTTGTGGGACTGTCAAAATCCTGACAGTCCTAGTTTTATATAAAATTTTCAGTGGGTTAAAATTAGGACTGTCAAACTTTTGACAGTCCACATAGCTTGTGGGACTGTCAAAATTATGACAGTCCTAACAATTTGTAGGACTGTCAAAATTTTGACAGTCCTTCCAAGTGGTAGGACTGTCAAAATTTCGACAGTCCTGATTATAACAATTTGGGCTAGCCCCAAATGAGGACTGTCAAAATTTTGACAGTCCTTCCAAGTGGTAGGACTGTCCAAATTTTGACAGTCCTGATTATAACAATTTGGGCTACCCCAAATGAGGACTGTTGACAGTCCTCATTGTTTGTAGGACTGTCAAAATTTTGACAGTCCTGATTATAACAATTTGGGCTAGCCCCAAGTAACTTTTAGGATGGCAAACTTGTAATTTTTTGTAAATTTCTAATGGGCTAGCCCCGAGTAAAATGTGCAGTGCCCTTATCAAAAGCCTTTTACAACAGAACACATACTATTTTTCAAAAACATAAGCAGAAGCAGCGATGATAAGTAGGGACTAGATTCGAGAGAGAGAGAGCGCGCGAGCGAGGGATGGAGGAGGAGAAGCAAGCGATAATGGCGGCATCGGAAGAGATTTCCCGGCAGTTCAAAACCCTAATCGACTCCGGTGACGTCGATTCCATAAAGCAACTCCAAAATCTCATGTAAAGTTTCATCTTTCCTTCCTCTTCTCCTCCAATTTGTGGAATTAGGGTTTTGGGCTGTAGATTAGATTAAGCTTAGGGTTCCAATTTAAAGGTGATGATGGCTAATTCTACATACATATTTGATTAGGAAGAAACCTAACAAGAAGAAACCTTGGAAAAAGAATGAAATTGGAAACTATACCCTATGTTCCACGGACACAAACAAGACATGGCACAACACTATATGGACACTGCGACACGGACGCGGCATTGATGTTGGCTTATTATAAGTGTATTTTGGAGAGTGTGTGTTGTGTCTGATACACTTTGCTACAACGAACCATGCTCTAGGATGCACGGACACTCCAAGAATCCATGCCTTGTCAATACCGCGTCACGTTTGACACGTATTTGACACGTCACGAACACTCCAAAATATACTATGTCACATCAAAATAGGTGCCTAATCCATGTCCAAATAGTGTATCTGTGTCCGTGCAACATAGATCATGTCGGTCGGGTCGAACCTTGGTTTGGCTCGACTAGAGCTCTGAACCTGAAAAGATGATCGCCTGGGAATCCCTAGGGATCTGCATACGCTACTATGAAATCACTGCCTTAACAACATACAGTGAAGATAACAATGCTATAAAATATTTGATGGGACTTATCAATAAACTTTTAGTGACTTCGAATAGACAACAGCTATCAAGTCTCAAACAGGGGCAAGATTTATTGCTAAAATAAGTACCGTGTATAAGTCATTAAAGTCCTGAATCCCCAGGACTCCAATGTGAAAAACATAAAGAAAAATAGAGCGAAGTCGTTATGCATATCTTTTCTCCCCTTCATTATCCAAGGTTCAAAGACGGAAAAGAGGAAATTGTGAGAATCGGTGAAGGGGAGGAAAGAGAAGTAGGAGATCTAGATAAAGGATCTAAAGAGAATGGAAGGTGACAACACAAGAAAAATGGAAGTGGAGCAAGATTCAATTCATAGAAGTGGTAAAAGTGGTCTACTGTTGGTGAGATGGTAACTTTCGATATGGATACTGAAAGAAAGAGGTAGAAGATAATGAGAGGCAGAAAGTAAATATTTGATGCAAGTCTTATAGCCATTGTATCCGGTGTAATTGTTCAGTGGGGGTTCTGTACTCAAGCATACTCAAGCATATTGATGTAGACTAATGTCTAAAACATGAATAATTGATTGAGGAGATTAAGGGTCTTGTATTAGAATTAACAAGAAAATTCTTTCTACCCGAGAAAAAGTTTTGTATTCTCTAAACTCTGGTAGTTTTCAGGATTTTGATGGCTGAAATCTGAAGGAAGACGGCTTATAACTTAATAGGCCATATGGTTTAGTAATTCTTTCTATCCCGAGAAAATGAAAGTTTCGTGCTTGTGCCTTCATGGTTGGCTATTTGATAAAACTTCATATATTGCTTGCACATGTGATTCTTCAAAAGGCACGTCGGGGCGTCTTCAAGAAGCGATGAGTTATACTGCAAAACTATCAGTGAACACATTACCGCGATATTACGATGGAAATTAAAAAAAGTTGTGACTGGTGAAGAGAGGAAGATCCACTAATGAAACAGATCAAGAAATAGTTGTTTCATTTCCTTATTCGTTCTCTTGAACCCTTGCATGAACGGCTATCTGATAAAACTTCGTATATTGCTTTACGCACGATGCTTTAATGGAAGATATGTGTTATATTGCAAACCTAGTATGAAAGGCGTTACCACAATATACAAGGGAAATTTTAAAAAAAATCTTATTGGTGTAGAGGGGAGGATCCACTAATGAAACAGGTCAAGAGAGAGTTGTTTCTTTTCCTTCTTTGTTCTTTTGAACTCTCTTATTCGATGATGGGCTACAACACGACGATGGCTACAACACGCTTAAGGAAAAGCAAATGGAAGAGTGGATACAATGATTAGGAGGAAAATGAGGACTTTTTTTTTTTTGCAAGAATCTAAGTGTGTAGAAGAGAAATCTGAAAACATTGAAATACAAGATATGAACTTGGGGTACAGCTAATAAAGACGGAAATGGGATTTAGATGTAAAATAGATTTAAAGATAGAACAATGTAAACAGATTTAAAGATAGAACAATGTAAACAGATTTAAAGATAGAACATGTAAACAGATTTAAAGATCGAATAAAATATTAAAAAGATAATTGTAGATGTAAATAGATTTAAAGATAGAATAAAGTTAATAACAATAGGATAAGAGGTGGCTAAATTTATTAGTGCATATGCACCCTAAATAAGACTAAATGAAAATATCAAAAAAGGAATATAGTGAATACATGATCATTTGGTTCAATAAATACTAGGAGAAAAATTATATCTTGGAGGAGAGTTAAATGGTATATAGGAAAAGATGGTAATAAGGCGTATATGGAAAGTCATGGTTTTGGAATTAGGAATCACTGGGAAATAGAATTCTGTATTTTGCGTTGTTATTTGACCCTATGGTAGTGAATACTTGTTTTTGGAAGTGAGAAACATCTTATATCTTTTAGGAGTGACCCAATACTAGCCAAGTATAGCCAGGTAGAAAGTAGGTAGCATGTAAAGATTGCACGATTAAACCAGGAGAGAGCTAGCTTGCATAGCAAGGTTAATGGTATTAGACATTAGTTTTAACTTTTAAGAAATGGAAGACGAGAACTACTTGGCTGATGTGATTTCTTCAATATTAGACATTAGCCACACTGAGCAGATACAGATGCATTTTAGTTCGGATGACTCTTGACCGTGGATTTCATGATATTCTGTTATCGTTTTAGGACATGGTTTTTAATTGAAGATTTTAGGACAAGGTATTCTCTTTGAATATATGACAACAGATGTGATTTTCTATAAGATAGGTTCCTTTGGTGCTCAATGTATAGGTTTTGAAGATTGCGTTCTGGGACATTGTGTAACATGATGTGGAAAGTTAAATTTAGAATAGTTCTGAGGAGGCAGGTTTCCATTTGCCAGATTTATCAGCAAAGTTTAAGGCTGCTGAACTTTAACTTGGTAGTATTTCCTTACATGATCCAATTTGGTTTAGTTTGTCTTCTTCGTAACCTAATATAAACATTCTTCACTCTGGCTTTAGGCATATGTACAAAGTGAGCTTAAACTTTTCTGGCATTTGAAAGTCTTTTTCAACTGACGATGGACACTTTTAAAAGGATTTAAGCATCTGTCTTCATTCCTTGCTTGGCCAGCCCTGAGCTCATGGGGATCGAGGTGAACTTCCGAAATGGGCCCCCCAATACATAATGAGAAAAAAAAATTAATAACGAAAATAAAAGTAAATATAACAAAACAATTGTTGCCATCCGGAATTGTACTAGGGACCTCTAGTGTGTTAGTCTAACATGATAACCACTACACCAGTACTCGTTTGAGTTAAGGATAGCCCAAAGTACATCTTGATTAGATACGTCCATGTTGGTGTCTTCTTAGTCTTTGGGCTCTGGACCGTCGCCCAACTTGCTCTGGCCAGGGCCGCCCCTGCTTGCTTGTGGTCAGATGTAATCTAGGAATGGTTGATTAAGGAGTAGGATGTGAAATGCATACGTATTTGGTGCATGTCAAAGGTCTTGCCTCATGTGTATGCTCATTAAATTGGTACTGGTTGTGCTTATAGCGATTACTACATGGGGATTACTACATGAGGAATACTCGTATATGAAACACGTTTCTTTCAGCTTGGGACTGTTTACCCTCTTTCAGGTTTTAGTTTTGTTCCCCTTTTTGTTGTTTGGCTACTTGTTATTATTCTCCTCTTCGCATTCTGCTGCAGCAAATGGTTTTGTTAGCCTTCTTCATATGTTCAAATGGTTTTGTTAGCCTTCTTCATATGTTTTATGGTAGTAATCTTACAGATGCTCTCTATATGGGGGGCGATCTACTATGGACCTAGAGGGGGCTCAAGCCGCCACTGGATTTTGGAAAAGAAATAAAGTATTAAATTTTTGGTAAAATATGTCTGGACTTAAACCATGTATCTATGGTATATAATCAAACTTACAACCATTAGGCTAATTGGTCTTTATATTGGAAATATATTCTTACTATATTAATGATTTTACTCTGCCATGTTGAAATGTGAGTGGAGCATGCACCTTCACACTAAAGCTCCTAGATCCTCCCCTGGCTGTAATGCGTGTATCTGCTGCAATTGCCACACGGAGAATGCACACATACACAAAGACAAACCTTTTTAGATTGAGACTCTTTTATCAACCAGGGAGACTATTTAGCCTTCGTTCTGTTTCTGTTTGGCTCCATATATTCTCTTGCCCATATTTTGTTTACAACAAATTAGTAAGCTTGTGATTGTCTGATTCCTGTCAGAAGCTGTAAAATTCGAAATTGCCAATGTAATATTTTAGGAGAATTTAGTCCATGAAAAATTGGCTGCCTTTTGATATAGAGATATTTTAGCAAATGCCCCCAAATAAAATGTTAAAACTAGCATATACCCCCACTAAAAAAAAACTAGCAAATGTCCCTATTCTTTGTATGGAACAAGTAAAATTTTAAGATATGCCCACTCTTTTAACCGATTTTTTTTTTTCCGGACATTTGCTAGTTTTTTTTAGTGGGGATATATGCGAGTTTTAACATTTTGGGTAGGGACATTTGCTAAAATATCCCTTTGATATATTGGTCATAAATCTCCTTTTAAAGTATATAAAATTAGCCATCCTACATATGACGAAGCAATATCATGTTTTAGCATAAATTTGTCGTGTATGATGTATTTATTTATTTTGCTCGTGGTAGATTGGGAAGACTGCAAGACAGCAATGCAGTCTTGTCACATTTCAACGAGTACTCCGAGAGGTGTTATTCTGATGTTTCTGGTGATTTCTCAAGAAATATACGGCTCTTGAAGTCCATCAAGTCAGATCTAGATCACATCTTCATGAAGTTGAGGTACGACATCTCTTTAAGTAAGAAACAATTTGGTGATTTTGTTAAATTTGCGCATAAAAACAGATTATAATACTTCTGCATGATGTTACCCTCATCTTTCCTAGGCAATCAGCTGTGCAGTCTGCATTAGTTCCTTTTTATGAATCATGTAATTAAAGAACTGCGACTTCGTCTATTATGATTATAGAACCAAATATCAGTATGCTTAGCAAAAGAAATAAAATAAAACAAAGCATGGACCATCTATTTGTGAACTCGTGTGTGTTTGTGTTACAGGAGCATGAAGGGGAAACTATCAGCAACATATCCCGACGCCTTTCCAGACAGTTCAACTGCAATAGTGGACCAAAGACCTGACCTTGAGAGGCCTGTACAATAGTGCTCATCTCAGTGAGGTTTCGTAGTGCCTGGTGTAATCTTTATGACTGTGTGTCCCCATCACAAAAGCAGATATGAGTGGCAATCGGCTTGGTGAGAGAAAAACTGAAAACTGAGAGAATGCACATTATCCTTGTTGAAATAAATGCTCAATTTCAAGCGTATCTCAAAAAATTGAGCCCACACTGTACGAAAATCTCTCTTTTATTTGTATTGTAGCCGTCTCTTCATTAGGTATCAATGAGCATTTAATTGGTTGATATGACAATAATATTTCAGATGCGAAGATATAACGTGTATGTAGTCTTCATCATTAGATAAGTTTGCCTATGGAGTTTGAATAGATCAATCTCCAATGGTTTTCTACTTACAAGGATCAAGCTAAATGGTGCCTGTAATGATTTCTCTTTCTTTTTCACAAGTGAACATATAGTTGCTTGTAGTATTCTGTAGAAAAACTGGTATTTTGATTAACTCGGTCACTGGTATTTGCATCAGAAAGAAGACTTCTGCAGAACACAATGATATGGCTGGCAAATCTACCTGCTGTGGGCTTGCAATCAATGATCACTGTGGTCTTTTTTCTTTTTCACTTTAGCCATGGGTCGATCCCAGGACCTACCTCCCTGTCATCCCTCACCAGTCTCCATCGGCTGAGCCACTCCCGCGACATTCAAGAATCAGACATTATGCCATTAAACCAGAATTTTGGAATAAATGAAATAGCTGGATCATACCTGATGCCGTTCTAATATTGTCTTTTGCGCAAATTTGTGTCAAGTATATTGTGTTAGAATTCTTATTTACACCGCTTTTGGAGAGACTGAAAACTCCAGCAGATCCAAAGCCGCTGGAGTTTTTAGCCGCAACCGCGTAGGAAAGAAATATTCAGTGCGAGAAATTATTAGGTGATTGAACTTAGTGCTACACCCCATCAGAATTTTGCCATTGTCTATGCATGGACCCTCTTGTGCTACGCACAAGATAACTGGTTCCTTGCAAGTCTTATGATGCCCGGAACTGGAAGACTGACAATAATATGGTACATCAATATTTTTCAAGCAAGTATAGCTCGTTTATTCTAGCTCGGTTGAACAATGCATGCAAAACTTGCTTACAAAACCATAACAATCTTGGTTTTATCCTCAGGCAAGAGTTTACTAATCATATCAACAACATACAAGGATCAAAGAAACCACCGTATATTTGAACAAACTCATCCAAAAATTTATCAGCATCCTCATCTGACACAATTTTCCTGTATGTTCTCTTAATCATAGGCATAACAGTACATGTTTTCATATAGATTATGCCAATTAGCAATTACTATACTCGGTACAAGTTTATATCAAACTAGTGCCTTCTGGATGATGAGAGTGGCTGCGTGCATTTCCATCAGCCTTCAATACAACTATAGAGCAATTATATTTCCTATATAGGAAAATAAGCAAAGGGCAAGCTGGCCGATTGAGCACCTCAAATTTACAGCTAATCCAACCATCGATAGGCAAACTAGCAGCAAATGACTGAATGTTTTCTAGCTCAAGTACATAGTTAACATCTCTTAACTTATATTCTCCATCAACAAGCCAGATTTAAATCTTAACCTCATAAGCTAATTACTTGGGCTGGAGGGAACATACTATAAAGTTGGCATAAAATGTAAAAATAAAAATCAAGTCATAGTTAGGCTGTCAAAAGGTCGAGTTCAACTGGATTGTTGATGTAAAACCAGAACGTGGTCAGATGTAACTGGATAGAGTTCAACTGGATTGTTAATAAACCAAAACCGAACCCGACCAGCAGTATTTCACATTTCATGTGTTGTAGTTAAACCCAGCCATAAACTCATCTGGGTTTTCCTTTCGACTGCCAGATCAAAAAATCAGGTCGAGCTAATGGGTTTTTGCTTACCACTGACAGGCCTAGTCATAACTGTGGCAACTTGCCAATTAAGACTTTATTTCATAGCGTTCGAAATGTCGAATTCATTCTCTAAATACTTCTATATAGAGGGATTATATTCCATGATTAAAGGTGCCAGTATGAAGCAGATGTTTTCCCTCCCTCCCACCAGGATGACCGACATAAACCACCAGGCTGACAAGTCCCCCCTGCAATTAAAATTCTACTTGAAGCCTCCAGTGCTAAAATGTTGTCATTGATCTTGTAATAACAGCCTTATCTCCTACTGAAAGATGGCCCAAGTTGAACGCTACGAGCCTGCAAAATTTTCCCAGCATATAAGAATCACAAGCACATGAATAACATATACTTTCTGAAGGATCAAACAGTACAAACAGGATAAACCTTTGCTTCAAACGAGTCCATTAGACAGATAAAATAAAAAACAACAGCAATAGCCTACTTAGTTACTTCTATTACTCTCCTCGAAATTATCTGCAATAGTTGAAAATTTTTGCTACTAAAGCAGCCTCAGCTTCAATCGAGTATTTGTATTGCACCACCACCAACAAACAGATGAAGCCTACAGTTTCTCTTCTTTTCTCAGCTGTCACCCAGACATTACCCATCCACCTCTCTAGCTGCCGATCGCTCATAACATTATATATGTATCGATCATTATAAATGTGTTGTTTGTCCAGAGCATAGTTACTTGGAACATGGTACATCCAGGGTCATGGTACGGGTTCGGGAACAACATATGCTACTTGTATTTATTTTTGGTACATAGGGGGTAGGGTGAGTTGGTTGGCCAATTTAGTTCGTGGTACGCTTTAAAATTCTAATTTGGACGATACTAGTTATTTGTTCAAATTTGACTAGATATTTGTGTTATATACGAAAAAAAAAACTTACATAGAACATCAAAAAAAAAATTTCAAAAAAAAATCAAATTCATTACTTTGCTTCATTCATTCAATAATAACATGTAAAACTTATACTTTTCTTAGTCAAACGTCAATTTGGAACACAAAATGGTGCCAAATCAAAACATGTAAATAAACAATAAAATAAAATGCCAAACGACGGAGAACATTCATACATAATAACAAATGCATCACAATCTCATAAGCACATTCTCTTCTTTGTATGAACAACTTGCAAAAGAGAGTGGTGTGTCATGCACGAGTTTTTTTCTCTACCGAGATAATGTTGCACAACACATGAAGTCAAGGGGTTTAGCTAGAAGCCTCTAGAATTCTCCAGAGTGTAGTGGAGTCTTCTTAAATTCTATCTAATTCTCCATAGTGTGGTGGAGTATTCTTGAAATCTCTAGAAGCTTCCCTATCTTTCTAGAAGTTATAGAATCTTCTCATAATATAAAAATATTTTAGGTCTAGAAGTTTTTTTTCTTCTAGAAGTTTCTTGTAAGGCCCTTGAGACGCTATAAATAAGTAGGAGGCTCATTTGCTCCTCACTACCCAAGTAGTTGTAAACTCTCTCTAGTATAGTGAAGTTTTCAACATTCAATTCTCTCACTTTTCTCGTCTTAGCGATCTAGCTAAACGTTTGAAAAATGCTTGCACCGGTCTTCGAAGAGGAAGTCTGTGTGTCACACGGAACAAGCTATAGACAAAAACACTAAGTTCGTGACAAATGGTATCTATGTAGACATCCAAGAACGTCCAGGAGAGGCTCACGTCACCTAAGGGAAGGAGCCTACGATGGCGCGTACCATTGCTGACCTTGCATAACATCTTGAGATATTGGAAATGGGTTCAAGGGACATAGGGATGCGCATTGGCTCTGTGGAACAAAGCAATACGAGGCTAAAGGAGCTCTATGATGGACTGGAGGGTGAAGTTGTTTCGTCCATAGCAATATTCCATGAGCAAATCCAAGAGATCTGATCCACACTTAGGAGGAGCTCAAGGCACATCATGCGGAGATTGGGGACTTGTGCGGAAAGGTCCAAGGCTACAAGGAACTAAAGACCGTGGTCGAGAGTTGTGAAGAACTTAGAAAAAAGTTGCCATCTTGGAGAAGGTCGTTGCGAATGGTGGACCTTCGAGTAGGGAGGCACTGAGAAGGAAGATCCCCGAACCGGAATCCTTTAATGGGGTACGAGATGCCAAAGAAGTGGAGAACTTCTTGTGAAACGTGAAGCAGTGCATTAAGATGTTGCACATTGAAGATGAGGTCGAGAAGGTAAATATTACTTCACTCTACTTTCCTGATGATGCTAAGTTGTGGTGGCGTCGTAGGTGCATGAGAATAGAGAAGGATTTGTGCTCGATTGAGACTTGGAAGGATCTCAAGAAGGAGATCAAGTCTCAGTTCTACCCGGAGAATGTGGAGTTTGCGGCGAGACGGAGCTTGCTGCAACTCAAACACACCGGGACGGTCAAAAAGTACGTTGCGGAGTTCACACGTTTGATGCTCGCGATATCTAACATGGACGAGGAGGATCGCTTGTTCTTCTTCCTCGATGAACTTCAACCGTGGATGGCTTAAGAATTACAGTGATAGAGGGTGCAAGACTTGAATGTCGCCGTGGTAGCAGCCAAGAGGCTCGTCGAGTACAGGTGAACGACAACGATATCAAGGTCAAGCCAAAGACCACAAAAGAGAATGGTGGGGGAGAGAATGAGAGCTCTACTAGGAGGGTCCATCCGAAGGAAAGAAGCGAAATGGGTAGTTTCGTGCTTTATACGTGGAGAGAATCACTATGCTTGCAATTTGCCAAAACAAGAGCAAACGTGTCAATGTCATCCGAAGCGAGATAGAGAACGAGTACGATGTGGGTGCCCACATGGGAGCATTGCGCTTACTCAACGTCGTTAAGGCCAAGTCCGTTGTGTCAAATACTCCGAATAAGGAGCTCATGTACGTTGACGGAAGAATCAATGGCATGAACACACGAGCGTTGGTCGATACGGACGTTACATATAACTTCATATCGTACGCGGAGGACCATCGCTTGGGTCTAGCGTTGGAAAAAGATTCAAGCAAGATGAAGACGGTTAATTCGGAGGCGCGCCCCGTGTAGGGGTAGCCAAGGAAGTTCACGTAGAGGTGGGACATTGGTCGCGTGTTGACACTTTCATCGCTACATTATTGGACGACTTCAAGATGATACTTGGCATAGATTTCTTAATCATGGCAAAGGCGGTTTCGATGTGACACTTGGGAGTCGTCAGCTTTATGGAGGGTTCGTCGTGCATGGAAAGAGCTGCACGAGGTGAGCCATCAAAGATAAAAGTTATCTCGATCATTCAGCTCGAAGAGGATAGCAAAGGGGAGACGTCCTACTTGGCATTGCTCGAGATAAAGGAGAAACTTTGAGTTGGAAGATCTTCCAAACGAGACTGGGGATAGTTTAAAAGAGTTTCCTGAGAAAAAACTTTCACGGAGGGAGGTGGATCGTGCTATCAAGCAGGACAAGGATTAGAAGAAGCATGTTGCAGACTATGAGGAGACAGAGGCAATAAAGATATGTAAACAGAAGTTGAGTGTCTCATGCAAGGAGTTGCTCGAGGATCGTGGTGGACGTTCGGGTCGACAGAGTCGCAATAGGACTCACATGCATGGAGGTATAAAGGACTATATGCGGCTACGAGATTAGGTGGATCGGCAACCTAATAGCCCGTTTGAACCTTATTTTGTGCCGAGGAGGGTACGGACCAGGGAAAAATGTGATGCGATGAACCAGTTTACTTTCGACCTTAAGGAGAAAATGGACAATCCTGGGAAGGGTCACACGAGAAGAAAAAAAAAGATACGACATGACTACGAGAGTGGAAGTTGTGTGCACCGGTCGACGAGGGCATCGATAAAACATGTGCGGTAGAATTTTACGCACAAGGTGTAGACAAAACACTAAATCCGTGACAAGTGGCTCATAAGCTATGAAGAACGACAATAGTATCATATTATAAAGTCAAATTCTATGACAAATGTGTAGCGATGAACTCCAATTGACGAGGAATCTCAATTTTTTCGAACTTTTTTTTGCAATGAATGTGAAACCAAATTTACAGTAAGATTTAAACGATTTCAACGGTTGATTCGGATTCCCAAATTTAGTGGTCAAGATCCCTACTCGGAAAGCTCGTACGCATTACGGATTCGATGGAGGTTTAGGTGTACTCGGTAAGTATGGTGCATAGCTTTTAAAGAGGTTAACCCTACAGCTTTCTTACTGATAACTTAGTTAATTTTCAGGGACGTCGCCCATTTTAAGGTATTTCCAGGGTTACAAAGAAACTGATGATGCTTTTTCTTTTGCAAGTTAAGAAACTGACGAAAATTGCAAGTGCAACTCAAGGAGTGCAAGGGGACCTATGTCTCATGTGGTTTGTCCAACAAACGTTTTGAAGATTGAGGAGCACCCAACGGGGTTAGTGCGGTGCAGTGGTAGCCAATGTCACTATGGATGCATGCTTCTTGTCAGAATCGAAACATGCAGCTAAGAAAAGAAGAGACTAGATAATTCTATGGGTATTACCATGTCCAATTGAAGCCCTAGATTGCAAATATATCGTCTATACGTGGTTGAAGGATGGATTGAATAGGTTTGGAATAGGTTTGGAAGTGCTTATCATGACTGCTTCTGCTCTCTTTTTTTTTAAAGCATTTATCAAAAACTTCTGGAAATCCAGCTCAAACTTGGGGCAGCTTTTGAGAGCAGTTGGAAGAGTGAAGTCGAAAGCTGCTTCTACTGCCACTTTTTGAAAAGCGGCAGCAATCCCAAACCAGTCCTTCGTCTGTTAACAAAGTTCTGGCATAAAGGATTCATCTGATCCTCTCCAGTTACAACAAACAACCTCCTTACTCTTACTCCTTCCCTACAGATAGTCATCAGTCACCATGGCCCTATGCAGGGGCGGAGCCAGGATTTTGGAGTAGGGTGGGCTAGCTAGTAGTTACTATAAGATTCTAAAAATTTATGCCAAAAATTCGACAGACTTTTTTTTGTAAATTCGATGATTCGATAGAATTTTTTTTGTAAATTTATGCCTAAATTTTGGTAATGTTTACTAATTGATAAATTTTCACCAAATATAATTGCTTCCATCTATTCCAAAGATATACTATGTATTTCAAAAAAGAATACTAGGAAGCAAGAATCTGAAAATAAAAGCCAAAACCTTGAGGAAAAAGTACACTTGCACTCCAAGTTGTTAGGCACCAAGTAAGGTATGAACATTTGCATTTTCAGGTGACAACTGAACAGTTTACTTAAACAACCAAGCAACCTGGAAAGATATATAAGATCAGCTTTTAGAAGATAGTACATATAAATCTATCAGGTCCATTTGCAGCGTCCTGGTCGCCGGTCGCCGGTTGGGCTGGAGTGTGGAGAAGGGGAGCACCCAGAGCATCTCGGTCGTGGGTCGCGGCCTCGCGGGTCTCCGGTCATCGGTCGCGGGTCATTGTATAATAAACCCTAGACTATGAGACAGAGAGTGAGAGAGTCGGGGTCTGAGGTCTCTGGACTCAAATGATTCACTCTTCACATCTGTTGATTGGTATAATGGGTGAGCTTTATGGAGTATTGGGTGGGCTATAAGTCTATACTAGCATATATAAAAAAAAAATTTACTATTTTTTTTTTTGCACTGGGCTTAGCATATATATGAAAAAAAGTTTACTATTTTTTTTTTGCACTGGGCTACAGCAAGCACTGTGTACCTCCGCCCCTGGCCCTATGCCACGGCCACCTCCCAGAATCTTCTACATTGCCTAAAAGACCCTTCGACAGAACATAAGTGGCTTTCTTCTATAATCAGAAAATCCAGGGCCCATCCACTTCCCACTTCATCAGATTACATCCAAGAACTGTGAAGAACGAGTCTATTCTTGGTTCTTGCATGTTCAAAGTTATCATCTTCGCTAAATCAAATATTTAACCTCATAGTAGTCCTCCTAGTTATTCAGAATTTAAATTTCCCTACAAGCCTAGATTACTTACCCACATGCAGAACATTTTGCAAAGCTCAGTAATCCACCAAATATCATTTGATTAAACAATTTTAGATGGTTGTCAAGTGACTTGAATTTGGCTTCACATTCTAATATCCAGTAGATGAGCGTTCTCACAAGTCAAAGATCAAGCTACTATTGTAAGATACATTATTAGTTCCCTATATTGATGTTACATTGTAACCACACGTGATGGATTTTCCAACTCTTTGAAAGAAGTGGAACAGTTTTTGGTAGATAAAGTAAAAAATGAAAACTGCTGTCCATTATAGTTCAACTAAATGATTAAAAGAAGAGTTTACAAATCAAATAGCAAGTTGAAAGCAAGGTTCGCAGTTTCAGGATCGGAATCAGTTTTGAACCTACAAGGGTGGTTTCAGCAATTTCAAAAGTTGCGGATAAGAGAGTTCCGACGTTTTTGCTTTCAAAAAGTCAATATATAATAATAAATTATTAAAACAATGTAATAAAACAATGTCCATGAGGAATCTTAAAAGAAGGTCAATGTAATAAAACAATGTCAATGTTGAATCGTAAAAGAAGAGTTCATAAATTATTGGCTAAATTTCACTTTGATACATAGGTTTTTAACCAAATATTAGTTGGGAATATCTTTTATTAAGCAATTAGATGTTTTGTCAAGTTTAGGAAAAATTTAGAAGGAACAAAAATAAAAAGTATGAAGAAAAAATAAAATATGATTTAAATATGTATATAGAAATTAAAATTTATAAATTTTAGAGGGGGCAAAATATAAAATTAATTAAAAAAATTAGAAATTCAGTGGGGACAACTGTCTCCACTTGTCTCCATGTAGGTCCGCCCATGGCTGACATGACAATGATGATGTGGAGAGATCCGTTACTAAGTATTGCTTCTGTACAAAGATTTGAGGTTGGTGTTAGGTTGGTGTTTGGGCTCAGGCTCAAGTATCTGATACTTCTGATACTAGGATACTGCTACAATGTTCCGATATTACCATTACTAAGTTCAAGATTGAACTGAACTCTATGCTCGAGAATGCTGAAATATGACGCAAGCTCTGATATACTGCTACTATGAGCTTACTCCCATACTGAGCCAACTCTGATTCTGCTGCTAAAATAAGCCTCCAAACTGAGCCACAGCCTCCAGACTGAGCCAAATTAAGCCAATGTTCAACTATGATGAGCCTCCTATGCAATGCAGGGCCAAAGTGAGCCAAATTCATTTAGGTACTTATCAATCATTATTTACAATTGGATGGATGGGATGTGCCAACGGATGAGCCACCTCTGTCGCCTTCTCTTCCTGGCGATGAACCCCATCAAAGCTTCTTCCGAACTGATGATGAAAATTTCGTAAAGTAAAGATGCAAACTTTATGAATCTAATTTCTAGGAAGTGGGTGAAGTGTCCATGTCAAGTCGTGTCGGACACGTATCAGACAAACGTGCGCGCACACACACAAAATGAATTGATGAGAATATTACCGGCGACGCGATCGGCAGAAGCTTGCATCATTCTGGAAGAATGTAGTTGGAAATGATGGTTAGGGGTCCTCCAGAGAGGGAGGGAATTCTGCGGAAGGGGAGGGAAATTAGGATTAGGGTGAGGATGAGAGGATTGATTGATGTGGACATTTTGTAATAACCTATCTCTAGTTGTTATAAGAGAAAATTTGAGTTACTCTTAACGAAAATTTGAGTTGCATCCCACTTTATTTATACATATTCAAGATACACCATAACTAATTACCATAATGTATAACGATTTTTATTTTTAACGTAAACTAAGTATTAACTGCGTTGACTGTTAATTTTTGATCGAAATACTCATTTCCTCTTCCCAGACCCCTCCTCTGCCGTGTAGGAAGAGGATATTTTTGTCCAAAAATTTTGGTCAAAGGAGTTAACCGTTAGTTGGAAACGGTTTCCGATAAAAGTTAGAACAGTCATACATTAGGGTAATCGTGTGAGGTGCACCTTAAATATGGATAAATAAAGTGGGGTACAACTCAAAATTCTCTCTTGTTATAATGAAGTTTCGAAAACAACTAAATTTTTACCGATTTTTGTAAATCCACCACCACTTATTAAAAAATTATGGAAAAAATATTTTCCTTGCTATTTTTCTTCGCGCGCGCGCACACACACACACACACACACACACACACACACACACACACACACATATATATATATATATATATATATATATATATATATATATATATATATATATATATATATATTAAATTTAAAATTGTTTATAAATTAGAGTTTTAACATCTGAGTTTTAAATTTCTATCTAATTTTTAAAAGTATCAAATAATTTTTAATAGGATCGTAAGGTAAAAGGATATTTGAAAAACATATAGAAGTCAAATTATAGAAAAAAATTGAAACTAAGTTTAAATGGATTTGAACATAATGTAGAAGGACTCTTGAAAAACATATAGAAGTTAAATCATAGAAAAATTCCAAAACTAAGATTTAAAAGTGAAGTTTTGGAATATAACGAAAAAGAATTGTTGAAAAGATAGATTCCAAATCGTAGATATATTTTGAAACTACGCATATGAAGTGATGTTGTTAACATAATGTAGAAGGACACTTGAAAAATATATAGAATTTAAATCGTACAAAAATTATAAAACTTCAATATAGAAGTGAAGTTTTGGAATATAAAGAAAAAGAATTGTTGAAAAGATAGGATGCCAGATCGTAGAGATTTTGAAACTACGCATACTATTCAGAATTGAATTTTTGGATAGTAATGTAGAAGGATAGTTGAAAAACGTATAGAAGTTTAACCATAGCATAATTTTGATATTACACTTCAAAAATGGAGTTTTGTAACATAATGTAGAAGTATACATGAAAATCATATGGATGTTAAATATGAGAAATATATTGAATTTACGAATTGGAAGTGATGTTTTCGAACACGATAACAAATGATAGTTGATAGAAGTTAATTCGTAGAAAGATTTTGAAACTACGATTTGAAAATTAAGATTTTGGAACAAAATGTAAAATGATAGTTGAAAAAAAAAAGTCAAATGGTAGAAAGATATCGAAATTACGCTTACGAAGTAAAGTTTTGAGCATGATGTAGAGGATGCTTGAAATCATATAGAATCAAATCGTATAAAGATTTTGGAACTACGTTTAAGAAGTGAAGTTTTTGAACATAACGTCAAGGATACTCGAAAATCATATAAAATCTATTTTAAAGAAAGATTTTACGATTTACATTAAAAGTTTTTGAAGATAATGTAGATGGATAATTGTCAATCATATGAAAGTCTAATTGTAGCATAATTTTGAAGTTAACTTTAGAATTAGAGTTTATGAAGGTAAAATAAAATGATAGTTGAAAAACTTAGGATAAGTTAAACCGTAGAAAGATTTCAAAACAATGTTTAACTAAATTTGAACTCATGCAGAAGGACGTTTGAAAAATATATACAAGTTAAATTGTAGAAAGATTATGAAGGTACGATTTGGAAATTAAGTTTTGAAATATAATGAAGACGGATAGTTGAAAGATAGAAGTCAACTCGTAAATAGATTTTGAAAGTACGCTTATAAAGTAAAGTTGTGAACATAATGTAGGACGCATGAGAAACATATAGAAGTCAAATTGTAGAAAGCTTTCAAAACTACGATTTAGAATTGATTTTTTTGATAAAAATATAAAAGAATAGTTGAAAACATATAGAAGTAAAATTGTTGCATAATTTCAAAATTATACTTCAAAAGTAGAGTTGTGGAACATATTGCAAAAGGATAGTTGAAAATCATATAGAAGTCAAACGATAAAAAAATCGAAACTATGATTTGGAAAAGATGTTTCGGAACATAATGTAAAAAGACAGTTGAAAAACATCTAGAAGTCAAATGGTAGAAATATATCGAAACTACGATTTGAAAATAAAGTTTTGGAATATAATGTAAAAGGATAATTGAAAAACATATAGAAGTCAAATAGTAGAAAGATATCAAAATAATGCTTAAGAAGTGAAGTTTTGAACATAATGCAGGCAGACACTTCAATATCAAATAGAGATCAAATCGTAGAAAGAATTAGGAACTACGCTTAAAAAGTAAAGTTTATGAACATAACGTTAAGATGCTTGAAGATCATATATAATTCTAATCATAAAAAAATTATGATTTAGAAATAAAGTTTTGGAAGATAACTTAGATGGATAATTGACAATGATATGAAAAATAATTGCAGACTAATTTCGAAAGTACACTTTAGAATTGGAGTTTAGGAAGGTAATATAAAAGAATAGTTGAAAACATATAAAAGTGAAATCGTAGAATGATTTTGAAACAACGTCTAAGTGAATTTGAACATAATGTAGAAGGAATCTTGAAAAACATATAGAAGTTATATCGTAGATAGATTCTGAAACTACGATTCTGAAGTAAAGTTTTGAAATATAATGGAAAAAATAGTTCAAAAGATAAAGTCAAATCGTAGATTGATTTTGAAACCACGCTTATGGAGTTGTGAACAAAACGTAGTAAGACGTTTGAAAAACATATAGAAGTCAAATCGTACAAAGATTTTGAAACTACGATTTAGATTTGAATTTCTAGATAATAATGTAGACGGATAGTTGAAAAAACATGTAGAAGTCAAATCGTGGTATACTTCAAAATTATACTTCAAAAGTAGAGTTTTGGAACACAACACCAAGTAGAAGTATACATGAAAATCATATGGATGTTAAAATGTAGAAAGTTATCGAATTTACGATCTGGAAGTGATGGTCGCTAAGTGAATCACCCCTTGTCATAACTGTCATTTTATTTTATTTTATTTTTTCTCTCTCCAATATATATATATGTGTGTGTGTGTGTGTGTGTGTGTGTGTGAATTAATATCTTAGGCTTATGGAAATACAAATTTACAAACCAGCCTCATCCAATTCTGAAATTGAGAGGGGGTTTTATGCAAATTTTCCAAATCCATGGGAAGGGGGAGAAAAACCAACAGCAGGTTCATGAGTCATGACATACATGCCTTCTCCTCCCTTCGTCTTCATTTCCCAGGGAAGACTTGGCTCCATTTTCCTCCCCCATGCATTCCCAATGAACCTACCCCCTCTCCTACTTAACCCCCAAGGAAACCCTATTTCTTCTTTATCCTCATCTTCTCCAACCCCTACTCTTTCAATCTTCTGCTGCTGCTACTGCCATGTCTATTGTTACTGCTGTTGCTACTACTGTGTTGTAGTTGCTGCTGTCACTGCTGCCGCATCCGCCCGCCACCACCGCCCGCCACGAAGCCACCTGCAAGTCGCTGGACCCGCACGTTGTCGTCGGACCCGCACGCCGTCGGACCCGCATGCCGCTGAGCTTCGTCTTCTCCAACTTCACAACTTCTCTTTTCTTCTTCCCAAAGTTAGGTAAACTCTCATTCCTTCCCCAAACTTTTTTTTCTAAACCAAATTAGAGTATAATTTGATTCAATTTCTCATAGGAAATTGAGAAATATTAGGAAATTGAGAAGAAATTAGGTGCCAAATTGGAAACTTGGAAGAATCATATATTGCTCAAAACAAAGGCAAGTCCTCACCTATATACATAAGCGTTAATTTGTATATATTCACCTATATACATAAGCGTTAATATATATATTCAACTTTTGAAGATTTAGAAACAAATTAACGATTATGTATATAGGTGAATATATATATATATATATATATATATATATATATATATATATATATATATATATATATATATATATATATATATATATATATATATATTGATGCCCTAGGTAGGACACAAATGGATACATGATGATTATAATTATATTTATAGTTTAGCCCTATGACTAACTAATTTATAGATATATATGTATATGTATATCATTCCTATGCATATATACCTAAACCTAGATGAATATAGACATATGTGTATGTGTGTATGTGTCCCTTTCTATAATTAATGTATGTTGGAACATAATAAAATATTCATTTACATAATCGGATAATATGGTATTAACCATATATATATATATATATATATATATATATATATATATATATATATATATATGAAAGAAGAAAAAGGGGAATATATGAAAAGCGACAAAACTATTTATAAATAGGTATTACTTATCTTTGAGATAACACAAAAACTACACTTGACATAGCTTAAACAATAAATTTGACATTTGTCGATTTATTTTATTAGTTTAATTTTGTCCAAAATTGAATTATACCTAATTTAGCGTATTCGTCATAATTACCTAGCTCAAGCATGTATCTTACATATATGTAGTAAGTCAGGGTAACTTTAGTTACATAAGTTCTACGTAAAATTCTATAAAGGGTTGCATATGGTACATATAATAAACATGAATAATTTTTGCCTATACAAGTCTTAGGCCTTGAATGCTAAATTCTAATATATGCCTATAAGTTAATTCCTTCATTTGTTAGATATTAAGAATTTTGAATTTGAATTGGCCACTGAGGATTATGGATTGCTTGAAACCTGTGCAGTGTTGGAAGGTAACGATTGCGCAATAAATAATTAGCTAGCCGTTAAGGTATGAAAGAAGCATTTCCATTATAATTATTTTTATAATCTATTGTGTGTGTTCCGGTGTCGAGAGTTGCTCCACCGAAGGGGTCGGCGAGCCCGGGAATGCTACGAAGGGTTGCTCCGGGTCGGATTTATAAATTGTTAAAATTTTGGAAGCCGAAATACAAAGGGGACTCTGCCGAAATTACCAAGAAATTCGGGAGTTAACCGATATTTCGATATCCAGGAAATATCGTCGACTTCCCAATACTCTAAACTCTAGATATATATATATCTTTTTACAACAGACCACCTACGATTGTAATTTAATTAGAGGACAGTTAGCAAAAGTCTAGGATACGTAAGGCCCAGACACAAGTCACTCAACAAAATCTAAATATCTGATAATCTGCTCTGTATAATTAATATTCTTGGAATTATGTTGATAACTTAATACACGTACTCTGGATTTTGGATAAAATAAAAGTATGTATCTTGTATCATCCAGGAAATATAAACAATGGTTAAAGTAATACACAGAGCAGAAACCTGAAAACAAGAAAATAGAATAAGGATTGTTTGTAGATTTAGGCTAGAAGCATTGGGCGGGGGAGAACAACATAAATACCACCTACGAAATCCTGCAACATATTTATATATATATGGCTGATCAGCAGTTAAAGCTCTTTCGTAAGGCCTTGTGAAGTGAGCGGGTGAGGCTTAGCTCACTTTCCTGTTTAGGCCGGATCATAACCCCGTGCCATCCTGTTCAAGTCACCTGAATATAAGTACACCTACATCAATTCAAAAACCATCGAATGGGTGAATTCAAGATTTGGCCCAAAAAGGGCTATGCCGGATCATAACCTCGTGCTATCCTGTTCAAGTCACCTGAATATAAGTACACATATTTCAATTTAAAACCATCGAATAGGTGAATTCAAGATTTAAGCCCATGAGGGCAGGGCCGAATTCTAAGCACCGTGCCATCAAGTCACACATGATCCCTGGTAAACGGAATTGTTGGCAGAAAACTAGGTAAAGTGGTTATTTAAGGGTTGTTCTCCAAATTGCATCATCATTTAGGGAAAATGTTTCTGTAATATGGTAGTGATGTAGGGATATGTGATGCTTGGATTATTAGACACTATAGGAATATTAAATTAGGGACTATTCAAGTCATGGACTCTATATTATACTCTACCTTCTTCTTCTTTTTATAACTGTTATCCTTCTTATCCTACTATCAAATCTTTTGTTTACTTACCGTTCTTGACCGAGGACTTGCATGTCGTTCTGACGGCCTAGTATTGCTCACTAGGAGGAGATAAAGCAAATGAAGAAATGCTACCTCTTTATAACGTGGACGAGATCGAGGAATAATCTTCAAGTAATTCCAGAAAATACAGCACCAAGTAGTTTGTAAATGAAACTATGTACATTAAAGAGAAGTTATTGTAAAGACTTATTTAGTTGTATATTAATCAGAGTAGTATGAATCAGTTGTATTGCCTAACCACTTTAGCATAACTTGCATTTTATTCTAAAAGGACTTACAGGCGACAATCGCCGATATGAGTATGGTGTATTCGTATGGGGCGTAGCCTGGAGATGTAGTTACGTACCCGATCCACCGTATCTTGGGAAGCGGGGCATGACACATCTTTTTAGTGGTGGCCCATGCAGGTCATGCTTTTAGGAAACCTAGGTAGGACCTGAGGATGAAGAACCTAGGATAAGGTGCAAATTTAGGTATTATAAAGACACATGTTACAGGATATAGGTTAGGAGATGGTATAAGTGAACCCTGGATTCCTTAGCTATTATTTAGAGGTACTTAGGATGAGTTGTATCGGTAATTAAAGAGCTAATGATATTACAAAATTTTATCTGGGATACTAATGGGGTGACACTAACTTGAAGTTCCTTATTGTAGATCATGCCTCGATTCATGCCTCATGCCAGACTGGGAAATTGTAGTCACAGTCTAGATAATTATTACCGTTTTGCAAAAAGTAAGTGGCGACTGGCGCGTAAACAGATGATAAGGGCCTATGGAGTACACTACGAGATCAAGTACCCGGTAGTATCGGATCTCAGTGGTGAAAATGAATTATTTTTCAATAGGACAGATTATTATGTACTTATTAAGGCTCAACCATCTGAGGACCCGGATCCCAATAAAAATGGCTACAATGGAACCTTGGAGGAGTGGCAGAATTCTCACTCGGAGGCAACTATTATCAGAATACGGGAAATTATGATCTAGGGAAGGGTACAACGATGTATAAAGGATCTTTTATCTAATAGGTATCCTTTTGAATAGCAAGAATGTATGTATATATATATATATATATATATATATATATATATATATATATATATATATATATATATATATATATATATATATATGTTAGGAAGGAAGTATGGGGAATATAAATAGTCTAAATATGTATATGCCTATGTGCTAGATGACTAGTACCTTAGCAGCATATTTTGTATCATATTTTGACTATGAGTGAATAAAATATGCTTTCATTAGCCATGTACCTATATGTTCCTCTTGTAAACCCCCTGAATTTTTAAATTATTAAATCTTGGATTTTTCCCAATTTTCTAGAATTTTTTGAGAATTTTCTGTAATTAAAATCAAGGTTTTCAATTAATAAATGATTTTTAAATGTTAATAAATAGTATTAAAATATCATGAAAATAACATTTTTGGGTGTAAAATAGAAAACTGGACTTAGGGTAATTTTCTGGATTTTTTTGGGCCTCAGACCTATTTTAAATACCTCAAAACCATTTTATTAATTAATTACTTAATTAACTATTTTTATTATTATTTATATTATTTCCTTTTTATTTATTACTGTTTTTCTTTTCTTTTTCTTTTCTTGGGCCGGCCCGGCCCAGTGGACCGGCCCAGCCGGCCCAGCTACCCAGCCCGCCTGCCATCCGGGTCGGGTCGGGTCTGCCCAGACCCGACCCGCCGCCTCCGACCCGCACGACCGTCTCCCCCAGCCCCACGTCGCCCGCAGCCCGCGCCGGCCTCCGCGCGCAGCGCCGGCCGTTCCGCGCCCCGCTCCCCGCTCCCCGCGCCACGTCCCCTCTCCCTCCGCCCGTCCCGGCTGCCCTAACCGCCCCCTCCACCTATAAAACCCCGAGCACCCGTCTCCTCCGGCCACCACCCTCACCCTAACCCTAACTCTCCGGCCACCCGAACCTCGCCGCCGTGTTCCTCCGGCGCCTCGCCGACCGCCTCGCCTAGCTCCGCCACCACCGCAGCTCCCTCGCCGACCTCGCCCGCCGTCTCCTCCCCTCCGGCGCCCCGCTCCGCCGTCCCCGACGCCAACAGCAGCAGCGGGCAGCGCCTCCCGCCGGACTCCGGCGCCGCCCCGCCCGCCAACGGCTCCGCCTTGCCCAGGCGAACACCCCCCGACCACCACCGGCCAGCCAGCGCCGCCCAGGCCCCCGGCCGGCCACCCGCCGCAGCAGTGTCCAAACCCTAGCCCTAATTCAGCCCCGCGTGTCCGACACGAGCCGGACACGACTCGACCCTGATTTTCGGGTCCCCTTCAGGTGCGTGTAACTTTCGCCTCGTAGCTCCGTTTTTAATTCTGCAAATTGCGTTGTGAAGCCTGTATGACCCTCTCGGTGTCCGGACAAACTGTTCGGGACATCGCGTCCTGTGGTGATCGCACACCGCGATCCAAAAACAGGAAAAACCAGACCCTGTTTCACCCCGGAACTGAGTGCGCCCCGCCAAACCGGACGACTTGGTCGCGTGCGGTCTTCACAGATACGTGCGCATCGTCGATACGGACATGTGAGAGTTCGTGGAAGCTGATTCGGGTGTGCGTGCACACCGGAATCAACGCGTATCCGCGGACATCGCCCCGTATCCGCCTTTTTCTGTAATTCACCCTAATTTCGTGCACACACGTCGGATCGAGACGAAACTTGCGCCATCGGACTCGTAGCGATACGCTGGTCCTGTGGGTCAAGTTTGGTTCGATTCTGAGAACGTTGACGAAATCGCGTGTCGTGGGCCCCACAGGCCCCGCTCGACGGGCAATTTTGTGTTCGGCTTATCGGAATCCAAATCTGGAAGTTCCGTTGGGTTCGTATCAGCGTTCCTGACCTGTTGACACTAAGTTTGGTGAATTTGGAGATCTTTGACCCGGACACGTTTTTCGGTGCAAAGCGGGCCCAACGGCGGACCCCGTTTTGACCCGAAACTGTAATTTTTGCCCTTGTCTCCAAATTGGACCCAAGGACAGGCGTTTCTAGCTATTTGACATCTTCTGAGCGTGATGGTAATGTTTATTTCAGCATTTGGACTCATCTCTGGATATTTCCTCGAAGAACTATTAATCGGATCCTAAAACAGGCAAGTACCTGCACTTCAAGTTTAATCTTTATATTGTGATAGTTAATTCCCTGCCTTACATGTACCATTGATGATTACACGTAGTGCTAGAACACTGGATTTCATGTCTTAAATATTGGAGTTCATGTCTTGTTTTTCATGTCGGGTGGGAGAATACTGAAAGGCATGTAGTTTACCCTGACCCTTGTCATGATTAATAGCTGTTGGTACACGACTGTCCATAAGCCGGATCTCGATTATTCCTATTTGATAGCCGTCTATGGCGGCCGGTTTAACTTTATAGACCCCTACATGCCAACTAGGTATTCTAAATACATAAGTTCACACACATAGTTCTTGTCTTGTTACAGTTCCTATTGTCTGGTTGTAGTTCATTTTTCCTGTCACCTTGTTCCTGTTTTACTCATGTCCCTGTCTTACAGCAATTAACTCTTAGTTATTGTTACTATTTATTTATACATATCCTCAACATGATACCTGTCAGTTCTTTTAATTGTCATGAATATTTAGTTTAATCTTGTTGTGCATTGTGTACTTTGCTCCTTTCCTGACTGGATCCGTTGTTTTAGGCGATGATGAGGACTTTGCCCCTACCTATTATGGCCCCTATGAGTTAGCAGGTGACACATTGAGGAGCCGGCTCCCACTCCGGAGACTACCTTTGAGGAGGAGTAGCCAGTTAGTTATTATTTTATTTCCTTTCAGCACATACTCGGGTTTGTCCCCGATTTATCTTCTGGCTTGTATTAACTGTGGTTTAGTGGTCACAGATTAAATATTATGAAATCTTAGCATTCCTTTTTCCTGTGATTATTCTTACATGTTCATTATTGTGGATGAGATAGATGCTTTTTGACCCCAGAAATGACCTAGACAGCGTACTACCGCCGACACTGCGGCGTAGGCTGGACGTGCCCACGCACTCGTGCCCGAATAACCGGGTGCGGGTCGTGACACATTTTTTTGGTGGCCCATGCAGGTCCAACGACTAAATTGTTCGGTTTCAACTCAGGGACCGAACAGGCCTGCAATAAAGCTAGGATAAGTTTATAGGATCTCATCCACTTGCTTGAATCGTTTTTGATATCTGTATCGTATTCGAACTAATATGAACTTGCATCTTGCCTTGATTCCTGTGCGCCTCTTATTGGTTATTTTGGATACAGGGAGATGGACCCACAAGCCAGCAACGAGACTCATGCAGAAACACCACAAACCGTTGTGATTACCCAAGGAAACGATGTGATACCATTCGGTGAAGGCCAATCATCACAAGGCAGTCAAGCAAGTCAGCCTGCCTCAATAATCCGTCAAGATGGCGTTCCACCCTCGACGCAGCCTATTCCACCGATGCCTTCCTTCCCACCGGGACCGCCTATGGACGAACAGCAGATGTTCCGCATGTTCTACATAATGATGCAAGCCTATCAGAAGGTTCAACAAGAAACTCAGCAAAACCAAGCGGAGAACTTCATCGACAGAATTAGCTCGGAGTCACGGAAGCCAAGCAGTTCAAATGCAATTACCTTCGACGAAGACGTTCTTACTGCAGCACGACCTGTGGAGTGCACCACAAGGATCGAGTCCCGCCAGAAGCGGCCGTATACGTCAGCACCAGACCAAGCACAACCGGAAAGAGCTGTAAAGCGACCACAGATGAATCCAACTCAAAGACAGAACCAACGAGTTCCCACTTGTGGCTTTTGTAAAAAACAAGGTCACATTTGGAAGGATTGTAGAAAGAGGCTAGGTGTCTGTCTATATTGTGGATCAGCAGCACATCAAGTGAGGGACTGTGCAGCTGCTCCAAGAACACGGACAAGCTTACGCGATGACCGTGGAGAACGTGCAGACTCTTAGAGTCACTAATGCACGTAAGTGATTCGTAGATACCGTTTTCTAGTATTATTTTAGCTTGTGCCTATTGGTTCGTGACCTCAGCCCCAACCTAGTAATTTTGAACTTGCTAATAACCTGGTATACTTTTATATTTAATAACTGTAGAGATTGTAGAGTCTTCTGTTATTTTGCTTATTATGTGAATTTAAATTTTGTACCTCCTTTCATCATCATCTAGCGCACTTAATTTTGATATACTTTGTTTATGCTGCTATTCTATAGCCTAGTTTTGCAAGCTTACTCTTTATCAGGCTTGTTCATGATACGTGTATTATTGGACGCGTACACTAATACAAGTGTCTGTTCAGAATCAGTGTATTACGGTCTGATCAACCTTAGTGCATTTTGATTCGCACTTCGCACGACTACTTTACGTGGATTGAGATACGTAGTGATTAGTAGACAAATATACTTGACCTAGACATGCTGAGCATATCGTATCAGTTACATAACTAAACTAATACGAGCATGCGAATAAATGACTACCAGAATAGAACCTCAATCCATAACCGCCTGACAAATCCCACTAGAATTCTTTAAACGCCTTGATCCCTATACTTCTGTTCTATCACCCCACCTTTGAACTCTTTATTATTGATCCTCGTCTTCCCTTATTTCGGGAAGACGAAATCATGTGCTTGGTATAAGTTTGATACATAGATAGTACTAGATATGCCACCTAGGCCGATCACATACTTGAGGACTAACCTTTCGTAATTGAGGACATATCATATGTGATATGATCGGCGTTGAAATTTTGAGGATTGAATGACATGAGTAACCATATTAAGGAATATTTTCTTAAAGTATATAGTCTTTTGTGATGAATGGGTAAATTCTAAGTTGGGTAGCAATACAATTGTCAACTCGAGGGGAATGTCCTTTGGATTGTGACCGAGTAAGGTTAGATTGGAAGAAGCAAGCCATTCTAAATTTTTGAAAATTTAGAGGAGTGACTAAGATGATTAATGAATTGATATCGAGGACCCAATAGTTACATCCTAGGTGCATGATTTTGAATAATGAGAGTAAAATCGTCAACTTGAATTTAGAGGATGTAATTCAGACTTGAACATTGGTGGACTACACTTAAATTATTTTTTCAATTTGATGATTTGAATTAAGAATTTAAAAGTTGATGGTTGGACTACCTAGTTGGAATATTGAGGATGTGAATGTAATTTAAAAGGGCTGAAACATACAAATATTGTTGGACTCGAATCACTTCTAGAGGAATTATGATAATTCGAATCGTGAGGCAAGGTCATCTTGAAAATACTATATGGACTAAAAATTAAAAATCTGCTTGTGGATAATTTGAGGAAGTAAGAAGTAATAACCATAGGTTGAATTTTGATGGGAACAAGTAGTCGTCTTAGCCTTGAAGTGGTTGCAGTGGACATGATTAGAATTTAAATTATCGCAAGGAGATTGCGATTGATGTACATGAAAGGTTAACAGAGTATAGCTTAAATTTAAATTTCGAGGACGAAATTTTTGTAAGTTGGGTAGGTTGTAAACCCCCTGAATTTTCAAATTATTAAATCTTGGATTTTTCCCAATTTTCTAGAATTTTCTGGGAATTTTCTGTAATTAAAATCAAGGTTTTCAATTAATAAATAATTTTTAAATGTTAATAAATAGTATTAAAATATCATGAAAATAACATTTTTGGGTGTAAAATAGAAAACTGGACTTAGGGTAATTTTCTGGATTTTTCTGGGCCTCAGACCTATTTTAAATACCTCAAAACCATTTTATTAATTAATTACTTAATTAACTATTTTTATTATTATTTATATTATTTCCTTTTTATTTATTACTGTTTTTCTTTTCTTTTTCTTTTTCTTTTCTTGGTCCGGCCCGGCCCAGTGGACCGGCCCAGCCGGCCCAGCTACCCAGCCCGCCTGCCATCCGGGTCGGGTCTGCCCAGACCCGACCCGCCGCCTCCGACCCGCACGACCGTCTCCCCCAGCCCCACGTCGCCCGCAGCCCGCGCCGGCCTCCGCGCGCAGCGCCGGCCGTTCCGCGCCCCGCTCCCCGTGCCACGTCCCCTCTCCCTCCGCCCGTCCCGGCTGCCCTAACCGCCCCCTCCACCTATAAAACCCCGAGCACCCGTCTCCTCCGGCCACCACCCTCACCCTAACCCTAACTCTCTGGCCACCCGAACCTCGCCGCCGTGTTCCTCCGGCGCCTCGCCGACCGCCTCGCCTAGCTCCGCCACCATCGCAGCTCCCTCGCCGACCTCGCCCGCCGTCTCCTCCCCTCCGGCGCCCCGCTCCGCCGTCCCCGACGCCAACAGCAGCAGCGGGCAGCGCCTCCCGCCGGACTCCGGCGCCGCCCCGCCCGCCAACGGCTCCGCCTCGCCCAGGCGAACACCCCCCGACCACCACCGACCAGCCAGCGCCGCCCAGGCCCCCGGCCGGCCACCCGCCGCAGCAGTGTCCAAACCCTAGCCCTAATTCAGCCCCGCGTGTCCGACACGAGCCGGACACGACTCGACCCTGATTTTCGGGTCCCCTTCAGATGCGTGTAACTTTCGCCTCGTAGCTCCATTTTCAATTCCGCAAATTGCGTTGTGAAGCCTGTATGACCCTCTCGGTGTCCGGATAAACTGTTCGGGACATCGCGTCCTGTGGTGATCGCACACCGCGATCCAAAAACAGAAAAAACCAGACCCTGTTTCACCCCGGAACTGAGTGCGCCCCGCCAAACGGGACGACTTGGTCGCGTGCGGTCTTCACAGATACGTGCGCATCGTCGATACGGACGTGTGAGAGTTCGTGGAAGCTGATTCGGGTGTGCGTGCACACCGGAATCAACGCGTATCCGCGGACATCGCCCCGTATCCGCCTTTTCTGCAATTCACCCTAATTTCGTGCACACACGTCGGATCGAGACAAAACTTGCGCCATCGGACTCGTAGCGATACGCTGGTCCTGTGGGTCAAGTTTGGTTCGATTCTGAGAACGTTGACGAAATCACGTGTCGTGGGCCCCACAGGCCCCGCTCGACGGGCGATTTTGTGTTCGGCTCATCAGAATCCAAATCTGGAAGTTCCGTTGGGTTTGTATCAGCGTTCCTGACCTGTTAACACTAAGTTTGGTGAATTTGGAGACCTTTGACCCGGACACGTTTTTCGGTGCAAAGCGGGCCCAACGGCGGACCCCGTTTTGACCCGAAACTTCCGTTTTTGCCCTTGTCTCCAAATTGGACCCAAGGACAGGCGTTTCTAGCTATTTGACATCTTCTGAGCGTGATGGTAATGTTTATTTCAGCATTTGGACTCATCTCTGGATATTTCCCCGAAGAACTATTAATCGGATCCTAACAACAGGCAAGTACCTGCACTTCAAGTTTAATCTTTATATTGTGATAGTTAATTCCCTGCCTTACATGTACCATTGATGATTACACGTAGTGCTAGAACACTGGATTTCATGTCTTGAATATTGGAGTTCATGTCTTGTTTTTTATGTCGGGTGGGAGAATACTGAAAGGCATGTAGTTTACCCTGACCCTTGTCATGATTAATAGCTGTTGGTACACGACTGTCCATCAGCCGGATCTCGATTATTCCTGTTTGATAGCCGTCTATGGCGGCCGGTTTAACTTTATAGACCCCTACATGCCAACTAGGTATTCTAAATACACAAGTTCACACACATAGTTCTTGTCTTGTTACAGTTCCTATTGTCTGGTTGTAGTTCATTTTTCCTGTCACCTTGTTCCTGTTTTACTCATGTCCCTATCTTACAGCAATTAACTCTTAGTTATTGTTACTATTTATTTATACATATCCTCAACATGATACCTGTCAGTTCTTTTAATTGTCATGAATATTTAGTTTAATCTTGTTGTGCATTGTGTACTTTGCTCCTTTCCTGACTGGATCCGTTGTTTTAGGCGATGATGAGGACTTTGCCCCTACCTATTATGGCCCCTATGAGTTAGCAGGTGACACATTGAGGAGCCGGCTCCTACTCCGGAGACTACCTTTGAGGAGGAGTAGGCAGTTAGTTATTATTTTATTTCCTTTCAGCACATACTCGGGTTTGTCCCCGATTTATCTTCTGGCTTGTATTAACTGTGGTTTAGTGGTCACAGATTAAATATTATGAAATCTTAGCATTCCTTTTTCCTGTGATTATTCTTACATGTTCATTATTGTGGATGAGATAGATGCTTTTTGACCCCAGAAATGACCTAGACAGCGTACTACCGCCGACACTGCGGCGTAGGCTGGACGTGCCCACGCACTCGTGCCCGAATAACCGGGTGTGGGTCGTGACACCTCTATTTCCCAAAAAACTCTTAAGATTTTCAATATCCTTCATATCCTTGAATCTCAAGGTTATTCCTGAGAAATTGCATTTAAAATTTTCAGGATAATGTCTAATCATGACCAATCCCATGCCTCGTCCTCACAAACTCAGATGAAACCCTCTATTGGGGAAATGTACAAGTTATTCCAACATATTCTGGAGTCCAACAGTCAGCACGCAGATACGGCTCTAGCCACAACTGCCACAGTGTTGGAACGTCTGCAAATGTCTGCCAATTCCAGATAGTTCACTAAAGGACTTTAGAAACCTAAATCCTTCCAAGTTCAAAGGAACGAAAAGTCCGATCGAAGCCGGACAATGGATTAGAACCATAGAAGGGCTGTTAAAAGCAGCAAAAATTAATCCTGAGGATATGGTATCTATAATCTGAATCCAATTGGAGGATATTGCTGAACACTAGTGGAGTGCTGAACACCTGGAGGATTCGAAAGACAAAATAACTTGGGGAGAATTTAAAAGAAAATTTGAAGGAAGATTCTTTCCAAAGTCAGCTAAAATTGAGCTAGAACGGTAGTTCATTCATTTAAAGCAAGGGAGACTCACGGTAGATGAGTATGTTGCAGAATTTTTCAGGCTTAGTCGGTTTGCTTCAAGATTGATAGGTGATGAGAAAACCAAGGTATCTAGATTCCTGAAAGGACTAGGGAGCCAACTGAAGAGTAGAGTCACCGCCTATCGATGCCAAACATATCCTGAGATAACTGAAGCAGCAAGGAGCCAGAAAAGAATGCTAAATGAAGAACAATCGTTTCGATCTCAGCCTCAGAAAAGGACTTTGGAAGTAGGAATTTCATTCTCAAGGCATACATGGCAAGGACCATCCAAACGCTCTCAAATTGGTATCTTGAGAAGACCAGTTATTTGTAACTTTTGTCAAAAACCTGAGGGATGACTGTAGGAAATTCCTGGGTCTTTGTTTAAGATGCGGATCAGATAAGCATCAGATTGGCCAGTGTCCACAACAACGAACCCTAGGGCCAATAATACAAAACCCGTACCAAGAATCACGACCACATTCCCAGGAAATAACATCAGGCCTATGCTTCAAGAAAATGGTCCTCGACCTCTGATACAAGCGCCAACACCTCAAGCCACGTTAACTTATGGACATCAACAAAAACCACCCTTCACACCCCAAGCCTACCAATCTCAGAAGACAAACCAGCCTCTGACTGGAAAGAAGAAAAGGCAAGGGCAGGCATTTATGATGAATACTGATAAAACATGTAAACTCCCTGAACTTTCAAATTATTAAATTTTGGATTTTTCCCAATTTTCTGGAATTTTCTGGGAATTTTCTGTAATTAAAATCAAGGTTTTCAATTAATAAATGATTTTTAATTGGCAGTAAATAATATTAAAATATCATGAAAATAACATTTTTGGATGTAAAATGAAAAATTGGACTTAAGGTAATTTTTCTGGATTTTTCTGGGCCTCAGACCTATTTTTAAATGCCTGAAAACTATTTTATTTATTAATTAATTAATTATCTATTTATTTAATTATTTATTATTATATTTATTTATTTTATTTTATTTCTTTTTCCTTGGGCCGGCCCGGCCCAGTGGACCGGCCCAGCCAGCCCAGCCCGCCAGCCCACCAGCCCGTCTCCCTTGCGGGTCGGGCGGGTCTGCCCAGACCCGTTAACCACCCGACCCGCTGACCCAGTCAGCCCTCGCCTCCCCCGCGTGGCCTCCGGCGCCCGAGTCTGCCGCCGCCTCCGGCGGCCAGCCCACGTCTCCGCCTCGCCTCCGCTTTCCCCGCCACGCGCCGCCTAACCCGGCCTCCCCTCGCCTTTCTTTCCCCTTTTTAAGCCGTGCCCGGCCATCCCCTCTCCACCGGAACCCTTCCTCCACCACTTCTCCCCCCCTCCGACGGCCCGCAGAGCTCCGCCACAGCGCCATCGCCCTCCGCCCCGGCTTCCTCCTCCTTCCTCTCCTTCCTCCGCCCCTCACGATCTCCGGCCGACTCTCCACCTCGAGTCCAGTAGCAGCAGCAGCGGGCGGCCACCTCCGGCAGCCGCTGCTGGTCCTCCCCGCGCACCGTCGACCGCCAGCAGCTCCGCCTCGCTCCGGCGAACAGTCCCCCGCCCTCGTCGGTCGCCCAACAGCCGCCCTCCGCTGTCCACGACCGGATTCCGACGAAACCCTAACCCTAACCCTAATTCCCAATTTCCGTGTCCGACACGAGTCGGACACGACTCGACCCTGAATTTTCAGGTCCCCTTCAGGTACGTGTAACTTTTGCCTCGTAGCTCTGTTTCCAATTCCGCAAATTGCGTTGTGAAGCCTGTTTGACCCTCTCGGTGTCCGGACAAACTGTTCGGGACATCGCGTCCTGTGGTGATCGCACACCGCGATCCAAAAACAGGAAAAACCAGACCCTGTTTCACCCCGGAACTGAGTGCGCCCCGCCAAACGGGACGACTTGGTCGCGTGCGGTCTTCACGGATACATGCGCGTCGTCGATACGGACGTGTGAGATTTCGTGGAAGCTGATTCGGGTGTGCGTGCACACCGGAATCAACGCGTATCCGCGGACATCGCCCCGTATCCGCCTTTTCTGCAATTTACCCTAACTTCGTGCACACACGTCGGATCGAGACAAAATTTGCGCCATCGGACTCGTAGCGATACGCTGGTCCTGTGGGTCAAGTTTGTTCAATTCTGAGAACGTTGACGAAATCGCGTGTCGTGGGCCCCACAGGCCCCGCTCGACGGGCGATTTTGTGTTTGGCTCATCGGAATCCAAATCTGGAAGTTCCGTTGGGTTCGTATCAGCGTTCCTGACCTGTTGACACTAAGTTTGGTGAATTTGGAGACCTTTGACCCGGATACGTTTTTCGGTGCAAAGCGGGCCCACCGGCGGACCCCGTTTTGACCCGAAACTGCCGTTTTTGTCCTTGTCTCCAAATTGGACCCAAGGACAGGCGTTTCTAGCTATTTGATATCTTCTGAGCATGATGGTAATGTCTATTTCAGCTTTTGGACTCATCTCTGGACAAATTTCCCGAGAGCCAAAATTAATCAGATCCAAACAACAGGCAAGTACCTGCACCTCAAGTTAATCTTTATATATTGTGATAATTAATTCCCTGTTTTACATGTACCCTTGATGATTACACATCGTGTTAGAAATGTTGAATTTTATGTCTTGAATATTGGTAGTTCCTGTCTTGTTTTTCATGTCGGGTGGGAGAATACCTAGAAGGCATGTAGTTTACCCTTCCCCTTGTCATATTTAATAGTTGTTGGTACACGACTGTACCTCATCCGGATCTCGATTTCCCATGTTTAATAGCCGTTCATGACGGCCGGATTAGCCTTATAAACCCCTACATGCCAACTATGTATTCTAAAAACAAACACAAGTTCACACAAATAGTTTCTGGTCATGTTATATTTCTTGCTGGCTGTTGTAGTTTCATTTCCTGTTTCATTTAGTTCTGTTTCTCATATTCCTGTTTATGGTTTAACTCTGAGATAATGATGTTCTGTTATGCTGTTTCTCAACATGATATCAAATATTAAATTGTCATAAAATATTTAGTTTAACCTTGTTGTGCACTGTGTACTTTGCTCCTTTCCTGACTGGATCTGTTGATTTAGGCGATGATGAGGATCTTGCCCCTACTTATTATGGTCCCTATGAGGGGACTGATGATACCTATGAGGAGCCAGAACCCACCCAGGAGACCCCTGCTGCTGAGTAACTAGTAGTAGCTATCTTTCATTTATATTCTCATCTTATTTATCGGGTTTGTCCCCGATTTCAATATTGAATTCCTGTACTAAAACATTTGAATCTGTTGTCACATTTATGTTCAGTTGAAATCTTAAGTTTTATTCTCATTTTTATCTTGCCTATGTTATTTGTGAATGAGCTAGTTAGCAAATAATGGATTGACCTAGACAGCGTACTACCGCCGACTCTGCGGCGTAGGCTGGACGTACCCACGCACTCGTGCCCGAATTTCCGGGTGTGGGTCGTGACAAAACAGAACTAGCCAGAGAAGTAGTAACAGGTACTATTCTAGTTTCAGCTTGTCTGGCATCAGTATTATTTGATTCTGGGGCAACCCATTCATTTATAGCATCAACATTTATAGCTCTTCATGAAATCAAATCGCAACCGTTACTTAATAAATTATATATTCTTACGGGTAATGGTACGGTAGAAGTTAGTCGGGTTTCTGAAGCATGTCCAGTTAAGTTAGGCGGTGGAGCTTTTCAAGTAAGATTGTTAGTTTTTCCAATGAATAATTATGATGTAGTACTTGGAATAGATTTGTTGACCAAGACATTAGCAAGGATAGATTGCGGCCAAGAGAAAGTTCTATTCCAGCTCACCAATGGAGAATTATATGAATTTGTTCGAGACCAAAAGGAATTTGATGCTAAGAAATTAGAAAAGTTTGAACAACCAGTCCAAGGAAGGTTTCATAAACTATAGGAGGAACAGTTTCCAAGGATAGTGAAAGAATTCAAGGATGTATTTCCCGATGAGTGTCACGTCCCAATCCCAAAATACGTAGGACTAGAAATACGTAAGCATGCTAGCCGTATGTATATGGCAACTCCAATATATGGATACCATAATACACACGTACGCTATATTATGAATATTAAATCACATGTGGTATATCTATATTATCACAAGTCACATGGCATAACTAGATCTCATCCACAGAATCAAACAACCAATCAACTATATAACCGAATCAAGTATAAAATGCTTGATAAGAAAAAGTAGTTGGGCGGAGACAAATCCACTACCAACTAGAATATAAGAGGAACAAAAATAAGTATATCTAATGAACAATGAGACTCAAAGAGAGACCTCCTCGAAAGATAATGGAGTAGCAAGTCCTGATCCGTGCTCCTGCGAATAGTCAAGATCGTCTACACCTGGAAAGGGACCAGGTCCTCAGAGGGACGTAACAAGATACATAGAAGCATGCCAATTGAATACAGTAAACATACATAATAGATAAAAAAAAATATAAGTACGCTGTACAAGACAATCTATATAAAATACATAATGATGACAACTTTTCGACGTATGGGCATGGGTAGGCTGCTCTATCTAATCTCACAACTCACACACACGTCAGGAACATAAGAAATTGATATACCGCGAGGGTAGCGACCAGAGCAATACCAGAAATCGACATACCGGGAGGGTAGCTACCAGCGCGACACAACTACCGTAGTGCGTGCTAGTTACTGCGGTTTACCAGAGTGGTCATAGCCCATACGCCTACTGATTGTCCTTCCCTCCCATGATACTATGTGTCAAGTGTGTGTCAACATATATATAGTATATAATTATGACTGAAAGAAAACACATATATAATGAATGTATAAAATATGATAAGCATGCAAAAGTACTATAAGCAATTTGGCAAGGTATCTTGTCTGGCAAGAAAGCTGCAAAGTGTAATCGTCCAGACGTCAGACACAATGGATCAGAAACTATGGCATCAGAATGAACATCTCCGGATACTGAAATAAATATCACCAACGTTCCCAGAATAAGCGAGATAGCGAGAAAACACTACCCTTTCGTCCAACTTGGACACAGGAGCAAAACGATTTTGGGTCAAAGCGGGTCCACATGTGGGCCACTTTGCACCAAAAAGTATGACAGAGATAAAGGTCTCTAAATAGAACAAATTATAGGTCAAACAAATTCTAAACGTCAATACGAACCCAACGATATGTCCAATTATGGATTCCGGTGAGCCGAACACAAATTCGCTCTTAAAGTCAACCGTGGAGCCTCCAAATAGGTGGCTTGGTCAACTTTCTCAAAATCACGTAAAACTTGGGTCACAGGACCAGCGTGATACCACGAATCCAATGGTGCAAGTTAAGTCGCATTCCGACTAGCGTACACAAAATAGGATAGTGTTTTACAGAAGTCACGATACGGGGCCCTTTTTACGGATACGGGTTAATTCCGATGCGTACACACGTCCGAATCAACTTCCGCGAAAGCCCACACGTCCAGATATACCATACGCGCCTTTTGGTACAATTGGTACGCGACGAGATGGTCCTGTTTGGTGGAGCGCGCTCCGTATCACAATTTTCCAATATTTTAACAAGTTTTTGGTCGATTTGGAGATTGAATAATTTTACACATAGAACAAACTAACAAAAACTAAAAGAACAGAAATTTTTTCGATTATATGGAGAAGAAAAACCCTTTAATTAGTTTTCAAAAATATTAAACGGTTTGATGGCAAATTGGGTGTGAACATGGGGTTTTGGATTCAAAATTTTGAACTGTTTTGGTCAGTTTTTCGGTCAATGTTTTGACTGATCCGGGACACAAAAACTTGCCCCGCTTGAATAAAAATCCTAGAGGGTTAGGTTGTGAACGTACACGAATAAACCGCTCGAGAAAAGGATCAAAGATGAGAGAGATACATCACCTTGAAGATGGGGTCAGAGTGGTGTTGTTGTGCACTTGCGGGCTTGCGCGCGGGCTGCTGTGGTGGTCGCCGGCGACGGCTGCAGTCGGCAGGCGGCGGCCAACTGCGGCATCGGGGGGGGGGGGTCGGAGGTCGGCCGGCGGCTGAGGTAGGGTTTAGGGTTTGGTTGGGTTTTAGATGGTTTGGTTTTGTATATGTATATATATAGATAGGAAGGAGAGAGAGTTGGAGAGTTGGATTTGCTCGGGGGGGGGGGGGGGGATGTCCGCTGGGTTGCTAGGGATGGGTCTGCTAGTGGTTTTAGGAATATGAAGTAGTTGTTAGTTTGTTTAGGTTTTAGTTTAGGTTTTATAATAGGTTTTGTTTATTATTTTTATTTCTTTTCCTTTTTCTTTTGTTTTTCTTTTCTTTTCTATTATTATTATTATTACTATTACTATTACTATTAATATTAATATTAATATTAATATTAATATTAATATTAATATTATTATTATTATTATTAACCATATATTTATTTATATATATATATACATATATAAATGAGGTTAAGAAAATTCAAAATAATATTTGCGCACACAAAATAAATTCTAGAAAATTATTTTGTAAGGCTTTAATAATATTCTACACTCAAATACTTTATAAAATATTTTATAATTAATAATTAGATATTTATCTAGTTATAATAAATTAAATAATTATATTATCTAATTAACTAATTAAATAATTAAATGGTTATCCACAAAATAGGTAATAGTAAATAATGTGCATATTTTATAAAAAGAGAAAATTGCCTAACTTGGCACGGAGAATTATGAGATGCTAATTGTAGAAGTGTTGAAATTGAAAAGTAACCACAATTAAATTATATATATTTTTTATCTAAATATTTAACAATTAATCTATGGTCGTTACACTAATGTCATACTAACACCAAGGGATCGAATTCCTGTGCCACGAAAAGATCCTACAGGTAGTGTCTCCTGTGTAGGCTACTTCCTATAAAGGGAGATACAGATTTTTGGGGCCATCCTATATTATTAATATCCAAACCACGGTGGAGTATCCTAATTAAATTATTAGATTTTAATTATTTCAAAAAATAATCTAAAATAATTACAAGAAATATAAAATACACACAAAATACCTATTTTTTGGGCGAGGGGGTTTACAATCTACCCAACTTAAAAGAATTTCGTCCTCAAAATTAAAATAAGACATGATTTGTTAAATCCTTCACATTCATATATAAGGCAAGTCAATCGCAGTCTCTTCCAAAACTTTTAAATAATGAAATCTATTACAATTCATCGCAATCACTTCAAAATTAAAATAACCACAGTTTAAATCAAAATTCAACCCATTATAATCTATTCTCGATTTTCAAATCATCAACATCTAAATTTAAGTTAAATCCATATGACATCTTCAAGATTTAAATAACCCACATCAACTTTTACATCACGATCTCCAACTATTATAATCTCCTTTAGACTTTGAATAATAAACGGTTCTAATCAAATCTTATTCCTATTCTCAACTTAAGAATTTTGTACTCTTCAAATTTTAAATTCAATTTTTATCCTCAATATTTCAAATAGGTGATCCAACAATCAAATTTAACTTTTAATTTAAATCATCAAACTATAAAAATTTGAATCTAATTCACCAATTGTTCAAGTCTAGAATTCTATATTTATCCTCAAACTTTAAATTGATGATTCAACCTTCAATAATCAAAATTTAAATCATGTGCTCAAATTATAAATATTTGGTTCGCAATATCGAGATATCGAAATTCATTAAATTCTCATCGTCTTAATCATTCTTCTAAAAATTCTTAACATTTAAAATGACTTAAATCTCTCAATCAAATCTTACTTGATCACAATCTAAAAAAAATTTATCTCAAGTTGACAATGTAACTTCTACCCAACTTAGAATTTATCCATCTAGCATATAAGGCTATACATTTAAGAAAGGCTTCCTCAAATTATTTAATCGTATTATTCAATCCTCAAAATTTTTTAACACACAAAATATCTCACATGCGATAAGCCCTTAATTACAAAAGATAGTCACCAAGTAATACGATTGGCCTATGGGGTATATCTAGTACTCTCTGTGTATCAAACTTATACCAAGCACGAGCGTTCATCTTTCCGAAATAGGGAAAGACGAAAAACAACAATAAAGAATTCAAGGAGGAGGTGATAGAATACAAGCACGGGGTTCAAGGCGATTAAAGAATTCAAAAAGAGAGTTGTCAGGCAGTTGGGGATTAAAATCTTATTTTGGTAAATTCCTATTTGCATGCTCATATCAGTATAGTTATGTAACTGATACGATATGCTCGGACATGTCTAAATGGCAAGTATATTCGTCTAACAAGCTGGGTCAACTATATCTCAATCCACGTAAAGTAGTCATGCGAAGAACGAACCAAGTGCATTAAGGTTGATTAGACCGCAATATACGGATTCTGATTTAGACAATGTATTAGTAGGCGTCCCCAATAACACATATGTCATGAACAAGCTCGATAAAAGAATAAGCTTGCAAAACTAGGCTATAAAATAGCAGCATAAACGGAGGTAGTCCAGAAAATATAAGTACGCTGGATTATGATGGAGGAAGGTACAGAATAATTTAAGATCACCAAGAAGACCGGTGTTGTGCCTCTACTGTTGTCATACTAACTTCTTGCCTAAGTCTAAAGTCAACCAAATGGGGGTATGGGCCTCTATGTTCTACAGTCTGGATAAACATTATCTCTTATGTAAGCCTATAGTTGTTGTCATTCAATTACACTTCATTAATGGGTAAAAAGGATTATGTGATACTAGGTTATGAGGCATACGACCAAACTTACAAGAATTTAAAGTGTTATTAAACAATAGAGTGTATATAACTAGTATAAGTCATCTTCCTAACTCCTATTAGGCACGAAAGAAAAGATAAGATTAAAGTTGTGAAAAGATCAAGCAAGATGCAATGCAAGCAATCAAATAAGAATGCGAAATAAAATCAAGGGAGGTGATAAAATAAGTGGATGAGATCCTATATTCTAATCCTATGTGCAGGCTTGCTCGGTACAGTAACGTAACCAAGACAATATGCTCTCGACCTGTATGGGCCACCACTAAAATATGTCACGCCCCAATCCCAAAATACGTAGGACTAGGAATACATAAGCATGCCAGCCGTATGTATATGGCAACTCCAATATATGGATACCATAATACACATGTACACTGTATTATGAATATTCACTCACATGTGGTATATTTATATTGTCACAAGTCACAGGGCATAACTAGATCCCATCCATAGAACCAAATAACCAATCAACTATATAACTGAATCAAGTATAAAATGCTTGATAAGAACAAGTAGTTGGGCGAAGACAAATCCACTACCAACTAAAATATAAGAGGAACAAAAATAAGTATATCTAATGAACAATGAGACTCGAAGAGAGACCTCCTCGAAAGAGAATGGAGTAGCAAGTCCTGATCTGTGCTCCTACGAATAGTCAAGATCGTCTACACTTGGAAAGGGACCAGGTCCTCAGAGGGACGTAACAAGATACATAGAAGCATGCCAATTGAATACAGTAAATATGCATAATAGATAGAAAATATATAAGTACGATGTACAAGACAATCTATATAAAATGCATAATGAGGACAACTTTTTGACGTATGGGCATGGATAGGCTACCCTATCTAATTTCATAACTCACACACACGTCAGGAACATCAAAAATTGACATACTGTGAGGGTAGCGACCAGAGTGACACCAGAAATCGACATACCACGAGTGTAGGGACCAGCGCGACACAACTACCATAGTGCGTGCTAGTTACTTCGGTTTACCAGAGTGGTCATAGCCCATACGCCTACCGATTGTCCTCCCCTCTCATGATACTATGTGTCAAGTGTGTGTCAACATATATATAGTATATAATTATGACTGAAAGAAAACACATATATAATAAATGTATAAAATATGATAAGCATGCAAAAGTACTATAAGCAATTTGGCAAGGTATCTTACCTGGCAAGAAAGTTGCAAAGTGTAAGCGTCCAGACGTCAGGCACAATGGATCAGAAACTATGGCATCAGAATAAACGTCTTCTGATGCTGAAATAAATATCACCAACGTTTTCAGAATAAGCGAAATAGCTAAAAAACACTACCCTTTCGTCCAATTTGGATACAGGGACAAAACGATAATTTTTGGTCAAAGCGGGTCCACATGTTGGCCACTTTACACCAAAAAGTGTGCCAAAGGTAAAGATCTCTAAATGGGATAAATTATAGGTCAAACAAATTCTAAACGTTAATACGAACCCAACGGTATGTCCAATTTTGGATTTCGGAGAGCCGAACATAAATTCGCTCTTAAAGTCAATCGTGGGGCCCGCAAATAGGTAGCTTGGTCAACTATCTAAGAATTGCGTGAAACTTGGGTCACAGGACCAGCGTGATAACATGAATCCAATGGCGTAAGTTTTGTCGCATTCCGACGAGCGTACACAAAATGGGGTGGTATTTTACAGAAGTCGCGATACGGGACCCTTTTTACGGATACGGGTTGATTCCGATGCGCACACACGTCCGAATCAACTTACTCAAAAGTCTACACATCCAGATATACCATACGCGCCTTTCGATGTAATTGGTATGCGCCGAGGCAGTTTTGTTTGGCGAGGCGCGCTCCGTATCACAATTTTCCAATATTTTTAAGATAAATTTTTGGTCGATTTGGAGGTTGAATAATTTTAAATATAGAACAAATTAACAAAAACTAAAAGAACAAAAAAAATTCGGTTATATGGAGAGGAAAAATCCTTTAATTACTTTTCAAAAATATTAAACGGTTTGATGGAAAATTGGGTGTGAACATGGGGTTTTGAATTCGAAATTCTGAACTGTTTTGGTCAGTTTTCCGGTTATTTTTCGGTCAATTTTTCGACCGATCCGGGACACAAAAACTTGTCCCGCTTAAATAAAAATCCTAGAGGGTTAAGTTATGAATGTACACAAATAAACCGCTCGAGAAAAGGATCAAAGATGAGAGAGATACATCACCTTGAAGATGGGGTAAGAGTGGTGCTGTTGTGCACTTGCGGGCGCGCGCGCGGGATGCCGTGGAGGCTGCAGTCGGCCGGCGGAGGCGAGCTGCGGCGTCGGGGGGGGGGGGGCGAAGGTCGACCGACGGCTGAGGTAGGGTTTAGGGTTTAGCGTTTAGGGTTTGGTTGGGTTTTAGATGGTTTGGTTTTGTATATGTATATATATATATATAGGAAGGAGAGAGAGTTGGAGAGTTGGGTTTGCTCGGGGGGATGTCCGCTGGGTTGCTGGGGATGGGTCTGCTAGTGGTTTTAGGAATATGAAGTAGTCGTTAGTTTGTTTAGATTTTAGTTTAGGTTTTATTTTAGGTTTTATAATAGGTTTTTTTTATTATTTTTATTTCTTTTCTTTTTCTTTTCCTTTTCCTTTTTCTTTTTCTTTTGTTTTTGTTTTTCTTTTGTTTTCTATTATTATTATTATTACTATTATTATTATTATTATTATTATTATTAACTGTATATTATTTTTATATATTACATATATAAATGAGGTTAAGAAAATCCAAAATAATATTTGCACACACAAAATAAATTCTAAAAAATTATTTTGTACGGCTTTAATAAAATTCTACACTCAAATACTTTATGAAATATTTTATAATTAATAATTAGTTATTTATCTAGTTATAATAAATTAAATAATTATATTATCTAATTAACTAAGTAAATAATTAAATGGTTATCAATAAAATAGGTAATAGTAAATAATGTGCACATTTTATAAAAAGAGAAAAATGTCTAACTTGGCACGGAGAATTATGAGATGCTAATTGTAGAACAGTTAGAATTGAAAAATAACCACAATTAAATTATGTATATAATTTATCTAAATATTTAACAATTAATCTATGGTCGTTACACTAATGTTATACTAACACCTAGGGATCGAATTCCTGTGTCACGAAAAGATCCTACAGGTAGTGTCTCTTATGTAGGTTACTTCCTATGTAGGAAGATACAGATTTTTGGGACAATCCTATATTATTAATGTACAAACCACGGTGGAGTGTCCTAATTAAATTATTAGATTTTAATTATTTTGAAAAATAATCTAAAATAATTACAAGAAATATAAAATACACACAAAATACCTATTTTTGGGTAAAGAGGTTTACAATGAGTTACCAGGATTGCCACCGGATAGAGCAGTAGAGTTTTCTATCAATTTGGTGCCTGGAGCAGCACCTATAGCTAAGAAAATATAATCGATGAATAAAGAGGAATTGGTTGAGCTAAACAAACAAATAAAGGAATTATTATCAAAAGAATTTATTCAACCCAGTGCTTCGCCGTGGAGTGTACCAGTACTTTTTGTGAAAAAGAAGGACGGGACCCTACGATTGGTAATTGGTTATAGAGCCTTGAATGAAGTAACAATCAAAAATAAATACCCTTTGCCCAGAATTGATGAATTATTTGATCAATTAGGAGAAGCCAAGGTATTCTCAAAAATTGATTTAAGGTCGGGATATCATCAAGTAAAGGTCAAGAAGGAGGACGTTCAAAAAATAGCCTTTAGGACTCGTTATGGACATTACGAGTTCCTAGTTATGCCATTTGGGGTAACTAAAGCTCCTGCTATATTTATGGATTTGATGAATCGGATATTTTATCAGTATTTGGATAAGTTCATAATTGTATTCATTAACGATATTCTTATATATTCAAAAAATAAAGAAGAACATGAAAAGCATCTGAGAGTGATATTGCAAAGCCTAAGATATGAGCAATTATATGCTAAACTCAGTAAATGTGAATTTTGGTTCAAACATATATCATTTTTAGGCCACGTCATTAGCGGAGAAGGTATTTCAGTAGATCCAAAGAAGGTAAAAGCTGTTAAATCCTGGCCAATACCAAAGTTTGTGGCAGAAATTCAAAGTTTCTTGGGATTAGCTGGATACTATAGGAGGTTCGTAGAAAATTTCTCAAGAATCGCAGAGCCATTAACTCAGTTAACCCGAAAGGAGAAAAGATTCAATTGGACGGAGAAATACCAGGTAACCTTTGATAAATTAAAGGAAAGATTGATTTTGGCACATGTACTAGCATTACCATCAGGATCAGGAGGATACGAGATATATAGCGATGCATCGGGTAAAGGGCTGGGCTGTGTAATAATGCAACATGGAAGAGTTATAGCCTATGCCTCTCGACAACTGAAGCAACATGAGAGAAATTATCCAACTCACAATTTGGAACTAGCAGCTATGGTTTTTGCACTAAAATTATGACGATATTACTTATATGGAGAAAGAATTAAGATATATACGGATCACAAAAATCTGAAATATGTGTTTACTCAAAAGAAAATCAACATGAGACAAAGGAGGTGGTTGGAATTACTCAAGGACTTTGATATGGAATTAGAATACCATCCGGGTAAAGCAAATAAAGTGGCAGATGCCTTGAGCAGGAAACCAAGGGCATTCTTTATGAATACCCCAAAGAAAATACTCAAAGACTTAAGTAAAATGAGAATTGAAGTAATATATCCAATATCAGAAGGATCATGGGAAAATTTACAAGCCCAGTCTTTCCTAGTGGACAGAATCAAGGAAGCTCAACAAGGAGACTCTAAGCTCCAGAAAATATGGAAACAAACCAAGGAATGACTCCAGACTGGAATAAGAAAGCATCCAGATAGATCGCTAAGGTTTAGAGATCGATTGTGTGTACCCAGTGGAAATCTAAGAACATAAGTCATGACAGAAGCTCATAACTCTCAATATTCCATCCATCCGAGAAGTACTAAGATATATAAGGACTAAAAACAAATTTTTTGGTGGCATGGAATGAAACGAGAGATTGCTAAATTCGTATCCAGATGTCTTGTGTGTCAGCAAGTAAAAGCAGAACACCAAAGGACAACAGGCCTTCTTCAGCCCTTGCCAATACCTGAATGGAAATGGAAATATATCACAATGGATTTTATAACCGGGCTACCTAAGACACAAAAGGATAACAATGCTATCTGGGTTATCATAGATAGACTTACTAAATCAGTTCAATTTCTACCATTCCGGGTAGGACAAATGATACAATTATTAGCAGACATGTATATGAAACAGATTGTCAGTCAATACGGAGTACCAGTAAGTATAGTTTCGGATAGAGACACCAGGTTTACTTCACATTTTTGGAAAAGTCTGCAGGAGAACCTCATCACTCAATTAAAATTTAGCTCGGCTTACCATCCTCAGACAGATAGTCAATTAGAAAGAATGATTCAAACCTAGAGGACATGTTAAGAGCCTGCACATTAGATTTTGGAGGATCATGGGACGACCACTTGCATTTGGTAGGATTCTCTTATAACAATAGTTATCATACCAGCATTAAAATGACACATTTTGAAGCATTATATGGAAGGAAGTGTAGATCACCAATATGCTGGACGGATATAGGAGAAAGACAGTGTAAACCCCCTGAATTTTCAAAATTTTAAAAACTGGATTTTTCACAATTTTCTGGAAATTTCTGGGATTTTTCTGTAATTTAAAAACAGGGTTTTAATTATTCAATAATTTTTAATTAATAATAAACAGTATTAAAATATTATGAAAATAATATTTTTGGATGTAAAATAAAAAACTGGACTTAGGGCAATTTTTCTGGAATTTATCGGACCCCGGACCTATTTTTTAATGCCAAAAAAGGTATTTATTTAATTAATTAATTAATTATTAATTATTACTGTTATTATTATTATTTTTATTATTTTCATTATATTTTTAAAACCCCGGCCCGGCCCACTGGGCCCGAACCCAACCCGGCCCATTTCCTAGCGGGTCGGGTCGGATCCGCCGCCGCCCGACCCGAACCCGCTAGCCCGTCTCCCCCGCGCTGCACGACCCGGCCAACCGCCCCGCTTCGCGTGCCGCCTCCGCCGCGCCCTCCGCCGCGCTGCCCGCCACGCCCCCGCGAGCCCCGCCTCCCCCGCCACGTCGCCCGCCTTCCCCGGCCGACCCCCCCTCCGGCAGCCCCTATATAACCCCCTCTGTTTTCCCCCTCGACCACCACCACCCTCCGCCACAGCCACCGGACCGCCACCCCCGCTGCCACCACTCGCTGCGCCGACCGCCGCCTCACGCCTCGCCGCCGTCGCCGTCGTCCCCGCCTCTCCCCGGCTTCCTCCCTCCTCCCTCGACGTCGACGAACACCGCCAGCAGCCCGTGCTCAGCCGCAGCGCCGCCGCCGCGCCTCTCCCAGCGCCGCCGCGGGTCCCCAACGCGCCGCCGCAGAGCCCCGGCCGCCCAGCGCCGCCCCTCGCCGGAATCCCCTCGGCCAGTGCGCAGTAGCCCTAACCCTAACCCTAATTCACCCGCGTGTCCGACACGAGTCGGACACAGCTCGAACCTGTTTTTCGGGTCCCCTTCAGGTGCGTGTAACTTTTGATTCGTAGCTCCGTTTTCGATTCCACAAATTGCGTTGCGAAGCCTGTATGACCCTCTCGGTGTCCGGATAAACTGTTCGGGACATCGCGTCCTGTGGTGATCGCACACCGCGATCCAAAAACAGGAAAAACCCAGACCCTGTTTCACCCCGGAACTGAGTACGCCCCGCCAAACGGGATGACTTGGTCGCGCGCGGTCTTCACAGATACGTGCGCCTCGTCGATACGGACGTGTGGGTTTTCGTGGAAGCTGATTCGGGTGTGCGTGCACACCAAAATCAACGCGTATCCGCGGACATCGCCCCGTATCCGCCTTTTCTGCAATTCGACCTAACTTCGTGCACACACGTCGGATCGAGACGAAACTTGCGCCATCGGACTCGTAGCAATACGCTGGTCCTGTGGGTCAAGTTTGGTTCGATTCTGAGAACGTTGACGAAATCGCGTGTCGTGGGCCCCACAGGCCCCGCTCGACGGGCGATTTTGTGATCGGCTCATCGGAATTCAATTCTGAAAGTTCTATTGAGTTCGTATCAGCGTTCCTGACCTGTCGACACTAATTTGGTGAATTTGGAGACCGTTGACCCTGACGCATTTTTCGGTGCAAAGCGGGCCCACCGGCGGACCCCGTTTTGGCCCGAAACTGCCGTTTCTGCCCTTGTCTCCAAATTGGACACAAGGACAGGCGTTTCTAGCTGATTGATATTTTCTGGATCTGATGGTGATGTTTGTTTCAGCAACCGGAGTACCGCCTGCAATTCCCGCCGAAGTCAGAACTGCGAACATAGCCAGAACCACAGGCAAGTGTACCTCGCCAAAACTTGCAGCTTGTTACATATTTCCTGGACTTGGTTATGCATCAGTGGGCAAGTAACGCTTGCCGATTCTTAGATATTTCTGGATATAGTATTCTACTTGATTTTCTGCTAGTTTCTTATGCAACTTGTTTAACTGCTCAACCCAGGACACCTGACACTATTCATGTGACGGAATTGCCTGAGATATACCTGGTGATTCCGTATAGGTTACATATTCATGTCATTACAGTTTACATGCTTAGATTCTAGCCTGACTCATTGCATTAGTTCAAACTTGCGTGACTTGTACCTGATATATTCTGGAACTGTGACGTGAGATTACATGGGGTGGGGAGAGTATTACCATATCAAGGCTGATTATAATGTAAATAATGTTATCTGGAGGTGTCCTAGTCTCTGATACAGAGCTTTGGCACAAGTTCTGGCTCTTCTAGAAAATACTGCTATGGTTTCTTAGACACTGATCCTGTAGTAGTCTCAGCCTGAGTATGACTAAAACTCTCACTTGCATGTCACTAGCTGGTTTACATATTTACCCTGCTGTTTATTTTAGTGCTGCACTGCATATGTTTTGGCTTATATTTTCTGTACCTTGTTATGTCCCCTGAGGACCTGGAATGGATGATGTCCCCAGGTACAGCTGAAGAGAACTACCCAGAAGTGTACGGTACCGGAGCACTCCTTGGAGCAGAACAAGGAACCGAGGATGAAGTAGTGGCCGAAGACTTCTCCTGAGCACCTGCTTCAGCTACACAGTATTTTCATTTCCAGCATTTATTTCCTGTCTTTTTTCTTCAATGTAACAGAATAATTCTCGGATTTGTTTCCCGAGATAACATTATTTCTTATTGCTAATTTAATTCCATTGCATTTATTTCCTGGCTATTAATCTGTGTTATCTGTGGATGAGATTAGAAATACCTGAGACTGTAACTTAGTCTTGCTAGACTACAGCTTAAGCATGCCCTGATGGATCCATTAAATTGGGTTGTCCATCGGTGCGTGCTGCTGGCCATTGCCACGCCTCTCCAGTCCCTCGTCATTTTGGGACTGGGGCGTGACATGGTTTTTGTGGTGGCCCATGCAGGTCTACGACTAAATTGTTCGGTTTTAACTTAGGGACCGAACAGGCCTGCAATAAGATAGGATAAGTTTTTAGAATCTCATCCACTTGCTTGAATCGTTTTTGATATCTGTATCGCATTCGAATTAATTTATTTGACTTGCATCTTGCCTTGACTCCTGTACGCCTCTTATTGGGTATTTTGGATACAGGGAAATGGACCCACAAGAAGGCAACGAGACTCCCGTCAGAACGCCACAAGCTACAGGTGTCACCTACGACGACGAAGTGACACCAGTCGGAGGAATTTCCACAACTCAACAGAGCCAGCCGGCAGGTCAACCTACCTCCCGATTTTGGCGCGATGACATCCCACCTCCGCCACAGTTCGTCCCACCAATGCCCGTGTTCCCACCAGGACAGCCAATCGACGGGCAGCAAATATTCCAAATGATCTACGCGATGATGCAAGCACAGCAACAAGTCCAACACGAGGCTCAGCGTCGCGAAGCTAATTTCTTGAGGGACAGCATTGTAACTGCACTGGAGCAGGCCAACCTACCAGCTCGACGGCCAACTACAGGCTCAATCACTGACTTCCGCCAACTGAAGCCCCGTACTTTTTCTGGAAAAGAGGAGCCCACAGAAGTTCATGAGTGGCTCACCAACATACGACATCAACTTGAAGCAGCTGAACTTCCACGGGAACGCTGGATGACAGCCGTCAGAATGCAATTGACGGATAACGCTCATCACTGGTGGCTATCCGAGGAGACGCGACTCGGACCAGACCGAGTCACCTGGGAGGAGTTCTCCAGACTCTTCCAAGAGATGTACATTCCTGCCATCGCTCGATCAGAACTGCGGGACAAATTCAACCGCCTCACTCAGGACTCCATGACGGTGGAAGAGTACAACGCAGAATTTATTCGTCTGAGCCGCTTCGCTCCCACCCTGATCCTGACTGAGGAAGAGAAGGCCGAGAAATTCTTCGACGGACTGAACATTGAGCTGCAGAAACTAATTGGGTCCGTCGCACCAACATCATACTCGGACGTCCTTGCTGCGTCTCGACGCATGGAGCGCGTCACCAAGAGAGAGGCCAGACTGAAGAGGTCTTCCCCATCATCAACATCCAGAACACCACAAGAAGAATCTGCAAAGAGACCGCACCAACAGCAGAAGGCACCTACACCACAAACGGTAGTCCTCCTTACTTGTCACTACTGTGGCAAAGCAGGCCATATCGCCAAGGAATGCCGACGCAGACTAGGATTGTGTTTGGCATGCGGATCCCGTCAGCATTCAGTAAGGGATTGCACTCAACGTGGAGAAGGAGCACCAAGGGCGAACCAGCAAACTCCACCAGCGCCTCGAGCAGCACCCTACCAGCAAGCTCAGCAGCAGCAGAGAAATCTACCTCAAGGACGAGAGCAAGCTTACGCGATGACTGTGCAGGATGCTGATGCGAGTAAGTGATTTATAGTTTTTCCGTTTTTGTCTTGTTGTAGTTCGTGCCTATTGGTTCGTGACCTCAGCCCCAACCTAGTAAATTTGTAACTTGTAATCATAACCTGGTTTTCCTAAATAGTTATAGTTTTAACTAGATTTTCCTGAAAAGTGTATAACTTTCAATTTGTTAGGGAAACGGTATTCCCTAAGTATCTTGTGATGTGTTTTCAAACGATGCTTGCGACCGTGTCATCTCTGCTGACCGGTTATTCTTTGATTGCGAGGACGCAATCCTCTTAAGGGGGGTATATTGTAAACCCCCTGAATTTTCAAAATTTTAAAAACTGGATTTTTCACAATTTTCTGGAAATTTCTGGGATTTTTCTGTAATTTAAAAACAGAGTTTTAATTATTCAATGATTTTTAATTGATAATAAACAGTATTAAAATATTATGAAAATAATATTTTTGGATGTAAAATAAAAAACTGGACTTAGGGCAATTTTTCTGGAATTTATCGGACCCCGGACCTATTTTTTAATGCCAAAAAAGGTATTTATTTAATTATTTAATTAATTATTAATTATTACTGTTATTATTATTATTTTTATTATTTTCATTATATTTTTAAAACCCCGGCCCGGCCCACTGGGCCCGAACCCAACCCGGCCCATTTCCTAGCGGGTCGGGTCGGATCCGCCGCCGCCCGACCCGAACCCGCTAGCCCGTCTCCCCCGCGCTGCACGACCCGGCCAACCGCCCCGCTTCGCGCGCCGCCTCCGCCGCGCCCTCCGCCGCGCTGCCCGCCACGCCCCCGCGAGCCCCGCCTCCCCCGCCACGTCGCCCGCCTTCCCCGGCCGACCCCCCCTCCGGCAGCCCCTATATAACCCCCTCTGTTTTCCCCCTCGACCACCACCACCCTCCGCCACAGCCACCGGACCGCCACCCCCGCTGCCACCACTCGCTGCGCCGACCGCCGCCTCACGCCTCGCCGCCGTCGCCGTCGTCCCCCGCCTCTCCCCGGCTTCCTCCCTCCTCCCTCGACGTCGACGAACACCGCCAGCAGCCCGTGCTCAGCCGCAGCGCCGCCGCCGCGCCTCTCCCAGCGCCGCTGCGGGTCCCCAACGCGCCGCCGCAGAGCCCCGGCCGCCCAGCGCCGCCCCTCGCCGGAATCCCCTCGTCCAGTGCGCAGTAGCCCTAACCCTAACCCTAATTCACCCGCGTGTCCGACACGAGTCGGACACAGCTCGAACCTGTTTTTCGGGTCCCCTTCAGGTGCGTGTAACTTTTGATTCGTAGCTCCGTTTTCGATTCCGCAAATTGCGTTGCGAAGCCTGTATGACCCTCTCGGTGTCCGGACAAACTGTTCGGGACATCGCGTCCTGTGGTGATCGCACACCGCGATCCAAAAACAGGAAAAACCCAGACCCTGTTTCACCCCGGAACTGAGTACGCTCCGCCAAACGGGATGACTTGGTCGCGTGCGGTCTTCACAGATACGTGCGCCTCGTCGATACGGACGTGTGGGTTTTCGTGGAAGCTGATTCGGGTGTGCGTGCACACCGGAATCAACGCGTATCCGCGGACATCGCCCCGTATCCGCCTTTTCTGCAATTCGACCTAACTTCGTGCACACACGTTGGATCGAGACGAAACTTGCGCCATCGGACTCGTAGCAATACGCTGGTCCTGTGGGTCAAGTTTGGTTCGATTCTGAGAACGTTGACGAAATCGCGTGTCGTGGGGCCCACAGGCCCCGCTCGACGGGCGATTTTGTGATCGGCTCATCGGAATTCAATTCTGAAAGTTCCATTGAGTTCGTATCAGCGTTCCTGACCTGTCGACACTAAGTTGGTGAATTTGGAGACCGTTGACCCTGACGCGTTTTTCGGTGCAAAGCGGGCCCACCGGCGGACCCCGTTTTGGCCCGAAACTGCCGTTTCTGCCCTTGTCTCCAAATTGGACCCAAGGACAGGCGTTTCTAGCTGATTGATATTTTCTGGATCTGATGGTGATGTTTGTTTCAGCAACCGGAGTACCGCCTGCAATTCCCGCCGAAGTCAGAACTGCGAACATAGCCAGAACCACAGGCAAGTGTACCTCGCCAAAACTTGCAGCTTGTTACATATTTCCTGGACTTGGTTATACATCAGTGGGCAAGTAATGCTTGCCGATTCTCAGATATTTCTGGATATAGTATTCTACTTGATTTTCTGCTAGTTTCTTATGCAACTTGTTTAACTGCTCAACCCAGGACACCTGACACTATTCATGTGACGGAATTGCCTGAGATATACCTGGTGATTCCGTATAGGTTACATATTCATGTCATTACAGTTTACATGCTTAGATTCTAGCCTGACTCATTGCATTAGTTCAAACTTGCGTGACTTGTACCTGATATATTCTGGAACTGTGACGTGAGATTACATGGGGTGGGGAGAGTATTACCATATCAAGGCTGATTATAATGTAAATAATGTTATCTGGAGGTGTCCTAGTCTCTGATACAGAGCTTTGGCACAAGTTCTGGCTCTTCTAGAAAATACTGCTATGGTTTCTTAGACACTGATCCTGTAGTAGTCTCAGCCTGAGTATGACTAAAACTCTCACTTGCATGTCACTAGCTGGTTTACATATTTACCCTGCTGTTTATTTTAGTGCTGCACTGCATATGTTTTGGCTTGTATTTTCTGTACCTTGTTATGTCCCCTGAGGACCTGGAATGGATGATGTCCCCAGGTACAGCTGAAGAGAACTACCCAGAAGTGTACGGTACCGGAGCACTCCTTGGAGCAGAACAAGGAACCGAGGATGAAGTAGTGGCCGAAGACTTCTCCTGAGCACCTGATTCAGCTACACAGTATTTCCATTTCCAGCATTTATTTCCTGTCTTTTTCCTTCAATGTAACAGAATAATTCTCGGATTTGTTTCCCGAGATAACATTATTTCTTATTGCTAATTTAATTCCATTGCATTTATTTCCTGGCTATTAATCTGTGTTATCTGTGGATGAGATTAGAAATACCTGAGACTGTAACTTAGTCTTGCTAGACTACAGCTTAAGCATGCCCTGATGGATCCATTAAATTGGGTTGTCCATCGGTGCGTGCTGCTGGCCATTGCCACGCCTCTCCAGTCCCTCGTCATTTTGGGACTGGGGCGTGACAGACAGTTACTGGGCCCAGAACTAGTAACACAGACTGTTGACAAGATTAGAAATTATTTGCAAGCAGCCCAAGATAGGCAAAAGATGTGGGCTGACAAACATCGAAGGATGTTGGAATTTTAACCTGGCGATCATGCATTCTTAAAAATCTCGCCAACAAAGGGGACAATTAGATTTGGAACTAGAGGGAAGCTGAGTCCAAGATATATCGAACCATTTAATATATTGGAGAAAATTGGAAGAGTATCTTACAAACCGGCACTACCCCGAACACTAGAAGGGGTACATAATATATTCTATGTATCTCAACTCCGAAGATATGTACCGGATCCAAATCACATACTAGATCATTCAGAGATCACCGCCGGACCGACTCTACCATCGAGCAATGACCCGTTGAAATCCTGGATCGTAGAGACAAAATACTCCGGAATAGGATCATCCCATTAGTTCGAGTAGCTTGGAACAAGAACTCTCCAGGAGAATCAACTTGGGAAAAAGAAGAAGACATGCAAAATCAGTTCCCATATTTGTTTACTAACCAAGGTTAGATATTCTTTTAATTTAAAATTTTGAGGACAAAATTTATCTAAGGAGGATAGAGTGTCATAACTGCCATTTTAATTTATTTTATTTTTTCTCTCTACAATCCATATATATATGTGTGTGTGTGTGTGTGTGTGTGTGTGTGTGTGTGTGTGTGTATGTGTGTATGTGAATTAATATCTTAGGCTTATGTAAATACCAATTTACAAACCAGTCTCATCCAATTCTGAAATTGAGAGGGGGTTTTATACAAATTTCCCAAATCCATGGGAAGGGGGAGAAAAACCAACAGCAGGTTCATGAGTCATGACATACATGTCTTCTCCTCCCTTCATCTTTATTTTTCAGGGAAGACTTGGCTCCATTTCCCTCCCCCATGCATTCCCAATGAACCTAACCCTCTCCTACTTAACCCCTAAGGAAACCCTATTTCTTCTTCATCCTCATCTTCTCCAACCCATGCTCTTTCAATCTTCTGCTACTGCCATGTCTATTGTTACTGCTGCTGCTACTACTGTGTTGTAGTTGCTGCTACCGCTGCCACGCGCCACCGCCGTCGGCCACGAAGCCACCGTCGCCGCCGTCGGACCCGCACGCCGCCGGACCCGCACGCCGTCGAGCTTCGTCTCCTCCAACTTCACAACTTCTCTTCCCTTCTTCCCAAAGTTAGGTAAACTCTCATTCCTTCCCCAAACTTTTTTTTCTAAACCTAATTAGAGTATAATTTGATTCAATTTCTCATAGGAAATTGAGAAGAAATTAGGTGCCAAATTGGGAACTTGGAAGAATCTTATATTGCTCAAAACAAAGGCAAGTCCTCATCCTTGCATTATTCCTTCCTTAGAATTTAATTAGGAAATTTTATTAAATGGGTATTTTGAAGATTTAGAAATAAATTAACGCTTGTGTATATAGGTGAATATATATATATATATATATATATATATATATATATATATATATATATATATATATATATATATATATATATATATATATACGTATATTGATGCCCTAGGTAGGACACAAAAGGATACATGATGATTATAATTATATTTATAGTTTAGCCCTACGACTAACTAATTTATAGATATATATGTATATGTATATCATTCCTATGCATGTATACCTAAACCTAGATGAATATAGACATGTGTGTATGTGTGTATGTGTCCCTTTCTATAATTAATGTATGTTGGAACATAAGAAAATACTCATTTACATACTTAATCGGATAATATGGTATTAACCATATGTATTATATATATATATATATATATATATATATATATATATATATATATATATATATATATATATATAGATAGATAGATAGATAGATAGATAGATAGATAGATGAAAGAAAAAATGGGGAATATATGAAAAGCGGAAAAACTATTTATAAATAGGGTATTACTTATCTTTGAGATAACACAAAAACTACACTTGACATAGCTTAAACAAGAAATTTGACATTTGTCGATTTATTTCATTAGTTCAATTTTGTCCAAAATTGAATTATACCTAATTTAGCGTATTCCTCATAATTACCTAGCTCAAGCATGTATCTTACATATATGTAGTAAGGCAGGATAATTTTAGTTACATAAGTTCTACGTAAAATTCTATAAAGGGTTGCATATGGTACATATAATAAACATAAATAATTTTTGCCTATACAAGTCTTAGGCCTTGAATGCTAAATTCTAATGTATGCCTATAAGTTAATTCCTTCATCTTTTACATATTAAGAATTTTGAATTTGAATTGCCCACTGAGGATTATGGATTGCTTGAAACTTATGCAGTGTTGGAAGGTAACGATTGCGCAATAAATAATTAGCTAGCCGTTAAGGTATGAAAGAAGCATTTCTATTATAATTATTTTTATAATCTATTGCGTGTGTTCTGATATCGAGAGTCGCTCCACCGAAGGGGTCGGCGAGCCCGGAAATGCTATGGAGAGTTGCTCCGGGTCGGATTTATAAATTGTTAAAATTTCGGAAGCCGAAATACAAAGGGGACTCTGTCGAATTTTCCAAGAATTTCGGGAGTTAACCGATATTTCGATATCTAGGAAATATCGCCGACTTCCCAATACTCTAAACTCTATATATATATATATATATATATATATATATATATATATATATATATATATATATATATATATATATATATCGTTTTACAACAGACCACCAACGATTGTAATTTAATTAGGGGACAGTTAGCAATATATCGTTTTACAACAGACCACCAACGATTGTAATTTAATTAGGGGACAGTTAGCAAAAGTCTAGGATACGTAAGGCCGAGACACAAGTGACTCAACAAAATCTAACTACCTGATAATCTGCTCCGTATAATTAATATTCTTGGAATTGTGTTGATAACTTAATACCTGTACTCTGGATTTTGGATAAAATAAAAGTATGTATCTTGTATCATCTAGGAAATATAAACAACGGTTAAAGTAATACACAGAACAGAAACCTGAAAACAAGAAAATAGAATAAGGATTGTTTGTAGATTTAGGCTAGAAGCATTGGGCGGAGGAGAATAACATAAATACCACCTACAAAATTCTGCAACATATATATATATATATATATATATATATATATATATATATATATATATATATATATATATATATATATATATATATATATATATATATATATATATATATATGGCTGATTAGCAGTTAAAGCTCTTTCGTAAGGCCTTGCGAAGTGAGCGGGTGAGGCTTAGCTCACTTTCCTGTTTAGGCCGGATCATAACCCCGTCCTGTTCAAGTCACCTGAATATAAGTACACCTACTTCGATTCAAAAATCATCGAATGGGTGAATTCAAGATTTGGCCCAAAAAGGGCTAGGCCAGATCATAACCCCGTGCCATCATGTTCAAGCCACCTGAATATAAGTACACATATTTTGATTTAAAACCATCGAATAGGTGAATTCAAGATTTAAGCCCATGAGGGCAGGGCCGGATTCTAAGCACCGTGCCATCAAGCCACAGCCTGATCCCTGGTAAATGGGATTGTTAGCGAAAAACTAGGTAATATGGTTATTTAAGGGTTGTTCTCCAAATTACATTATCATTTAGGAAAATTGTTTATGTAATGTGGTAGTAATGTAGGGATATGTGATGCTTGGATTATTAGACACTATAGGAATATTAAATTAGGGACTATTCAAGTCATGGACTCTATATTTTACTCTACCTTCTTCTGCTTTTTATAACTGTTATCCTTCTTATCATACTATCATATCTTTTGTTTACTTACTGTTCTTGACCGAGGACTTGCATGTCGTTCTGACGACCTAGTATTGTTCACTAGGAGGAGATAAAGCAAATGAAGAAATTATGCCTCTTTATAACATGGACGAGATCGAGGAATAATCTTCAAGTAATTCCAGAAAATACCGCACCAAGTAGTTTGTAAATAAACCTATATACATTAAAGAGAAGTTGTTGTAAAGACTTATTTAGTTGTATATTAACCAGAGTAGTATGAATCAGTTGTATTGCCTAATGACTTTAGCATGACTTGCATTTTATTCTAAAAGGACTTACAGGCGATTATCGCTGATACGAGTATGGTAGTATTCGTATGGGGCATAGTCTGGGAATGTAGTTACGTACCCAATCCATCGTATCTTGGAAAGCGGGGGGTGACACCCCTTGTATGCTAATAAAGAATACAACGCACATAGCTAAGGGAATAATCCCATATTGTATTGCTTGTGTTAGAACATGGAAATGAAACTTGGCTTATAGTTGGACCCTTGCGTGTTACCTTAGCTTCGTGCAAGTAGACCCTGCTATCCCTCGAGTAGATCATTATATACTCTTCGTAGTGCACTGTTTCACTTGTCTACACTGCTCGCCTTATAGATTAAGTCGTCCGAAATGCCCCTGTACGGTTTCACTCCTCGCACTACCCCTTAGACCCGTGTTAAAGTAAATACTTATGTTTCATATAAATGCATGCTTGCCTGCTTACATTGTAACTTTTACTCGTTGCCTCATTTTAATGCTTGTTACATAATTTTATGCTACAATCAAGTAAACACTATCTTGCCTTGCATTCATTCAATTTACCGAAAGACTATCTAATAGTCGCTCCGTGCAAGTATAAACCTGGAAGTGTTTGGGACCGTTAGGTCGCCAAGGCATCTCCAAACTAAGGGATTGTACCATGTCAAGTTTAACTCAAAACGAGAATTATGTCAAGCAAAACAAGAATCACAGCTCGTGGAGCATACTCGTTCTGAACAAGAATCAAGAATTAACATGTCATGTCATGAATCCCATGAATCTGAGACCCAAGACTTGTATGTCGCAGACAACTTGTGCACAAAGTATTCGATATGTTCCTGTGGACAGTCTCCAGGGCACCGTGGCCGATCTGATCCGTACGGAACATCTGTTAGTCTGCCTATTTTGGACAGGATGGCATGTAGCGCCTTGTGAACCTTTCCTTCACGCCATTCTCGCTCTTAGATTAAGTAGTCGCCTATTTCGGGCAGGATGGATGTGACGTCTCGTTCCTTGAGTCGCATACCATTCTCGCTCTTGACTATAACCCATCATTTATGGCTATGCCAACGACTCATGTTCATATAGATAAGTCATCATCGATTAGTAGCAATCCGCGTGTGACTCATTGCATCAAATCTGGAATCTGAAATACCTAAATGGATATGAGCATTATATAATTGAACACTTGAACATCTTTTGCAACACTTCTGGATAATCCATGTAACTCGTGCACCTGAATCAGAACCCCACTCATGACATTGTGTTTACTTATGTGATTTTCATAGATTTTATTTTATATACTCGTGCTTGGTTTAACTTGGTTGCCTTGGACAAGGAAGGAAGAATGATAAGTTGGTAAGTCTCACCGTGTTACTCTTATATCGTACGGCGCACTGCCACACGAGTTAGGCTTTTCATTATGCCATAAAATTGATCGTAAGAAAATACTAGAAAGATAACTTAATAGATGGTGTACGGAATCTATATAACGTGTTTGGATTTGTCGAACGGGCGAGAAGCCTCGCCACCAGTACATTCATATACTGATAACCCACCAGATTGCTTGCAGGATGCGGGAGAACCTTATTCGGTGCGGAAACCCCTTCGTGCGAGCTAAGGCATGAAGTTTACTCTGGAGCCTTGGAACGTTGCGTCCGAAACTGAAGCACATATACAAGACATAATATTGGAACATTGCTTATGTATCATTTCACAAATGTAGCCACTTGGCATGCTTTTATTATTTCAAGAGAGAGGGACTTGAGCGACTTATAATCTCGGCCTAGCGTCGCTTGTAACACTTGTTCAATATTAATAAAGTGCTTATTTTACTTTCATACTTGTGTTATTCAATGCTTCTGCTATTGACGACTCTATGAACTTGTTATCAATCGCCTGTTTGTTTCTATTCCGCTGCATTCGGACTATCTGTGTGACTCTGTGGCTTAGTCATTCTACCTCCTGTTCGGATCATGGTCTTGCACAGGCATAGCTTTTGCTCGTGCGATATCACGTCCAAATGGGAACGATTGTCCCGCGGGAGCGCTGGCACGGTGATTCACGCCTAGCGGGGATGGCCGATTACCTGTGGGTGATCGGGGCATGACATATTGGTAACAGAGCATCAGCTTTACGTCTTTGGACTTCTTATTGATTTTTTTCAGTTTTGAAAGCTCGTTCGTGGGTTATATGCATACGCTCTCTCTCGATATTCCATACAATGAGTCTAAATAATTTCAAAAGTGCATGTGATTGATATGATTGCTTGAACTAGAATGCAAAGATCCTTGTTCCGACCCGTGTTAGACTTTGTGGGGATAAACTCGTGCTAGAATCGGCAAGTTATGTGAGAACCCAAATATATATACGTGATTACCAAGATGGTTAGTGTGTTAGATGAAATATCGTTCGGACGGTTACCTATGCACACAGCCTTTCGACTAAGTTGTGTAGAGTATCGCCCCAAGACCCTTTTGGTAAGAGCAAGTTTGTAAGCGAGATTGTGATATCGTTCAAGAAAGGATAAGTCAGACTTAGATTGGCAACCAGTAGAAACATTATCAGTTTATCGCTAAGCCGAATATAGAGAATCGTGCTTGAATTTTTGAAAATAGCTCGGACGGTATTTCGTATGTGGAAGATACAAATCATATTTGGTTTACTTGGATGACTATCAACGAGAATATATATACGAGACTAAGATTTATCAGAAGATGCTTAGGTATCATGTAGGAGTTCTAAGGAATAATTTGGTGAATATGTTAGCGAGTGATGCGAACACGATTGAGGATTTAATTGGGTGACTTGATTCCTGAGTGGTGTATGGATCATTTTAAAAATATTCAAGCGAATTCATAGGTCTCGTGCGATAGTTGGTTTGAACGATTGAGTATGTCTTGAATAAGTGATAAGGCTTATATCAAATTAGGATTCAAGATAATAAAATCGATATCTTGGTAAAGTAAACTTGGTGGAAACTTGATGGATCATGCGAGCGATTTCAAATTGAATCAAACGGATTAAAACTTGAGTAGAATATCTCTCAATAGAAGTTATCCCGAGAATGAATATTGTGGTTCGATGAAAGAGGTAAGTTATAACGAATTTGATCTGAAGTTTGGAAGAACGATCTTGAATCTAGTTCGAAAGATAACTCTCAAAAAACAGTCCCAGCTGAGAACGATTATCCCGCAGGAGCACCGACGTGGTAATTTTACGTCCGGCGGGGATGATCGAACTCATGGGAACATGCTCGATGATTATTCAAAATGAACTCGATGAATGGAACATATCAAAAGTGGATAGACTTTGGCTTGAGGTATTGCACATAGTTGCTTGAGGAATGCTAGAAGTAAGACTATGGATTTATCAAACAATAATATTAAAGTTGGATGATTTTGCTAAGACAAATTATGATCACGACATGAACTGACATGACTTGGTGGATAAACATATATAACTTGAATGGAGCGAAGTGTAATGATAAGGTGTCTCGATCGTTTCAAAGATAACAATAACGTTTGACGTTCTTATCTTGTGTGAGCGTAACTCCATGCTCGTGCATGCGCCACGTTCGGATTAGGACGATTATCCAGCTGGAGCGTTGATGTGGTGATCTCACATCAAACGAGGATGATCGAATTTGCGGGAGACCAGAGCATGACAATTGATGGATTATCTTGACTTGTGGTTCGACACGATAAGACGAATTTGGGAATACAAGTAAATCAAAAATATTTCAATGATGAATTAGTCTAGAACTTGGAATAAGACACGCATGATGGTTTTGTGATACATGAATCTTTTTGGATGACTTAGAGTTTATGATTGAGATCGGTGATTGAAAATTTAATCATGGCTTGGTGGTCAAGACTTATAATGGATATATCAAAACATGTTTGAGGAGATAGATTATGTGAATTGCTAGGCTTGTCCTGCGACATAGATATATCATGGATTGGACTGAACGGACTCGAACCATGTGCAACAAACGTGTTAATATGAGTAGGATAATTTGTGCTCGATGTTTAAAAATCTGAGTAAAATGAGCTTGGGTAGAATATCCCGTGCAAATGAACAATGATTTGACCTTAGAAATTGGGGCGAACATCGTGCGACGAAATTGTACAATGAATTGTGTGCTTAAACTTGTACCTATGACCTATGACCTTGTGAGCTGACCTAGTAATTAGGTAGATGACCCTGTGCCAAGTAAAAGAACTTGTTTTACCGACTTTAGAGTGTTAACTGAGCAAGTCATAGAACTGGGGCAGGAAGACTTAGAGTTAGACTTGTGACGATAAGTGTGTGCTATGTTTGACACGAATGGACATGGATGCTAGTCAGTTGATCATGCTTAACGGTAGTGCAATGCTTGATTTTTGGTGGGATTGGAAATGACTTAAAATTTTATTGACCCTGTTGGAGGTATCATCGTGATTTGTAAGATGAGAACCCTTGAGATTTTTGCAAGTAACTTGTCCGATTTTACTATCTCTAAGTTTGGTTGAATGCATATGTTTGAGGGACGCCTTGAACGTGTGCATGATCCAAGACTCAGCGATATGTTGAACTTGAGTGCAAAGACTTCGCTATCGCTAAGTTGGTTGACATGCATATGTTTGAGGGACGCTTCGAATATGTTCACGATTCAGACTCGCGATATGCTTATCTCGAATGCTAGTGCAAGTAAATATGTTAGATTCGCAAGGATGAGTATAACGACTTGGATAAGTTTGCCTCAGCCCTAGATCATCATTCAAGATGGATCATACCGTACCCCGTGTTAAGCAATATATATTCTGAATTAAGACGCAGTTGAGACCGAGTCAGATCTTGGATTGAATGATAGAGTCATTCAATGAGACAGACCCAGCACACACGCGACACATATTGATATGCTTGAGTTAGATTCGATAGTGCGATATAACGGTTTGCGCTCAGGAAGTCTCGAGAACGAGACTTTTTTTGAGTGGTGTATAATATAACGACCCATTTCTTTCAAGTGGACAGCCGATTCAAACAGCGCAAGTACAACGACCCGATCCACTTTGCTTAGCGAGAGGCTCGTTTAAGGCAAAGGATTTCAGACTTGGCCCTTCAGGAGTTCAGACTTAGACTTTAAAAGGCTCGCTCGGAGTATCGCTCAACCGAGGCAAAATATCGCTAAGGTGGGTGGCTACGATGAACTTATCTTTGCTTAGCCAGCACACTTAAAATATGGAAGATAATGTAGATGAATATTTGACAATCATATGAAAGTCTAATCGTAGGGTTGTAGCATAATTTTGAAATTGTACTTTAGAATTGGAGTTTAAGAACGTACGTAAAAGAATAGTTGAAAGCATATAGAAGTAAAACTGTAGAAATATTTTGAAACTACATTTAAGTGAATATGAACATAGTGTAGGAGGGCGTAGAAATATATCAAAACTAATAAAGTTTTGGAACATAATGTAAAAGGATAGTTGAAAAATATATAGAAGTCAAATGGTAGAAAAATATTAAAGTCAAGTAGAAAAAAGTTTGAAAAATATATCGAAGTCAAATCGTAAAAAAAAAAATTCAAACTACAATTCATTGAAGTTTTTGAACATAATGTAAAAAGATTCTCAAAATTATACGAAAATATAATCATAGAAAGATTTCAAGATTATGATTTAGAATTAAATATTTGGAAGATAATATAGATTATGTAGAAGGATAATTGATAATCACATAAAAGTCTAATTGTAACATAATTTTGAAATTATACTTTAGAAGTGGAGTTTTGGAACATAATATAAAATAATAGTTGAAAAACCATATAATGTAGAATGATGTTTGAAAAATATATAGAAGTCAAATCGTTAATATAGTTTGAAATTAAGCTTAAGAAGTGAAGTTCAAAACATAATGTAGAAGGACGCTTGAAAATCATATAGATGTCAAATCGTAGAAAGATTTCGAAACTACTCTTACGAAGTGAAGCTTTTAAACATAACATAAACGATATTTGAAAATCATATAGAATTATAATAATAAAAGATTTTATGATTTAATTAAAATTTTGGAAGATAATGTAGATGGATAATTGACAATCATATGAAAGTCATTCTTTAAAAAATTGGAAAAACAGAAAAACATGAAGAAAAAAAACTAGAAAATAGGTTTTTACCCACTTTCCCTTGTGCTATTTCCTTGAGATTGTGATGGTCACGTGAAGAATCCGAACAGCTATCAACTCTACTATATATTGTAGGATCGGTTATTTACATAGTACTACCTCAATAAAAAAAATCACTACTAGGAATATCAATCAAAATTTTCTTATTAAAAATATTTAGTGTCCGTTGGTATCCAGTGTCTGTTGGGACAACATTCATGTAAAATCGAAATCTGATTCAAATTAAAAAAATTATAACGAAAAATTTGTACATAATCTTAGATGTTAAATTTAAAATTTTAGTCATCTATAATAAAAAATCTTATGTATAAACCACATCAATCTAAATATATAATATTAGAAAATTATTTCTACATAGCATTATATTTTGATTAAATTACGTATAGAGAAATAAAATTGGATAAATTATACCGAGATAACATAAACGTTCATAACAAGGACGTTTTAAATCTCTCCGTATTTAAAATCAATAACCGATTGAAAACGTCCTTAAGGGACGTTTGGTACACGGAATAGTATATTATATATTTTCGAAAATCAAATTTTCTAGAATTAAATTCTTTCAAAAAATTTATTTCCATGTTTGGCGAATATATAAATATTAATGAAAAAAATGAAAAAGGATAAAAGAAAAAATAATAAAATAGGATAAAATGGGGAAAAACCCAAACAATATTTAAAATGAAAAAGGTAAAAAATCAAAAAGAAAAGAAAAGAAAAGATCAAAGAAAAAAAGAAAAAAAACTGAAAGAGAACAAAAAAGATTCTTTAAAAAGGATAAAAGATAAAAACTGGAAAAAAGAAGAAGTCATTCTTACAAAATTGGAAAAACTGAAAAATAAGAAGAAAAAACCTAGGGAAAATAACAAAAAAAAACCTCACAACACATACCTATTCTTAATAGATGGGATTTATAAGTTTTATGGACAAAATGTTTACCCGAGTATTCGTAATTCCAGAAAATAAATGTTTATAAGATAAACCAAACATGATCATATGTTTTCCATGCTAAACACTCCCTTAGTAAGGACGTTTTTTTTTTTCTGCTCCTCTAAAAAATGAAAGAAAAAAGGGAGAGGAAAATAAAAATAATTATTTTAGAGAAAACGTCCTTAACAATAATATTTTTAAGCTTTTTTTATTTTTCTTATTTTTTTCCCCTGACGAGAATAAAAAAAATTAAGAAGAAAAAAAGTTAAAAATAAAAATAATATCGGTCAGTATTGGTCGGTATCGGCCGATACTGCCAAGAGTCTGATAGTTGCACCAGGTTGCTTATGCAAAAAAAATGTTTATTTTGTCCAAGATGATAAGAATACGATATTGTAGACCTGGTGTAAAAAAAATGCGAGAAATTGCTTATGATCCCTCAAGGAATGCAGATGCATTTTATGTCATGTTCCGTGGAGTGGTTTTAGTCATGTACTGTATTATTAACAAGTATTGAAATATCATGGTGATTATTCTGTTATGTCATATGCTCACAGCATTTTTACTTTCCTGTGATGAACTAGTTTTGTCAAGTACAACTGCAAATATTGGTCTGTAAATATCACATTTTATGAGATGTTTGTTCTGTGTTTTGGAGAGGAAGAGAGAGAGAGAGTGGGGGGGGGGGGGGGGGGGGGGGATGGTTTCTCTGCTGGAGAAATTCAATTTTAGCATCGAATATACTATAACCGCTTTTTATACAAAGTATGGATTGTACCAAGAACTTCATTTAAGATATTTGTTAATTTTACATAAACTCTAGAAATCAAGTTACCCATATCATTCTTGTTGAGGAAAAAGAACATTATAAATGTTATGTAATTCATATTCTTTCAGTTAAAAAGGGAAATATAAAATAACTCTAGGATTCATTTAAAAAGAAATTTAAAAGCAAAAGCAAACTCTAGAAATCAATTTTAACAATGAATATACAAAAAAAAAAATTTCACTAGAAATCATTTTTTTACAATGAATTTAAAAAAAAATAACCGTGCTTTCACTGAGATTTGAACTCAGGACCTCCCGCTTACTAAACGGGTGCTCTAACCAACTGAGCTATGAAAGCAATTTAAAATTAGATTAATATATTTTATTATATCAAGTTTGCACACCCCTAAAATAGCTACCCTATATCTCTCTCTACTAATAGGTCTCTTTTTGTTTGCGAAATATGGACATTGGAAAAGAAAAGTGATTCATTTCCTATGTTTTGATGTCAAAGAAAAGTATGAGAAAGGAAAATGATTCTCATAGGAAGAAAAAATATGGGAGAAAGTGATTCCCCCCACCCAACCTAGAAATCATTTTCAGAACCGGTCAGGAATCTAGAATCTAGAAAATGGGATGAGCGTTACTCTATTCAGAACCGGTCAGGAAGATTGGATTGTCCTAATTGGACCTAATTTTGATTGCCCTTAAACCTTATTGAAAAAATAATAACAATAATAAAAAACATCAACTTTTTTTATTTTTTTAAAATCAAGATTGTATTGTATTTTGACTTGAATTATATCAAAATATCTTCGTTACAACAATAACAACAAACAATGCTGGATGTGCTTTATTATTTACAAAATATCTTCATCATACAACAACTATTGCAACTCCATTGTTCATCCAACAATAACAAATTAAAATTAGAATTTTAAATTCCTGTTACAAAGTCCGGGTGTTGTCCATTCTCAGGAGGTTGTCCAAGTCCAGGGGCTTGTCTGGCTTACCCCTGACTATATTGATGCTATTATGAATTTAGATTCTAGAAAATGTGATGAGCCTTACTCTATTTTACTTTTTATTTTTTGCGATACTCAATACACACGAAACTTTGTACACGCTACGTTACATGCCATTTGAGCCTTACTCTATTGATGCTCTTTTAAAGTCTAGTCAAGTGTCTGGATGTGTGAAAATCCAAATAATATTTTGAGAAATTTTGATTTATCCTCCCACTTTATTTATCCATATTCATGGTGCACCCCACATTGTTTCTATAATGTACAAGTCCTCTCACTTTTGACGGAAATCGTCTCTTCCTAACGGTCAACTCGTTTGACTCATTTTTTTGAACAAAAATATCCATGTCTTCTTTCCTCTCCTTGCGACAGACCCCTACTCCCTCCTCTCCGCCACCGCGATCCCCTCCCTCCTTGCCGCAGGCCCTGCTCCCCGCCCTCCCCGTCGCTCGCAACCCTTCCCCCAGCCCACCAACGCCCCCCTCCCCGCCGCTCGCCCCCGCTCCGCCCTCGCTCCCCCGCAGCAGCAACAACAGTAGCAGCAGCGCGTGCGAGCAAGCAGCGCGGCGACGCGCGCGAGCAGTAGCTGCTGCTGTTGGCTGGAGTGTCGGGGGTAGAGAAGGGGAGGAGGGCGTGGAGCGGAAGGAGGGGGAGCGGCGGCGGGGAGGGAGGGGGGAACAGGAGAGGGGGGGGGGGGAGTGGAGGCAGAGGCAGCCTGCCTGCGAAGGAGATGATGAGAGGAAAGAGGAAGAAAATGATGGACATTTTGGTCAAAAAAAATTGACCATCTTCACTGGACGAATTCTGTCAGAAGTGCGATGACTTGTACATTATGGAATCAATGTGGGATGCATCCTTAATATTGATAAATAAAGTGGGAGAAAGTCAAAATTTGTCTAATATTTTTTCTAAAGAAATAAAAGAAGCAAAAAAAGAAGAAAATTATAACGTGGACGGCACGTCCACTTACGTATTCAAATTCATTAATATTATTTATATAAAAAGTTCTTCATAGGAACAGATTCCCCTCATTTCTACCACACGTCCTTGCAAACCAGCTTTCCAGTCAGAAAAGTGGATCACTGAATACTATAGGAATCAGGATTAGACCGTTACGAGAGTTGTTGTATTAGTCTTTGCAGGCACCGACCGATCTAGAATTACAATCCGCTGTAAAAACAATCATAAGAGAGATCGGAAACAGCAGTCTGTGAATTTTTTTGATATAATAATATTATATTATATTATATTAAATAGTATTATTATTAAGTGGAGATATCATATTTTATAAAAAAATATGTAACATCTAAATTGGTAATAGCATACTTTTCTGTGATCGACAAATATATTACTTAAGTGAGTATAGCATACTTTCAATTATATTTGCGACATATATTTATTTACTAGCTAGGAAACAATTTAGGTAAGTATTTTCTGCGACATATAAGTATATTAGTAAAAGGAGATAACATATTTTAAAAAAAAAAAAGGCCCCCAGTGGAGTGTGTGTGTGTCCGCCCCTGTTTGCAGGACCGACTCCAACATTTTTGAGGTCCTAGATAAGTCACAAAATGAGGCCATTGTTCCTCTATATGAAATCAACCGTACAATATGAAATAAATAAAAAAATTGTGGCAATTACATATTAGCCAGACTATGGATAACTAAACAGCATATGCTTATGAAATCAACAAATGGCCTAATGGGACGCCATACAATATGAAATCAATAAGATTTCATAGCAAGTCTAAGCCAATTTTATAAAATTGTCGAATATGTAGCATACTCTAGCACTGCAATTTTTTATATTGTATGGTTGAAATCAATAATAAAAAACGTCTCATAGGTAGCATACTCTAACACCTATGTATTGTCCTAATTGCCGAATTGGGCACCAGCAGTATGAAAATTGAATCAAATTTTTTTCAGGTAAAATCAATAAAAAAAAATGCATATACTTTATAAGATTTCATAGCATCATAAGAGAGGCACCATCTCCGACGCTGCCCCTGAGTGATGAAATTAAAAAAAAATTGCCAATAACAACATCACTGAAAGGCCAGTCGGCCAGGATCCCCAGTTCAGTAGTCCCCAAAAGTGTTGACTATGGATAACTAAATAAAAATAAATAAGAGTAACTGTAAAAAAAAGAGTTCAGTCACATTCAAGTAATGACCATGCACTTTGTCGTGATTCGTGAACTTGCTTCGGATTCGACCATCGGAATGAAGTAAAAAAAATTAGAGAGATGATATTAGAGATTTAGAGAGAGAGAGAGAGAGAGAGAGAGAGAGAGATAGATGATATTAGAGATTTAGAGAGAGAGGGAGAGAGAATATTAGCATTGCTGCCATTACAAATACTAAAATTTACATAAACTCAAGAGAAAAAAATACATAGAAAAGGAGAAAAAATCTGCATGGAGGGAGGAATTTCAATTGAAGAGAGATTGTCCGTTGAAGAGAGAGATTAAAAATATGCTGACATTTCATTTATTTTCTACATTTTATTTGATTCTCTTCTGGATGCTATGGGTTTCCACATGCCCATAGTTTTTTTTGGCATGAATAAAAAAATAATTGTTGCTTCAAAAAAAATAAAAAATGAAGACATCCCCGGGAAGGGGCCCTAGACTGCTGCCTAGCCCGCCTCCCCCTTGAGCCGCCCTTGAGTCTTTGTTTTAGGGACTCAAATTTCTACGCATATCAATCTTGTCAGTCAATTGGGGAATTAATTTAAGTGATCAACATTGTGGATAATTGCAGATCATTGAGATGTTATCTCATTAGTATTTTTTTCAGAGTTTTTTTGTATTAGCTTTTATTATTAATGTCTAATTCTGTTTCTCCTCCTCTATCCAACATTAATTTTATTACCACCAATCTTCTATTTCACAAAAAGTTAGACATTATTATTGAAGGTAAATACAAATAACACTTAAAAAATAATAAAATGAAGGTATAGTAGTAATTAAATTGATAATGAAGAAAAACATAATTAGTTATTAGTAATGGAGGTAAATATAAATAATTCCTTTTCATTCGGTAATGGGGATCAAATTATTATTATTATTATTATTATTATTATTATTATATATATATGCACTTTGCGTAGATACACTTTCGTATAAGGAGATATTTACATTTTATTTTTCTTTCGTTACTATCTCTTATTCGCATAGATGATTCTCTTGTTCATAGAGATTTAATTAATCTGAGACGACGTTTAAATCTATCCAACGGATAAGATTGGAATAATAATAGGAAGAAGAAAATAGAAGATGAATCCGATCAATATATATATATATATATATATATATATATATATATATATATATATATATATATATATATATATATATTAAAAAGTTGCTCGTGATCCTTTCGAGTTTTCTGCGTAGCTCATAAGTTTAGTGGATAAAACAATCAACTAAATATCTTGTTGCTTGCATTCGCTTAACAACATAGGTATCCGACTACAAAGAGTAATTCTATGGTACGTCACTCCTTCATATACAATCTTCTACGTAGTTGTATTGTTGATAAATTTGATTAGAGGAATAGTGATTCTCATGGTTGGTCCTGGTCCAGGACAACCAAGGTGACCGTCCTGGGCCCACGTGCCAAGGGGATAAAAAAAATCAGTTTAAACATAAACATATTAATAGTTTCATTAAATTAGAACTTGATACTCTCGACTTTGATAGATACTAACTTAATACCCTCATTCCATTCTTGTCCTAACGGTGTTAACCAAAGAAATAAAATGACAAAAATATTCTCCTCATTTCCCCTCTCTCTCCGACATCAGCAGCCGGAGGGGGGGGGGGGGGGAGGGTGTCACGTCCCGTTCCCACAAGGGTCGATCGTCCTCGCTTAGCGCTTTGCGGAACCTATCGTCCTAGCATGGGCACAATATTGCAGTAAAAGTAAATGTACAAAATGGTATAAGAAAATAAGCTCTTTATTTATATCTGAAGTGATTACAAGGCTTGCCAATTGGCTTACATCTCATATACAGAATACAATGATATTGTTCCATACATTACATCCCTTTATACAAAAATATCTCCAAAATATCTCGGTGCAGCTCAAGGCATATCCAGATTTTCCGCTCATGAGGATGAGGATATTCTATCGCTTCTTCGGACGATCCAGCACCTGCGAACATAACTGGTGGGGTCAGCACTTTGGAGAAAGCACTGGTGAGTATAAAAGCAACAAACCGAAGCAACACTCTCTAAAACCAACACTAAGTAAGCATGTGATAAAATATTATATTACTAGTGATCTTGCTACTTTTTACCTAGGTGCATTTCATGCAGTACAGGATCAAGTCAGATTACTTCTTTTTGAAACCATCTTTTGAAATCAGAGTTTGCATAATCAATACATTCAAGCATACTATATAGATTTACTCTATCGTGGAGTGCGCAACATGTATCGTGGGCCATATTTATGAGACTCGTCTCACTGTCCTAGTATACGTACCCGATATACGCATATTATACATGTATAGCTTGTTTAATGTTTAATTGCTTACATCATGCTTTATGCCATTCATGCATTGTTTAGGTTATTTTGTAAGTTTCTCTTAGTTGCATGCTTTTGACCGTTGGTTCCTTGGTTTTCTTGGTGGGTGGCTGTGATGAACCCGGGTGAGGGGCATGGATTATGATCCAATGGCCTATAATCCTAGTTCTTCCTATATAAGCAATCCTATTCTCTTTCCTCCACTTTTTTTCCCTTTAATTTCTCTTTCCTTCTTCATTTTTCCCAGTAGAGAGCAGTAGCCAAGCTTGGCCTTGGTCGTGGGTGACCTTGGTAGTGTTGGTATTAGGCTAGAACTTGGCCGTAGGCAACTATATCTTGCCAACTAGAGGATCAACCTTGGATCTTCCTTTGATTCTTAGTATAACTTATTTTTATCATTTGATCAATTTTATTTTTGGTTAACACTTAGAACTTGTCTCCTTGATGATTTTATTTTCATTGAATTTGATTACTCATGGAGCCCGAGAACAACAAGTCGGAGAATGCAAAGTTGGCTTGAGAATGCATACGAAAAGTATGCAGGAAACCCTTGTCGCATAGGCGAAGTTTCATTGAGCGCACTTGTGTTCGTTTCACAAATTTTTTAGAAAGTGCGTCAAGATATGTTAAGTACTTTGGGCGCACTTCTACTGCTACGTACGTTTTGTACTAAGACCATTCCTTCAAAAGTATGCAAATCCTACTTGGCACACTTTTTAATGGGTCTGTAAGTCATCAAGAATGTACGCCACTGCTTAAAAAGCCAAGTTGGCTCACTTTGCATATATTACATAGTTGACGCACTTTGGTAAACTTTTCTTACCAGCGCACTTTATCCCTTCTGGAGAATGGCGCACTTTGTTGTGTGGCGTACTATGTGGCATTCTCCAGAGACGACTCACCTTGTAGCCTTTTATATTACTTAATGACTAAGAAATGACTTTTGACCATTCTCGAGAATTATGTTCTTGACTGCAGGGTCGTCTCGACTGATGTGCCATATCTTGAAACTTGTGTTTTATCTTTTAGTAGATTTTCTATGCTTGTTTGTGTGTCAAACCTCACTACTGGCATACTTGGTGAAAGTGCACCAAGTTCATAGCTTGGGTACTTTCATTGTGCGCCAATGATAGATTTGTGCGCCAAGTTTCTGGCTCGTACAATTCTATCATTGTGCGCCAAGATCCTAGAAGTGTACTTTAGTATGATTGTGCGCCACATTTTGCTGGGAGCACTTTTGTATCAAAGTGCGCCATAACTGCTTGAATTAGTTATTTGTGCGCCAATACCCGTTTGTGCGCCAATGGTGGTTTTTGACCCATTGTGCGTCGATGTTAACTTCTTGCCTGATTTTATGCGCTAACCATGAATTGTTAATTTATGCACCTGTATGCCAGTATTCTCTTTAATATGCTTAACTTTTGATGATTCTCTAGTTCTCTTTTATCCTGTTATTTTAGTTAATCCTGGTTATTTCTTGAACATGGCATTCTTGATACTAATCATGATTTTCTAACATGATCTAGTGATTGTACATTATAAATGAACTGCTGATAATCCTAATCATGTACTGATAATCCTGATCCTGATACTCCTGATAGTGGCTCGACGTAGCGCACCATCCTGATAATCCTGATCCTGATGCTCCTGATAGTGACTCGACGTAGCGCACTCATGACTTGAGAATTCCTGTAACTGTCCTGATCAAGGCTATTAGTAGCGCCTGCATTGCATGACCTATATCCCCGTGGTTGATTTTGATTGTACCGTCAAGTTACTATCCTGTCTTGCATCATGTTTAAGGCAGATTCCTGAGCACCACGATCGAAAATCCTTAAAAATTGTCCAGGTTAATAACTAGAATAATAATCTAGAGAGATTTCCTGGCTACATGCAATCCCGGTATCCCAGCGACACCTGATGGATTTGGAGCTCTCCGTCGTGAGGGGCACACTTTCAGCACACCGACTAGTGTTACACTACCAGAAAAGATAAGAAATAATTATACCTGATAAATCTATACTATGTACATATTCGTCTAGATAATCCGGATAGTCTGTAGGGCATGTGGCTGTAAGAAATTTCAAACTGCATGTGTTAGTAACTAGGACTGGGATAACCCTAGTTAGCTAATGATAGCAAACCATAGGGCATGATTGGCCGTGATCGTTTGATTTTCAGTCTAGTCTAGTCCTATCCTGATTTGCATTAGCAACTAATCCGAAAATGGTAACCGGAGTACTGATTCCAGATGTCCTTGTTTAATTACTATTGAACTGCTTAACTTTTATTTTACCCGTTGCACTTATTTAATTGTTACTATACCTGTTATTCTTATTAATTTGTTTGCATGCTAATTTTAGTTCATAAGTTTGGCTCCTTTGTGGTACTTGTTGTTTTGGGGTCTGACCCCGCTGATTTTGTATGGCCAGATTTTGGAGCAGGACTACAGGATCTTTCGCACTTCATGCCTCAAGATGGTGAATACGAGGTGCACCCGAGGACATGATTGAGTTTCTTCTTCCTCACCCTATTGATCTTGTACATTATTCTTTTGAGGAATTTAGCCACCGAGTATGTGTTTAGCTCATATTTTTGGACTTGCCATTCTAGCATGCGGTCCTACATGTAAAAGCATATTCTAGACTATAGCTAGATCTGATCTTGTAACATTGTACTCTGCTAGTTCTTCATTTTGGTAACTAGCTTCAGATCATCTAGGTATGTATAGTTTGGGACGCCTTACTATTATATGTTGGTGATCATACATCTTGTAAACTTGTTGCTTGCTTGAGATTGGGACACCTAGGATTCTTGACCCAGAATTGCCTGATGGATTGTAGAGTAAACCTTTATATGTCTATACAGCCGTGAGCATATCTCAGACTGTAGAGTACTTTGCTATACGTAGCTGGCTTTGTCTACCCCTTCTCTCCAGTATTCTGGTTCTGGGGCATGACACAGTTTGAGTGGTGACCCATACAGGTCTGAAAATTTAGAAGTGTGGGGAGTTTACCAATGTATTTTAGATGTCTCAATCAAGATACTCCTTCATGTCATGATCCGCACCCGAAAATTCGGACACGAGTACGTGGGCACGTCCAGGCTACGCCGCAGTGTCGGCGGTAGTACGCTGTCTAGGTCATTTCTGGGGTCAATAAGTATCTATCTCATCCACAATAAATAGACAAGGAAAATAACAGGAAATAGGAATGCTAACTTTTATAAAACAAATGGTGACAACAGATCCATAGTTAATACAAAGCCATAAGATAAATCGGGGACAAACCCGAGTATATGCTGAAAGGAAATAAATAAGTAGCTACTGCTAACTAATCCACAGAAGTAGCCTCCTGGGTGGGAACTGGCTCCTCATATGTGCCACCTGCTAGCTCATAATGGCCATAATAGGTGGGGGCATAGTTCTCATCATCGCCTAAAACAACGGATCCAGTCAGGAAAGAAGCAAAGTACACAATGCACAACAAGATTAAACTAAATATTTATGACAATTAACTTGAGTATCATATTGAGAAAATTGCATAAAAGAACATCAATATCTCAGAGTTAATGCTATAAACAGGAATATGAGAAAACAGGAATAAATGAGACAGGAAATGAAACTACAACAGTCAGCAAGAACTATAACAAGACCAGAAGCTATCTGTGTGAACTTGTGTTTATTTTAGAATACATAGTTGGCATGTAGGGGTTTATAAGGCTAATACGGCCGTCATAGACGGCTATTAAACATGAATAATCGAGATCCGGCTGAGGGTATAGTCGCGTACCAACAGCTATTAAACACGGTAGGGGGAAGGGTAAACTGCATGCCTTCTAGTATTCTTCCACCCGACATGAAAAGCAAGACATGAACTCCAGTATTCAAGACATGAAATCCAGTGTTCTAATACTATGTGTAATCATCAAGGGTACTAGTAGAGCAGGGAATTAATTATCACAATATAAAGATTAAACTTGAAGTGCAGGTACTTGCCTGATGTTTGGATCCAATTAATTGTACTTCGGGGGAAAAATTCCAGAGATGAGTCCAAATGCTGAAATAAATATTACCATTATGCTCAGAAGATATCAAATAGCTAGAACCGCCTGTCCTTGGGTCCAATTTGGAGACAAGGACAAAAACGGCAGTTTCGGGTCAAAACGGGGTCCGCATGTGGGCCCGCTTTGCACCGAAAAATGTGTCAGGGTCAAAGGTCTCCAAATTCACCAAACTTAGTGTCAACAGGTCAGGAACGCTGATACAAACCCAACGGAACTTTTAGAATTGAATTCCGATGAGCCGATCACAAAATCGCCCGTCGAGCGGGGCCTATGGGGCCCACGACACGCGATTTCGTCAACGTTCTCAGAATCGAACCAAACTTGACCCACAGGCCCAGCGTATCGCTACGAGTCCGATGGCGCAAGTTTTGTCTCGATCCGACGAGTGTGCACGAAGTTAGGGTGAATTGTAGAAAGGTCGGATACGGGGCGATGTCCGCGGATACGCGTTGATTCCGGTGTGCACGCACACCCGAATCAGCTTCCGCAAAATCTCATACATCCGTATCAACGCTGCGCACGTATCTGTGAAGACCGCGCGCGACCAAGTCGTCCCGTTTGACGGGGCGTACTCAGTTTCGGGGTGAAACAGGGTCTGATTTTTTCTGTTTTTGGATCGCGGTGTGCGATCACCACAGGACGCGATGCCCCGAGCGGTTTGTCCGGGCACCGAGAGGATCATACAGGCTTCACAACGCAATTTACGGAATCGAAAACAGAGTTACGAACAAAAAGTTACACGCACCTGAAGGGGACCCGAAAATCAGGGTCAAATTATGTCCGACACGACACAGGACACAGTGTCCTGTGTCCCGTGTCCGACACAGGGAAAAGAATTAGGGCTAAGGTTAGGGTTTTGGAGCTGCGAAGGGGCTCCGGTGGACGGCACGGCGACGGGGAGGTCGAGGGCGGCTCGCCGGGGGAGCTGGGAGGCGGCGCCGGAGGCGGCGGGCCGAGGCTGGCCGGCTCTGCCGCTGCTGCTGCGGCTGGGTCGGGGAGATCGGAAGGGGAGGAGAGGGAAGAAGGAGGAGGAGCTGCGGCTGAGGGGGCCGCTGGGACGGCGGAGGCGGGCTGCCGGCGTCGGGCGGAGCGGCTCCGGGCTGCGGGAGGCGGAGGGCTGAGGGCTAGGCGGCTCGGCCGGAGAAGGAGAGGAGAGGGGGCGGCGGATCTGGCCGGAGGGGAACTCGGGAGGGCTTTATAGGGCGGAGGGGGCGCTGGGTCAGCCGTATAAGGCGGAGGACGGGGGGGACGTGGCGCCGGAAATGGCGGAGGCGACGACGTGGGGGCTGGCCGCCGGATGCGGCGGAGGACGAGGGCCACGCGGGGGGGATCGGGTCGTTGGGGAACCGGCTGGCCAGCAGGGTCGGGCAGGCGGCGGGTCGGGTTTGACCGACCCGACCCGATCCGCTAGCGGTTGGCAGGCTGCGGGCTGGGCCAGAAAAGTGGGCTGGGCCGGGCTATAAAGATAATAATAATAATAATAATAATAATAATAATAATAATAATAATAAAACAATTAATAAATAAATAAATAGTTAAATAATTAAATAAATAGTTTTAGGTGTTTTAAAAATAGGTTCGGGTCCAATAAATTCCAGAAAAATTACCCTAAGTCCAGTTTTTCATTTTACACCCAAAAATATTATTTTCATAATATTTTAATATTATTTATTAACAATTAAAAATCATTTAATAATTAAAACCTTGATTTTAATTTCAGAAAATTCCAGAAAATTGTGAAAAATCCCAATTTTAATATTTTTTGAAAAATCAAGGGCTTACACTTCATCTCCTCCAATATCGAATTTATATCCATGAAATCTTGATTCAATATCTGATTTAATCCTCGATCAATCATGTTCGTCCCTTTGATGATCCTTATGTCCTTTATCTTTTAGGGACATTGTTCCTGGTCCTTCTGATCATCCAGTCCGATTTCCTCCAGAAGTAGGACAATATCTCGATGACCAGCAAACCCTTGACGTTCAGCCTCAACATTTCGGGGCCGGGTCCAGAATAACTCAAAATGAGGAACCTCAGATCCAGTCAGTACCTCATGTGCAACCAGTACCTGATGTAGGAGGGGACAACAATGTGCTAATTGGTATCATTCAGGAATTATTGGCATCTCAAGGACGTCGAGAGGATGTACTCATTCAGTCAGTACAGGGGCTTTGGAAAGAGACGGACATCGTGCCAACAACTCGGCAAGCAACTTCAAGCGCCTCCAGCCCTCGTATTTCTATGGCACCGAGGATACGATTGCATCAGACGCTTGGCTTAAGAAAACTGAGGCTATTCTAGAGGCATCCAGAGTTTCGGCTAGAGAGCAAGTCTCGGTGGTTCGGTTACAATTGTTAGATTTGGCCCAAGACTGGTGGGCAACCCAGATGGTTTTACTAGTAGTACCTGTCCCCTGGGCCGTATTTAGCGAAAGGTTTCAGGTCAGATACTTTAATGCTGTATCGCATTATGATCTGCAATAATGATTTAATAACTTGAAGCAGATGGGCAAGACTGTCGACGGCTACGCCGTAGAGTTCTGTAGGTTAATTCGGTTTCCTCCCACCTTGTGGCGACCAAATTAGACAGAGCAATGAGGTTCCAGCAGGGACTTCACTTGGATATCATATTGGCAATGGAACAATACGAGTTCCAGAATTTTGATGCCTTGTTAAGAGCAGCAATGAGGCATGAGTATACCTCCCAGAGAATAGTGGATAGGAATAGAGGTCGTAAGAGGCCCATACTTCAGGCAATTTTTATAACCAGTCTTCAACACCAGCCCCGACAGTTAGGTCTTTAACTATTAGATCTCCGAGGAGGCCAGTTTTAACAGCCTCAGTTCAGCAAACAGTACCAACTCGAACTCAGTAGCAAATGACATCTTCTTCTGTAGGATATTCACATTATGGAAAAATAGGACACATAATTTTAGAGTGTCATATAGCATAAGGGTTGTGCTTAGCCTGTGGAGCACCAGGCCACAGAGTGGAATATTGTCCAAACAGATCTAGTTCATCATCATCATCTCTGACAGGACCCCAGTATAGGGCTCTAGCACCGGTTAAGTAACACCAGGTTTAGAGGCCTTTGCCGACCCAATCTCAAGTATTCCAGCAGCAGAGGCCACAACAGCATGCGCAGGCCCAAGCTCAAGTACAAACCCGACAAGGAGGTCCGCAGCAGCGAGGACCAGCACTGAGAGGATAAGGCCAGGCTATGGCACTCACAGTAGAAGAGCAGCTAGCTTCAGGTGAGGTTGTGGCATGTACCATTCTCGTCAACTCTCATTCAGCTTCAGTATTGTTTAATTCTGGTGTATCACATTCCTTTATGTCTACACGATTTGCGATACAAGTTGGATTAGAAAATTGGAAAAATGGAAAAACAAGAAGAAAAAAACTACAAAATAGGTTTTGACCCACTTTCCCTTCTGCTATTTCCTTGAGATTGTGATGGTCACGTGAAGAATCCGAACAGCTATCAACTCTACCATATTTTGTAGGATCGATAATTTACATAGTACTACCTCAATAAAAAAAATCACTACTAGGAATATCAATCAAAATTTTCTTATTAAAAATATTTATTGTCCGTTGGTATCCAGTGTCTGTTGGGACAACATTCATGTAAAATCGAAATCTGATTCAAATTAAAAAAATTATAACGAAAAATTTGTACATAATCTTAGATGTTAAATTTAAAATTTTAGTCATCTATAATAAAAAATCTTATGTCTAAACCACATCAATCCAAATATATAATATTAGAAAATTATTTCTATAGAGCATTATATTTTGATTAAATTACGTATAGAAAAATAAATTTGGATAAATTACACCGAGATAACATAAACGCTCATAACAAGGAAGTTTTAATTCTCTCCGTATTTAAAATCAATAACCGATTGAAAACGTCCTTAAGGGACGTTTGGTACACGGAATAGTATATTATATATTTTCGGAAATAAAATTTTCTAGAATTAAATTCTTTGAAAAATTATATTTCCATGTTTGGCGAATATATAAATATTAACGGAAAAACATGAAAAATGATAAAAGAAAAATAATAAAAAAAATGGGGAAAAACCCAAAAAATATTTAAAATGAAAAAGGTAAAAAATAAAAAAAAAAGATAAAAGAAAAAAAACAGGAAGAGAACAAAAAAGATTCTTTAAAAAGGAAAAAAGATAAAAACTGGGAAAAAGAAGAAGTCATTCTTACAAAATTGGAAAAACTGAAAAATAAGAAGAAAAAAACTAGGAAAAATAACAAAAAAAAAAAAACTCACAACACATACCTAATCTTAATAGATGGGATTTATAAGTTTTATGGACAAAATGTTTATTCGAGTATTCGCAATTCCAGAAAATAAATGTTTATAAGATAAACCAAACATGATCATATGTTCTCCATGCTAAATTTATCCAGGAATAAAAAAAATTCGCATACCAAACACTCCCTTAGTAAGAACGTTTTTTCTATTTTTTATGTTTTTGTTTTTTCTGCTCCTCTAAAAAATAAAAGAAAAAATGAAGAGAAAATAAAAATTATTATTTTAGGAAAAACGTCTTTAACAAGAATATTTTAAAGTTTTTTTTATTTTCTTATTTTTTTCCCCTGGCGAGAATAAAAAAAATTAAGAATGAAAAAAGTCAAAAATAAAAACAATCTCTGTCAGTATTGGTCGGTATCGGCCGATACTGCCAAATATGGCATCGTGTCGGATAGTTGCACCAGGTTGCTTATGCAACAAAAACTTTTATTTTGTCGGGAATACGATATTGTAGACCTGGTGTAAAAAAAATGCGGGAAATTGCTTATGATCCCTCAAGGAATGCAGATGCATTTTATGTCATGTTCCTTGGAGTGGTTTTAGTCATGTACTGTATTATTAACAAGTATTGAAATATCATGGTGATTATTCTGTTATGTCATATGTGCTCACAGCATTGTTACTTTCCTGTGATGAACTAGTTTTGTCAAGTACAACTGCAAATATTGGTTTGTAAATATCACATTTTATGAGATGTTTGTTCTGTGTTTTGGAGAGAGAGAGGAGAGAGAGAGAGAGGGGGTTTCTCTGCTGGAAAAATTCAATTTTAGCATCGAATATACTATAACCACTTTTTATACAAAGTATGTATTGTACCAAGAACTTCATTTAAGATATTTGTTAATTTTACATAAACTCTATAAATCAAGTTAAGCATATCATTCTTGTTGAGGAAAAAGAACATTATAAATGTTATGTAATTCATATTCTTTCAGTTAAAAAGGGAAATATAAAATAACTCTAGGATTCATTTAAAAAGAAATTTAAAAGCAAAAGCAAACTCTAGAAATCAATTTTAACAATGAATATAAAAAAATTATTTAACTAGAAATTATTTTTTTACTATAAATTTAAAAATATTAACCCTTGCTTTCCTGTGATGAACTAGTTTTGTCAAGTACAACTGCAAATATTGGTTTGTAAATATCACATTTTATGAGATGTTTGTTCTGTGTTTTGGAGAGTTGGAGAGAGAGAGAGAGAGAAGGGGGGGGGGGGGGTTGGTTCCTCTACTGGGGAAATTCAATTTTAGCATCGAATATACTATAACCGCTTTTTATACAAAATATGTATTGTACCAAGAACTTCATTTAAGATATCTGTTAATTTTACATAAACTCTAGAAATCAAGTTACGCATATCATTCTTGTTGAGGAAAAATAACATTATAAATGTTATGTAATTCATATTCTTTCAGTTAAAAAGGGAAATATAAAATAACTCTAGGATTCATTTTAAAAGAAATTTAAAAGCAAAAGCAAACTCTAGAAATCAATTTTAACAATGAATAAAAAAATATTTAACTAGAAATCAATTTTTTACAATGAATTTAAAAAAATTAACCATGCTTTCACTGAGATTTGAACTCAGGACCTCCCGCTTACTAAACGGGTGCTCTAACCAACTGAGCTATGAAAGCAATTTTAAATTAGATTAATATATTTCATTATATCAAGTTTTCACACCCCTAAAATATCTCTCTCTACTAATAGGTCTCTTTTTGTTTGCGAAATATGGGCATTGGAAAAGAAAAGTGATTCATTTCCTATGTTTGGATGTCAAAAAAAAGTATAAGAAAGGAAAATGATTCTCATAGGAAGAAAAAATATGGAAGAAAGTGATTCCCCCCACCCAACCAAGAAATCATTTTCAGAACCGGTCAGGAATCTAGAATCTAGAAAATGGGATGAGCGTTAGTCTATTCAGAACCGGTCAGGAAGATTGGATTGTCCTAACTGGACATAATTTTGATTCCCCTTAAACCTTATTGAGAAAATAATAACAATAATAAAAAACATCAACTTTTTTATTTTGTAAAATCAAGATTGTATTGTATTTTAACTTGAATTATATCAAAATATCTTCGTTACAACAATAACAACAAACAATGCTGGATGTGCTTTATTATTTACAAAATATCTTCATCATACAACAACAATAACAACTATTGCAACTCCATTGTTCATCGAACAATAACAAATTAAAATTAGAATTTTAAATTCCTGTTACAAAGTCCGGGTGTTATCCATTCTCAGGAGGTTGTCCAAGTCCAAGGGCTTGTCTGGCTTACCCCTGACTATATTGATGCTATTATGAATTTAGAATCTAGAAAATGTGATGAGCCTTACTCTATTTTACTTTTTATTTTTTGCGATACTCAATACACACGAAACTTTGTACACGCTACGTTACATGCCATTTGAGCCTTACTCTATTGATGCTCTTTTAAAGTCTAGTCAAGTGTCTGGATGTGTGAAAATCCAAATAATATTTTGAGAAATTTTGATTTATCCCCCCACTTTATTTATCCATATTCATGGTGCACCCCACATTGTTTCCATAATGTACAAGTCATCTCACTTTTGACGGAAATCGTCTCTTCCTAACGGTCAACTCGTTTGACTCATTTTTTTGAACAAAAATATTCATGTCTTCTTTCCTCTCCTTGCGACAGACCCCTGCTCCCCCCTCTCCGCCACCGCGATCCCTTCCCTCCTCGCCGCAGGCCCCGCTCCCCCCCCCTCCCCGTCGCTCGCAACCTTTCCCCCACCCCACCACCGCCCCCCTCCCTGCCGCTCGCCCCCGCTTCGCCCTCGCTCCCCCGCAGCAACAACAGCAATAGCAGTGGCGCGTGCGAGCAAACAGCGCGGCGACGTGCGCGAGCAGTAGTTGCTACTGTTGGCTGGAGTGTCGGGGGTAGAGAAGGGGACGGTGGCGGAGAGGGGGGCTGTGTCGGGGGGGAGGAGGGCGTGGAGCGGAGGGAGGGGGAGCGGCGGCGGGGAGGGAGGGGTGAACGGGAGAGGAGGGGGGAGTGGAGGCAGAGGCAGCCTGCCTGCGAGGGAGATGATGAGAGGAAAGAGGAAGAAAATGATGGACATTTTGGTCAAAAAAATTTGGTCAAAAAAAATTGACCATCTTCACTGGACGAATTCTGTCAGAAGTGGAAAGACTTGTACATTATGGAATCAATGTGGGATGCATGATAAATAAAGTGGGAGAAAGTCAAAATTTCTCTAATATTTTTCTAAGGAAATAAAAGAAGCAAAAAAAGAAAAAAACAACGTGGACGGCAGGATTCGAACCTGCGCGGGCAAAGCCCACATGATTTCTAGTCATGCCCGATAACCACTCCGGCACGTCCACTTACGTTTTCAAATTCATTAATTTTATTTATATAAACAGTTCTTCATAGGAACAGATTCCCCTCATTTCTACCACACGTCCTTGCAAACCAGCTTTCCAGTCAGAAAAGTGGATCACTGAATACTGTAGGAATCAGGATTAGACCGTTACGAGAGTTGTTGTATTAGTCTTTGCAGGCACCGACGGATCTCGAATTACAATCCACTGTAAAAACAATCATAAGAGAGATCGAAAACGACAGTCTGTGAATTGTTTTTGATATAATAATATTATATTATATTATATTAAATAGTACGATATCATATTTTGTAAAAAATTATGTAATATCTAAATTATTAATAGCATACTTTTCTGCGATCGACAAGTATATTACTAAGTGAGTATAGCATACTTTTATCTATATTTGCGACATATATTTATAGATTTAGAGAGAGAGAGAGAGAGAGAGAGAGAGATAGATGATATTAGAGATCTAGAGAGAGAGGGAGAGAGAGAATATTAGCATTGCTGCCATTATAAATACTAAAATTTACATAAACTCAAGAGAAAAAATACGTTAGAAAAGAAGAAGAAATCTGCATGGAGGGAGGAATTTCAATTGAAGAGAGATTGTCCGTTGAAGAGAGATTGTCCGTTGTCCGTTGAAGAGAGAGAGAGAGAGAGAGAGAGAGATCAAAAATATGCTGACGTTTCATTTATTTTCTACATTTTATTTGATTCTTCTTCTGGATGCTATTGGTTTCCATAGGCCCATAATTTTGTTTGGCCTGAACAAAAAATAATTGTTGCTTCAAAAAAAAAAAAAAAATGAAGATCTCCCAGGGGAGGGCCCCTAGACGGCTGCCTAGTCCGCCTCCCCCTTGAGCCGTCCTTGGGTTTTTGTTTTAGGGACTCAAATTTCTACGCATAACAATCTTGTCAGTCAATTAGGGAATTAATTTAAGTGATCAACATTGTGGATAATTGCAGATCATTGAGGTGTTATCTCATTAGTATTTTTTCAGAGTTTTTTTTTTGTATTAGCTTTCATTATTAATGTCTAATTCTATTTCTCAAAAGTTAGACATTATTATTGAAGGTAAATACAAATAACACTTAAAAAATAATAAAATGAAGGTATAGTAGTAATTAAATTGATAATGAAGAAAAACATAATTAGTTATTAATAATTGAGGTAAATATAAATAATTTCTTTTCATTCGATAATGGGGATCAAATTATTATTATTATTATTATTATTATTATTATTATTATATATATATATATATATATATATATATATATATATATATATATATATATGCACTTTGCGTAGATGCACTTTCATATAAGGAGATATTTATAAATTTTTTTTCTCTCGTTACTATCTCTTATTCGCATAGATGATTCTCTTGTTAATAGAGATTTAATTAATCTGAGACGTTGTTTAAATCTATCAAACAGATAAGATTGGAATAATAATAGGAAGAACAAAATAGAAGATGAATCCGATCACTATATATATATATATATATATATATATATTAAAAAGTTGCTCGTGATCCTTTCGAGTTTTCTGCGTACTCATAAGTTTAGTGGATAAAACAATCAATTGAATATCTCGCTGCTTACATTCGCTTAACAACATAGGTATCCGACTACAAAGAGTAATTCTATGGTACGTCACTCTTTCATATACAATCTTCTACGTAGTTGTATTGTTGATAAATTTGATTAGAGAAATAGTGATTCTCATGGTTGGTCCTGGTCCAGGACAATCAAGGTGACCGTCCTGGCCCCACGGGCCAAGGGAATAAAAAAAAACTTCAATTTAAACATAAATATATTAATAGTTTCATTAAATTATAACTTGATACTCTCAACTTTGATAGATACTAACTTAATACCCTCATTCCATCTTGTCCTAACAGTGTTAACCAAAGAAATAAAATGATAAAAATATTCTCCTCCTTCCCCCTCTCTCTCTGACATCAGCAGTCGGAGGGGGGGGGGGGGGGGTGTCACGCCCCGTTCCCACAAGGGTCAATCGTCCTCGCCTAGCGCCTTGCGGAACCTATCGTCCTAGCATGGGCACAATATTGCAGAGAAGTAAATTTATAAAATGGTATAATAAAATAAGCTCTTTATTTATATCTGAAGTGATTACAAGGCTTGCCAATTGGCTTACATCTCATATACAGAATAAAATGACATTGTTCCATACATTACATTCCTTTATAAAAAAATATCTCCAAAATATCTCGGTGCAGCTCAAGGCATATCCAGATTTTCTGCTCATGAGGATGAGGATATTCTATTGCTTCTTCGGACAATCCAGCACCTGCGAACATAACTGGTGGGGTCAGCACTTTGGAGAAAACACTGGTGAGTATAAAAGCAACGAACCGAAGCAACACTCTCTAAAACCAACACTAAGTAAGCATGTGATAAAATATTACATTACTAGTGATCTTGCTACTTTTTACCTAGGTGCATTTCATGCAGTACAGGATCAAGTCAGATTACTTCTTTTTGAAACCATCTTTTGAAATTAGAGTTTGCATAATCAATACATTCAAGCATACTATACAGATTTACTCTATCGTGGAGTGCGCATCATGTATCATGAGCCATATTTGTGTAAACCCCCTAATTTTTTTTTATTGTTTAAAATAGATTTATCACAATTTTCTGGGATTTTTAACTAATTAAAACTTAGGTATTTGATAATTAAATGATTTTTAATTACTATTATTTAATATTAAAATATTATGAAAATAATATTTTTTAGTGTAAAATAAAAAACTGGACATAGGGTAATTTTTCGGGAATTTATTGGACCCCAAAAATATTTTTAAAGTCCTAAAAACTAATGTATATTTAAACCAAATTAAACCCTGACTGAACCCGATTTATTTGGAAATAAACCAAACCGATTTATTGTCAAACTGAACCGAACCAAACCCAGACTTTAACGGGTCGGGTCGGATCCAAAGTAAACCCGACCCGGACCTGAAACCCGGCCGAAACCCTAAATCCTAATCCTAGCCGACATTACTGTTCCGGCCCTATAAATCATCTCGAATTCCACGCTCCGCCGCCGGAAAACCCAACCTCCTCCTCCGCCTGACATCGAACCCCCGACCATCCCTCACCGCCCTAGCCCTAAACCCTAACCTCCCTCGTCTTCCTCCTCCATCGACGAACTCCCCGACCGCCTGAACCCTAACTCCTCTCCCCTCGCCACCATCTCTCCCGTCGACCACCGCCTGAACCGTGCCCTAGCCGCCCAACCTCCTCCACCGCCTGAACTTGAACCCCCACAGCCCGACCATCTCCACCATATCCTCCGCCCTAGCACAGCCCAGCACCACCACCATCACCCTCTTCCCTCTCGACCTGTCCCTGACCCGCAGCTCCGCCTCGAGCCCTAGCCACCCGACCCCGGCCAGCCCCGACCTCGTCCACCTAGCCGCCTCCGTCGGTGCCGTCCCCTCCGGCGTAGCCCTGAGCCGCCACGGTGAAGCCCCGGACATGGCTGAACCCTGACTCCGACACCGCAGCACTGCAAAACCAGGACACGGCAGACTCGGACACGGCACAATAACAGTAACCCGGACACGAAGAAACTCGTTCTACGGAGCCCTGTTCAGGTAACCCGTTCTCTCTCCTCGTTGCTCCATTTTACGTTCCGTCAGTTGTGACACGTAGGCTGTGTGACCCCCTCGATGCCCGTGCAACCCGCTCGGTGCATCGCGTCCTGTGGCGATCGCGAACCGCGATCCAAAAACAGGAAAAACAATACCCCATTTTTCCCCGGAACTGAGTACGTTCCACCAAACAGGACGACTTGGTCGTGCGCGATCTTCACTGTAAGGTGCGCACCGTTGATACGGATATGCAAAATTTCGCAGAAGTTGATTTGGATGTGCGTGCACACCGGAATCAACGCGTATCCGCCGACAACGTCCCGTATTCGCCTGTTCTGGAACACGTTGTAACTTTGTGTACACATGTCGGATCGAAATAAAATTTATGCCATCGGACTCGTAGCAATATGCTGGTCCTGTGACCCAAGTTTGGTTCGATTCTGAGAACGTTGACAAAATTGCGTATCGTGGGCCCCGTGGCTCCACTTGACGGGCGATTTTATGATCGGCTCATCAGAATCCAGTTCTGGAAGTTCCGTTGGGTTCGTATCATCGTTCTGGACTTGTTGACACTAAGTTGGACGAATTTGGAGACCTTTGACACTGACACGTTTTTCGGTATGAAGCGGCCCACATGTGGACCCCGCTTTGACCAAAAACTGTCATTTTTGCCCCTGTGTCCAAATTGGACTTAAGGACAGACGTTTCTAGCTATTTGATATTTTCTGAACCTGTTGGTGATGTTTATTATAGCTTTCGGAGGAGTACCTGCAAGATCCACTGATACATGGACAACTGTTGGTATTCAAACCCCAGGTAAGTGTACCTTGCCAACTTTGCAGTTTTGTTATTTATTTCTTGACTGTATTTATATTGTTGTACATGCTTGACCTAGGACCATGTGACTTTACTTAGCATCCGATTAATAGTCGGGTGCCAACACCGTACGCGAAGTTGTGTAATGTCACCTAGAGATGGCTATCTTGACCCTTTACATTCTCGTACTTATCTTATCAAGTACATCATAACCCAGGACACTTGACACTATTCATGAGACAGAATCTTTCTGAGATATTCATGGTGATTCTGTATAGGATACAGGTTTTATGACATAGACATTATATTCATAGACATTATATGACTTGCTGCATTAGATCATCTTACGTGACATGGACATGAGGCATCGTGGACATGAGACGTGAGATTACATTGGGTGGGGAGAGTCACACAGGCTACAGGCTGATTTCATATATATATATACTACATAGTAAATCACATAGTAAAATACATAGTAAACTCTGCTACAGGCTCCCAGACACAGAGCTTGTAGTGGTCTCAGCCTGAGTACTAGTGATGCTCTCACTTGCATTTCACATAGATGGTTACATACTTACCCTATTTATTTCAATGACTATTTTACTACATTTATTTTGGCTTTTATTATCTGTACCTTGCTATATCCCCTGAGGACCTGGATCCGGATTATGTCCCCAGGATTAGCAGACGATTTCTATCCCGAGGTATACGGGACAACAGCAAGAGCAGAAGCTGATACAGGAGCTGTACCGCTTTCCGAGGATGAGGTATTAGCTGAGGACTTTTCCTGAGCATCTGAGTTTCATACTTATTATCTACTTTATTCAGTCATTTATGTTTTGGTCTATTGAACCATTGTATCAGATTTATATCAGGTTATTCCCCGAAGTACTTTGTTGAGACTGGTTGATGATTTACATTCTTATTGCTATTGATCATATTTATCTTCTGTGGATGAGATTAGTTGTGACATGTGTAGTAGACTTTATTTTACAGCTTAAGTACGCCCTGATGGATCCATTAAATTGGGTTGTCCATCAGTGTGTACTGCTGGCCATTGCCACGTGTCTAGTCCCTCGAGATTTTGGGACTGGGGCGTGACATGGTTTTTGTGGTGGTCCATGCAGGTCAACGACTAAATTGTTCGGTTTCAACTTAGGGATCGAACAAGCCTGCAATAAGAATATGATAAGTTTTTAGGATCTCATCCACTTGCTTGAAACATTCTTGATATCTATATCGAATTCAAATTAATTTCTTGACTTGCATCTTGCCTTGATTCTTGTGCGCCTCTTATAGTTTATTTTTGATGCAGAGCAATGGATTCACAAGCATGCGACGAGATTCCCGCAGGAACACGACAAGTTGCAGATGTCACCTATGACGATGAAGTGACACCAGTAGGTGGAGGTTAATCAGCGCAACAAAGCCATCAAGCAAGTCAATCTACCTCAAGATTTTGGCGTGATGACATCCCACCTCCTCCGCAGTTCGTTCCACCGATGCCTGTTTTCCCACCAGGACAAGTCATGGATGGGCAACAGATATTCCAAATGATCTACGCCATGATGCAAGCCCAACAGCAAATTCATCAAGAGGCTCAGCGTCACGAGGCGGAGTACTGGAGGACCAACCTAGTAACCGCATTGGAGCAGGCAAACCCACAAGCTAGGCGACCAGTGACGGGCTCTATCATCGATTTCTGCCAGCTGAAGCCCCGTACCTTCTCAGGAAAGGAGGAGCCCACAGAAGTTCATGAGTGGCTCACCAACATACAACACCAGTTGGAAGCAGGTGAGCTTCCACGGGAACGTTGGATGACTGCCGTCAGAATGCAATTGACGGGCAATGCACATCACTGGTGGCTATCTGAGGAGATACGGCTCGGACCAGATCGAGTCACTTAGGAAGAGTTTTTTAGACTCTTTCAGGAGATGTACATTCCGGCTATCGCTCGATCAGAACTTTGGGATAAGTTCAATCGCCTCACTCAGGACAGTATGACAGTGGAAGAGTACAACGCGGAGTTCATTCGCCCCTACTTTGATCCCGACAGAAGAAGAGAAGGCTGAGAAGTTCTTCGACGGACTAAACTTCGAGCTACAGAGACTCATCGGATCCATCGCACCTACCTCTTACTCGGACGTTCTTGCTGCAGCACGACGCATGGAGCGCGTCACCAGGAAAGAGACCAGTCTGAAACGGTCTTCCATATCAGCCAGAGCACCATAAAAAGAAGCTGCAAAGAGACCTCACATGCACCAGCCACCCAGAGCCTCTCCGTAGATACTACCTACATGTCAATACTATGGCAAGGTAGGCCATATTGAGAGGGACTGCAGACGCAAGTTAGGATTATGCTTGATTTGCGGAACCAATCAACACTTAGCCAAGGACTGTCCTCATCATCGAGAGAGAGCACTAATATTAAACAGACAAGCTTTACCAGCACCAAGGCCAGTCTATCCAGCATTGGGAGTACCACAGACGGGAGTTGGAGAAGTCAGACCACCAGCCCAAGGAGGGAATCAGCCGAGGCCACCCTTGGCACCACAAGCAGCACTCTTCCAGCAGGCCCAGCAGCAGCAGAGGAATCCACCACAAGGACGCAGACAAGCTTATACGATGACAGTGGAGGACGCGCAAATTCATGGAGTAGCTAATACTCATAAGTTTTTATAGTTATCTGCTTCTAGATTTGCTTTAGTTCGTGCCTGTTGGTTCGTGACCTCAGCCTTAACCTAGTAATTTTGAACTTGCTAATAATCAATAACCTAGAACATTTTATAAGTGATAACCTAGTTTTCTAAACTGTAGTCTTCTAGATCTCCTTCATACGGGAGATCGCATAACTTTTAATGTTTGGAAAAAAATGATTTTTCCTATGTGTTCTTCTCAAAACCCTCAACCTTGAATCTCCTTGATCGTGACATACTTCGAACAAATGTTTGCAACCGTGTCCTCTTTGTTGACCGATTATTCTTTGATTGCGAGGATGTAATCCTCTTAAGGGGGGTAGATTGTAAAACCCCTAATTTTTTTTATTTTTTAAATAGATTTTTCATAATTTTTTATAATTTTTTGGGATTTTTAACTTATTAAAACCTAGATATTTGGTAATTAAATAATTTTTAATTACTGTTAATTAATATTAAAATATTATGAAAATAATATTTTCTAGTATAAAATGAAAAACTGGACATAGGATAATTTTTTGGAAATTTATTGGACCCCGAAAATATTTTTAAAGCCCTAAAAACTAATGTATATTTAAACCAAATTAAACCCTGACTGAATCCGGTTTATTTGGAAATAAACCAAACCGAACGCTGTCAAACCGAACCGAACCAAACCAAACCCAGTCTTTAACGGGTCGGGTCGGATCCAAAGTGAACCCGACCTGGACCCGAAACCCGGCCGAAACCCTAAATCCTAATCCTAGCCGACATTACTGTTCCGGCCCTATAAATCATCTCGAATTCCATGCTCCGCCGCCGGAAAACCTAATCTCCTCCTCCGCCTGACATCGAACCCCCGACCAGTCCTCGCCGCCCTAGCCCTGAACCCTAACCTCCCTCGTCTTCCTCCTCCATCGACGAACTCCCCGACCGCCTGAACCCTAACTCCTCTCCCCTCGCCACCATCTCTCCCGTCGACCATCGCCTGACCCGTGCCCTAGCCGCCCAACCTCCTCCACCGCCTGAACTCGAACCCCCACAGCCCGACCATCTCCACCATCTCCTCCGCCCTAGCCCAGCCCAGCACCACCACCATCACCCTCTTCCCTCTCGACCCGTCTCCGACCCGCAGCTCCGTTTCGAGCCCTAGCCACCCGACCCCGGCCAGCCCCGACCTCGTCCACCTAGCCGCCTCCGTCGGTGCCATCCCCTCCGGTGTAGCCCTGAGCCACCACGGTGAAGCCCCGGACACGGCTGAACCCTGACTCCGACACCGCAACACTACAGAACCAGGACACGGCAGACTCGGACATGGCACAACAATAGTAACTCGGACACGAAGAATCTCGTTTTACGGAGCCCTGTTCAGGTAACCCGTTCTCTCTCCTCGTTGCTCTGTTTTTCGTTCCGTCAGTTGTGACGCGTAGGCTGTGTGACCCCCTCGATGCCCGTGCAACCCGCTCGGTGTGTCGCGTCCTGTGGCGATTGCCACGCCCCGGTTCCATGGATAAGGAACCAAGATACGTGGCAATGGCCAGCAGTGTACTTCGGCGGGCTTTCCAATCTAATGGGCCCGTCGGAGTACACTTAAGCTGTGAAGTACAATGAATAACCCATCACATAACACAAGTATACTCAATCTAAATCTCATCCACAGGCAGCAATATAAGAGCACAATAGAAGTAAATACAACATCTAATGTGCAGGAAGGAAATATCCAGACAAGTATCAAATACAAATACTAGAGTAGTCATACGGGGACAAACCTGCTAGTACAAATATACTGGAATGAAAGTAAGCAATAAGATAACTTGGTACGGTAGCAGGTAACTAGATAAAGATACCGCCCCAAGGAAAGAGTCACTACCAGCGATCAGGCGAAGTCCTCAGGAATGACCTCATCCTCGGCAGTAAGTACAGCTGCTGGATAGATGCCCGGTCCGTACTCCTCCGGGTAATCCTCGTGGCCTATACCTGGAAGGGAACCAGGTCCTCAGAGGGACGTAACAAGGTACAGAAAAATAATATGCCAGGTAAATAGATAGTACAAGTGCAACAACAGGGTGATCTAGTATAACCAAACAAGTGTGACACAGTTAAAGACAATGTTCGACGCGTGGGCCATCCAAAATAAAACCGTAGCTCCGGACACGGAAACACACGGCATGTACCGCAGCTCCGGGCAAAGAGTCACACGGGTGAAACAGCTATACTAGATACAGGTATCACTACAAAATACTATATATATATAAGCGCGTGCAGAGTACCCCAAACGTCTAGTAACTGTCTTCCCCTTCCCAAGCGGTCAACGATGGTGCGTTGAACCTGAACCTCTAACTACAGTCTCGACACAAGGAATTAACTCAACAGACGCGACCCTAAGGTCATCCCAGTCTCTGGTCATGATGTCAGTATCAGGATACAGGAATCTGGCACGATCACAGTGTATAAGTGTGTCCTGGGGTATCGATGTACTCAAGTACGTGCATCGAGGTGCTATGAAGCATCTAGTAATTATTCTAAGACGTTACGTCGAATGTCAACACCCGGTTGTGAACCGGACACGGAGTATCGAACATCAACATAAATACGCGCACGAGTACATAAAGAGCAACAATATCTGTAAACTGAAATACAGGGTGGCAAGGTACACTTGCCTGCGTGCGCCTGCTGATGACGGGGATCTGGTACTGCGTCCAAGTCCTCAGGTCCCGTACTACCTAGTGAAGAGATACAAACCAGAATCAATAATCTACTTATGACAGACAGGGGTGCTACACATATCCATACCTAAACTCAGTCTCAGCTACGACTCACAGGGATAAGTCACTAGGGGGTTGACTACAGTTGACTATCGGTACGATGGTTAAATCAGCTAATCAAAGGTACACCCTCCTCGATTTTAATTCTCCAAAAATAAACTAACATTTCCACCATGTCCGGTACTTCCCAATTAGTTGGCTCCAAGGTCATAACTCTATTCTCCTTGAGCACATATTTTTAATCTTGATAATTTATGTAGAAGCCAACCCTAATTTTCCACCCAAGTATCATATCCCAATCCAACTTCATAATACATAAGTTACAAGGTCACAACACTAAACTACTTAGACTCTAAAACATTTTAATTATTGTTAACATAGTCCTCATTCATGTTCATATATAATCTTCATTTCATAACCTATATATATTCCACAACCATATATTTCATTTACCACAATACACTAGCCACCCTCATAAGTAATCCAACAACCCTAGCTAGCATAGCAAATATAAACATCAACACAAAACAATTAATAATCATCTATACTTAACCCTAATCACATATTAAGTACTCTTCCCCCTAACCATATACATCCACACTATAAAACTACAACCCTAGCTAGCATTCACCCATTCTTTATTGATTTAAATCCTATTTAACAAATGATAGGAATTCTGAAATCTAAAAAATAAAAGAGAGGGAGTCGACCTTGTCGCGGCGAGGTTGATGGCTGGCCGGAGCGTGGCCGGAGGTGGTAGTGGAGGTGGTCGGCCGGTAGTAAACTGGTGGTGGTGGTAGTAAACTGATGGTGGTAGTGGTGGTGATGAGGGAGGAAGATGGGGAGGTGTTGATAGAGGTGGTGAGAACAGGATGCTCGCCGGAGTGGCTGTGCTGTCTGGCCGGAGCAGGGGGGGACTGCTCCGCCGGAGCTGGCAGCTTCAGCGGGGGGGGGGGGGGGGGGGGAGATCTGCCCGGCGGCGGGGATGCACGGGAGCGGGCGACAGTGGCTACTGCACAGCCTCGCGGGGAGACACAGCTGCGGTGGCAGCGGGCCAGACGCACGCTGCGGGGGAGCGAGCCGGTCGCACGCTGCGGGGGAGCGGGCCGGTCGTACGCTGCGGGGGAGCAGGCCGGACGCGCGCTGCGGGGGAGCAGGCCGGTGGCCGGAGTAAGGCCGGAGTAGGGTTGGTTGATGCTCTTCAAGAGGAAGAAGAGACTATGGGAGAAGGAGAAGAGAAATATAATGGAGGGAGGAGGAAGAAGAAGAAGTTTGCATGGGAAGAGAATAAATGAAGGAGTGAGGAGAGAGAGTGGAGTTTTTCCTTGGGATTAGGGCCGGTTGGTTTTTGTGTTGAGGGTGGGGGAAGTGTTACTTTTTAGTGGTTGGTGAAAGGGGATTGATGGGTGAGATCATCCTATTCAAAATGGATGGTTGAGATTGATCATGAAGAGGAGAGGGTTTCTTCATAAGGGTGAATGGATGGGTGAGAATGGGACCCCATTTTGGGACCCTCTCATTTGTTCATGGCCAATAGGGTGGTGCCACATAATTTAATAATTGTAACTTAGCCCCGTAAATTCGGGAAATTGAATGGACACATAAAATGACACAAAAATTACGAAGAAAAATATGTTTAGCAATTTCATAGTGAGAGGGTATTGTGCGTTAGGCACGAATTTAATTAGAAAGGCATTGGGATTAATTTAGGATTAAAATTGGGATTTACAAAGTTGGTATCCCCGATTTAAATAGAAATAAAGTGTCCCACGAATTTAATTTAATTGGGGTACTTGGGGTCAAAATCTGGAAATGACGCAAAGGCCAAAAATGGTGGGGGCTTGGAGTCAGTCTTGGACCCTTTAGTTGGTCCGGCTCAACGGGTTAAGTTGGTATTCCAAAATTGAGGGTAACGACACAGGTGTCCGACACGAAATTAAATATGGGTTACAATTTTCGAAATGTTGCGCAATTAATTTAGAGCACACAAAAATTGATTTTAAAAGACGGGAAAGTCCAGTGCCTAATTTGGCGGGTCAGGTAGAAGTACAATAATTGAACAGAATTTATGGGCTGATATTAGGCTCCGAAAAATCAGAAAATGATAGGGCGCGCCAAGGGTTTTAATTAATTAAATTAAATAGCAGATAAATTATCTCTACTCTAAACCTCGACATCTGCTATCAAATTTTTTCCAAAACCACTCTAACTATCTACAGAATAAATCGAGGGGGTTTACATCGATCGCGAACCGCGATCCAAAGATACGCAAGTTTCGGATATAAAAATAGTATATATATATATATATATATATATATATATATATATATATATATATAAGTCAAATATTATAATAATAATATCTTAAAATAATTTAATTAGGATACATTGGCCTTGCACCAACGTGTATCGCAACTGCCTTGATACTCAAGCTCAAAACCTTGGTTATCGACCCATTACCTTGGGAATACCTTGGTACCTCAAGGTAACCCAATTAAACGTATATAACTAAGCTAATGACTATATACAATAACTAAAACTAACTATTTATCTCATAACAAGTAACTATCCATAACTATTTAAACTAAAACTCTGCTAACTCAACCCAAGCTCAAAGACCTACTTGAAAATGAAACATGGATACACTAATGTAAAACCCCAATTTTTTAAATATTATATTATATTTAATTAATTAATCATGAAATTTATTTATATTATTTTGTAATTAATTAGATAATATATATTATTGATTTAATTACCTAGATAAATTAATTATTTAGAATTATTGTACAAAACTACTATTTTATTTTAGAAATCCTTGTGAAAGAGTGATAGATTTTCTTAGAATTTAATTTCGGGGTACAAATATAATTTCTGGAGTTTTTATACCTCAAATATATACGTAAATAATAATTATAGAAATAATAATAATAATAAGTATTAAGTAATAGTTATAATAATAATAAGTATTAAGTAATAGTTATAATAATAATAATAATAATAATATTAATAGTAATAGTAATAATAAAATGGTAAAGAAAAGAAAAAGAAAAGAAAAAGAAAGGAAAATAAAAATAAAAAGGCCTTAACACTAAAACCCTCCACCCCCGCTGTTATAAACCCACAGCCCGTGGCTAACCCCCCATCCCCCTGCGCGGACCCGCGTCCTATCCCCGCTCGCCTCCTATATATATATATATATATATATATATATATATATATATATATATATATATATATATATATATATACATTGTAAAACCTAAACCCTAACCCTAACCTAGCCTCTCACCTCCACGACGCCGACCCGCCGTCTGCCGGAGCAACCGCATGCCGCCTGGACCCGCCGGCCGGCCGCACACCCGTGGCATCACCCACGAGATTTCCCCGTAGAAAACTACAGAGACGAACCTTCCTTCCCGCGCAGTTTTTCGTTCCATCGCTCGACCAAATTTTGATTCGTTTTCACCGGTATATTTCCGACCTATCCCTCTTCCAACTCTGTATATTAGTTTCCGTCGAACAACGCTTAACCCTAGGTAAAAATCGAGACCAAGTTGGAGAAAAACCACAACTTTTAACTTCAGAAAAACTGTCCAACCACTCATGTTTAGAGACCAATATCTTCCACCACAGACATCCAAATCTAAATTTTCTTTTTGCTATGTGAAGACCATATAACCGAGATCATTTTTTATTAATTACTTTATTTTATTATGTGTTAGAATCAGAAATAAATTAGGTTGAAAACTCAGAAAAACTTGTTTTTAAAATGATAAAACTTGTGATACGGAGCGCGCCCCGCCAAACAGGACCGCCTCGTCGCATACCAATTGCACCGAAAGGCGCATATGGTATGTCCTGACGTATGGACTTTCGCAAAAATTGATTTGGACGTGTGTGCGCGTCGAAATCACTCCGTATCCATAAAAAGGTCCCGTATCACGACTTTTGCAAAATATCACACCATTTAGTGTACGCTCGTCAGAGTGCGAAGAAACTTGTGCCATTGGATTCGTGGTATCATGCTGGTCCTGTGACCCAAGTTTTATGCGATTATGAGATAGTTGACCAAGCCGCCTATTTGCGGGCCCTACGGTTGACTTTTTGGGCAAATTTGTGTTCGGCTCACCGGAATCCAAAATTGGACGTTTCGTTGAGTCCGTATTAAATTTTAGAATTTATTTGACCTATCATTTGTCCTATTTAGAGACCTTTACCCCTGTCACGCTTTTCGGTGCAAAGTGGCCCACATGTGGACCCGCTTTGACCCAAAATTATTGTTTTGTCCCTGTGTCTAAATTGGAAGAAAGGGTAGTATTTTCTAGCTATCTCGCTTATTCTGGGAACGTTGGTGATGTTTATTTC